>CM067074.1:17500-533252 GCA_033980235.1 Diadema setosum | reverse complement strand
ACACTGACAAAACTTCGAGATCTTTAAAGGGAAGATAAACCCCAAGAACAATGTGGATTGAGTGAAAGCAGCAACATTAGTAGAATACATCAGTGAAAGTTTGAAGAAAATCGGACAATCGATGCAAAAGTTATGAATTTTTAAAGTTTTGGTGTTGGAACCACTGGATGAGGAGACTACTAGAGGTTATGACGTATGAGTGGACTACAATATCAAGAAAATATAAAGAAAATACTACAAAAATCCATTTTTCATGAAAATTACAAATTCCATCAACTTGATATTGACATATGTTAAGGGTAGCAATTATTCCCCCTGCTTTCTGAAAGCGGTTGGTCCACTGCTCTTTCATAATTCTAGAAAAGTGAATTTTTGTTGAATATCCTTTATATTTTCTTTGTATTGTTGTCCACTCATACGTCATATCCTCTAGTAGTCTCCTCATCCAGCGGTTCCAACACCAAAACTTTAAAAATTCATAACTTTTGCATCGATTGTCCGATTTTTCTCAAACTTTCACTGATGTGTTCTACTAATGTTGCTGCTTTCACTCAATCCACATTGCTCTTTGGGTTTACCTTCCCTTTAAGATCGCGATCTCGATTAATGTAGCGATCTTTTGGCAGTGTGACCGGCTGCTACAGAGTACCTTTGTAGTGCATGAGGCTCGCCTCAGAGGGGGGGGGGGGGGGGGGGGGGGGGGGAGCTAGAGAGAGGTGGGGGGGGATGGGAATGGGCGAGATAAAGAGAGAAATTTCTCTAAAACAGTGGACATCGAGAACTCGCTTTGATTAAAAAAAAAATCAGAATGTCAGAAACATTGACTTGTATGCGTGATATAGGCATATACAGCATTATAGAGGGCCTACCATAACGATCGTATCTATAGGCCTATATTTCAGATCGTTGATTTTCAACTCTTAAAATTCGCATTCCCTCAAAGATTGTTCTTGCCTATCCTCTGGGCCCGAAAACTTTTCTGCGTAACGCGGCCCCTGCTCAAAGACCATACCTTGTTTGGTTTATTCAGCCCCCTCAGAAAGGACAACTTTTTCCAATTTTGAAATACGGGCCTGTACCCGACATACTTTCTTTCACGCAATGTTAACTTGAATGGACACGATGCACTTGTACGTGTTTTATCGCAGGATATATAAAAAGTATATCTTCAGGCCCTTCACGGGGGTTCAAGGGGTTCCGCGAAAACCCCTTCCCTTTCCCCATCATATAGTTGCCTGCAGTCGAAAAAAAAACCAAAAGAAATAAAAAGGAAAAATGTGAGTCGCCGACCCCCCCCCCCCCCCCCCCCCCCCGTTTGAAAGGGTGATTGTAGTGACACCAGAAATTTGCGCTGATTTTTCTTCTTTTTTTTTTTTCCAGAAGTGCACGAAAAACGAAAAAAGTTGCATGGGGGACCTTTTCTTTTGTGTTTTTCTTTTTGTTTGCTTTTGTATTCTTTTTTTTTTGCTTGTCAGGTGATTAAACCCTGAAGTGGTCCACTTTTTCTAATTCTGAACTCCCCATAAAAATCCTATTGTACTTACGGGCCTGACCTTGCGTGTTCAGGACAAGGAAAAATTAACGATGATTAATGAATTATGAATTCGCTGTACTCTCGGACTTTGTTCGGTCGAGCCGTCGAGGTAGACTCTGACCAGAGTTTCTATGAAACGCTTAGCGCCATACATGCAGAACATGTCTTTGAACTATGAACGGTGTATTATCACAGGAGATACAACGTACAAACGCGAATACAAGCGATAGTGATGTGCGTGCTACTTTATAATCGAATTAACATTCAGATGGTATGTGAGGCGTTGGCAGCTTTTGAGCACAAAGGGAAATCTTCGATCCAAAATTTCCAAAACCAG
Organism: Diadema setosum; assembly: GCA_033980235.1. Lineage (NCBI taxonomy): Eukaryota > Metazoa > Echinodermata > Echinoidea > Diadematoida > Diadematidae > Diadema > Diadema setosum. Next base: position 531,381 of record CM067074.1, on the reverse strand, counting down.
ATGGATGTTATCGTCACTGAAACAAGGGGACAAAATCTTGTAACACATCGTTTTCATTAAAGAACAGCTGTTGTAACCATGGTGACTGCATGAGTCGAACAATCTATAGAATTACGAGATGGGAAACAGGTTTTCTCGAAGCCAGAAATCGTCGCGTCATTTTCCACGAGGGGAGCAACGAGCGGAGCCGACAGACCTCACTGCCGGGCAAACCTCGGCTGGAAGAGGGAGGCTCTCTCGCCTGAGGAGGTCTCTTTCCTTTTCAAAATCTCGGCGTTTCGTAAGTTTTAATGAAACTGAGTGTACTTTATGTAATTTATCATCATTCAAACATTCATTGTGGTGCTTAAAGGGATGGTACAGTATTGGTAGAGATGAGAATTGGGCTTTTAACTTTTTGCGAGATACCAAGAAAACACGTATGATATAGTACAGAGCATACCATTTTAAGAGGAATTCAAAGTTTATTTGATGAAAATCGGGTTTGGAATGACTGAAACATCCAAAAACAAAGTAAAACAAAATGATCGTAATAAAGTGTGGGTCCCACACTTTATTAGAATCGCTCTTTTTTTTTTTAGATATCTCAGCCATTTCAAAACCAATTTTCATCAAATAAATGTTGAATTCCTCATAGAATTACATGCTCTTCCATATTTCATAAGAGGTTTCTAATTATTTCAACAAAAAATGTTAGAAACCTGAAATTAGGTCTCAACCAAAACTGCACGACCCCTTTAATACTATGTGGGCCTATTTATGCACGCAGAGATGCATAATTCATTCACAAGATTTTATAAATGTGATTCGCCATGGTGTGAGTGTAATATGTGTTTATGATATTCGTAATCAGTGCAGCTCAGTAGGACATTGCAACTAATGTGTAGTTATCATCTAATTATTTAATGGTACAGAATAATCAAAGCAATTTCCGCAAAACTTTGAAAGTGATTTCCCTGTCAGGGTATGATAGGTCCTATATCATGCTATCGTTGCGCTTTGAGAAACTTGTGACTCAGTGGATGAAACCACGCAGACTATCAGTCAGACTATGCCATGGTTTGAGTTTCCTGGCTGGCTAGGACGATTGCCCCTATAAGCAAGACACTTATTACCTCCCCTCCCCCCATTGTCCTAAATGCCGGCGCCGCGGTTTTTTATTTTTTTATTTTTTTGACTTTAATTTTTTTTTATTTATTTATTTATTTATTTATTTATTATTATTATTTTTATTTTATTTTTTTTTTTTTTGGGGGGGGGGGGCAATTAGATATTCTGATACCACTTCCGCGTTTCATCAGCTGACACTAAATCGCCTTCAGCGGCAGTTTTCTGCAAGGTACGTTTTCGGGGGTTAATCGGCTTGAACGCAAAAACAACAAAACATTCATCTGGAGACACTTCCAGGGTTTAAAAGCGGGGGCCCAAAGTGGTTAGAACGTATTATGCCTCCCCCCCCCCCAAAAAAAAAAAAAATAAATAAAAAAGTAAATAAAAAAGTGGCCGAGCCCCCCCCCCCCCCCCCCCCCATCCACGCAGTGCACCGGCCCTGTAAACGTCGATGGTCCGTGGCTGCTTGCTTTTTATATAGCATCCACTGCTTCCTCAACGGTCACTTAAAAACAAATTCATTCATTCATTCAAATCGACCACTATTTCTTGTATTCAGAAGCGGCAAACGATTGCAGAAAACCCCGTGAAGTCGTTCATCATTCTAGAAGACGACGGTAAAGACAGGAGAAGAATTGGAGAGGTGGAAGCGGCTTCCCTGGACCAGCTATTGACTGAATGCAAGTCTCTCTATGGCCATGAGTCAAATCTTATCACCTACAACGATCAGCCAATCGCAGCAGCAGCGTTTGAGGACTTCACAAACACCAATGTACTAGCAATTCACACTGGAGGGCCACAGGGTAAAATCAACATTTTTAAAAATATCTTCAAATTAATGAGAAAGCAAGTCTTATATATATAATGAAGAGCTTGCTTTCAAAAGGCGCTAAATCCACTGAAAAATGACGGATTTAGCGTAGGCTATTTCGGAAGCAAGCTCTTCATATATACACTGTATATTATATAACATGTATAAATATATAACATACATTTACATATATATATATATATATATAACATATATAAATATATAATATATAATATATATATATACATATATATATATGAAGAGTTTGTTTGCAAAAACCGATAAGTCCATATTTGCCAAATGGAGATATTTGCGATTAAAGGTCATGAAAAATAAAGAGAATAATAAGAAAATTTTTGCTTCTTTAGACCATAACTTCAAAAATGTACCTTTATATGTAGTGACCAATATATCATTTAAAAGGTATTATTTTGTACTTTATGACAAAGACCGTACTTCAAAATCTTCAAAAATGGACTTATCGGTTTTTGCAAACAAACTCTTCATATATATATATATTATATATTATATATATATACATACATTTTACGTACTCCAAACTTGAGATCTATGAGGACTTAATAAGTGAAATTCTGCTGAGCAGTGACTTGCACAACCTCCTTTATACTGTTGGATTGTGAGTGTAGATCCTTACTATGGAAGCAACTTTTACAGATAGAATTCGATCTGGTGGTCGCTAAAGGCAGAATATTTTACTTGATATTGGACGGGGTTAAAACTACGTCCCCATTGTTTTTATGAAAAATAATGTAGATTTTTTTTTTACATAGTTCCTAGCTTGCGATGTAGGCCCTATAGTGCTCCTCACACATTTTGCACGTACGCAGTACAAAAGGTGCGTGAACAAGTATTGACTCGACTCTTTTATCATATTGTTTATCATGAGGTGAATATAAAAATGAACGCAGGCTAATAACCAAAGGCAAAGTCCATAAATCATTATCTTTTCAAACAAAATGTTTGTAAATCAACCTCATATGTCTATACTGCAGATTTAGCCCTCGAGGTAGATCTTAAAGCTTGAATAGAAATTTGTATAATCTCTATATAAACCTGTGCATCGAAGGTAGTAAAACAATTATGATCGTGTGTATTTTACTTAGTCAGACAGAACATCATCAAAAGTGTATGTGTTTATGATCTTCTTTATCTGAAAAAAAGCGTCCCAATTGACTTACAAAACGACTAATTTGTTGTCACATCTACGAATGTGCTATATTTTTGTAAGAATCTACAGTGCGTATAAAAAAGGTAATCCAAATTAAGAGGGCTACTATTTCATGATTTTTCAGCTATGGTATTGTATGGAGAGCGCAATGTTGGTTGGGAGGAAAGAAGACCTCTTCCTCTTTCCATTGATACCTTATCATATTGACAAAATGTCAGGCATGACTGAGCACATGAACTTCAATGAAGAGAAAAATGACAAATTGTACGTTTTTCCAAGTTTGAGTGTCATCGTGAAGCAACAATGAATGTTTCACTGGATAGAAGTTCATTTCTTTTTGTCACAATCAGTTGCGATTTACCTGTTTGATAAGACTTTCACCTACTGGATCTGTAGGCTTCTTCAGATCGATCGCTACAAATAGCCAAAGTCTCATCAAACAGGTAAATTGCAACTGATTGGGACAAAAAAAAAACAAACAAACCGTCTATCCAGTTGACATTCCAGTCAGATGAATCTTTCAAGGGGAATGAATGTCTCACTGAATGGATGAGATTTGTTCATGAAAGCGGTAAAATTAACAGGTCAGCCTGCACGACTGCAGGTGTGTGTTTAGGGTTTCTTCTAACCTTTTGTGGTCCATAACCTTCAACATGGCCACGTTGTCGATAACTTTATTTTTCTCTCTTCGTAAAAAGACATGGTTTGACGCTGCAAGCTATGTGTTGAAAAACAAACAGAAAAAAGGACTGTATGGGTTGGCTTTTGTGGAAGTGACCAAGTCATCAGACAGGTGGACATGTTAAAGGTTATAATCTCATCTATTCAGAGAGATATTCATTGTTCCTTCATTGTTCTTCATGTGACACTCAAATTTTGAAAAAAAGTGCAATTTGTCATTGTCTTTAAAGTTCATGAGCTCAGTCATGTTTATGACATTAAATCAACATAATTAGGTATCAATGAAGAGAAAAGAGCTCCTCTGTCCTCACAACCAACATTGTGCTCTCCGTGTATAGTTGACAATTATGAATAACCCTCCAACGTTGGATTACCTTATTTTTTTGTGTGTGATATTTACTGTATAATCATATCGAATGTATATAAGGTGGTCTCTAGAAGACCTCTGTTATTTTAAAAATGGGCAATGCAGTATGCATGTGCGATGCTATAGGAAGGTCACTATTCAAGGCAGATAAAGCCTTGAACCAAAGGTATGTAAGATTTTGATTACCTCTGCACCTTAATGATCGAGGGTAAAACTAGAGTGATTTAAAATATGGCGTGTGCAAGAATCTTCCTACACAAAACCAGAGACTCCAACCCCAAGCACCTTCTGATCTGGAGATTCTCCGGCCTGAAACCCCTAGATAACGGGAGACTCCAACTTGACGTGCGCGAAGCACGAAGTTCCTTGCGGCCGGGGTCCAGCTCTATAGGGGTTTTATATGCTCTCTCGTGCTATCTAAGGCTTATTTCTCAACATGCGATGACACTAAGTAAGAAGTTATTTCAAGCGGGAGAAATTAAATCTCAAGCGGGAGAACAGTAGATTTTTCAAAAATGGGCTTTAGGCGGGAGAAAACAAACAAACAAACGAACAAGCAAACTAAAAGGCCAAAGAAAAACAAATGCTAGTTTTGTCATAATTTCGATAAATCTAAACTAGTATGCAAAGAACAAATGTAAAATTTGATTTCTTCGGCAGTGTTTGGGGGCACGCTTTAAGTTGTACAGTTTTTAAAGCATAAATGTGTATTATTAATAAAAATAAAAATAAATTGTATTATTACAGACATTCTTCTGCACACAGAAGATCAAGTTGGAGCCCGTCTTGTCATGGTACATGCAAGAGCGCCCTCTCCGCCCCCACTATCACCAGCAAGTGAGTCATTGACATCCCCACAGACTTCCTCTGTGCAAGCACCACCGGCGCCGAATCAGAGCCGTACAGAAGGAGAGTTATCTATCCGAACATTAGAGCACACCGAGCAAGAACCTCTTCCAAGAGAGCCGGTCGATGTCCCGACATCATCTCCACCAGCAGAAATCAGTCAAGATGAGTTGCCTCAGTTACCAACTGATCTTAGTGCTGCGAGGATGCTCCAACGGAAAGAAGACAAAACGCCACTGTCTGAGGAGTTGAGAAACGTGGAGTATTCGTCATCTCGTAGTGGGGAGCAGGGATTGGTCTCTACGTCACTATCTGCATCAACTTTAACCTCGTCCAAACAGAACTCGCAGAGTAAGGATAATTAGTTAGCGTGATTTTCACTTTCATAGTCAAATTTCTTTACATGTCAGGTGATATTCCTAAAGTGATGGTAGATATTTATCTATATAGGCAGTACTTTAATGTCATTGTGCCTAATTACTTGTTAATTGTGCCAATGGAACAAGTAAGCCTACACTCCTAGAAAGAGTGTTTTCGAGAATGCAAATAATTTCTGCCAGGCAAAATATCGATTATCACTGCAGGGATGCAAATGACAAACTCGTAAAGCTGTAGTTTTTATTGAAGTCTTTTGCAATGATTAATGCTGATTTTCATCATGTTGTCTTGGTTGTATTTTTAAGTTTCAGAGAACAAAGATGTATCTGTACGGACGGACGATGTATCTGACACTGAGCTGCGAAATATTGCCAAATGTATCGATGTATCCAAAGTTCCTGATCTTGGTCTCCTACTTGGCTTTGGTTATCCTGAAATCGAGAGATACCAAAAGACAAATTTTCTTCACAACAACGTAACTGTGGATGGTACGACACACATGCTGTTCACGTGGAGAGAGAAGACTCCCGGTGAAAAGGGTAGACGCCATCTTTTGGCATCTAAGCTGGACCAAATCGGGCTAGTTCAAACTGCCGATAAGTGCTTAAGAAAAGGTATAATTGTCTTTTGTTTGTCGCATTTACTCTTTAAGCTGAGTAAGTATGTTAGTGATTCACAAAGCTAGATATTACACCATTCTTTAGAAACATGCATTATAGCTCGTAAATCCCACCCCCCACAAAACCCACAAATTTATAGGTAGGCGTAAATGAATGTACCCATATCACAAGTTGTACTCATGGTTGTAACAATAGAGTTATTGTTGGATAATATGATCAATCTCTCTTTTTTTGTTGTTGGTTTCCACTCAAGACGCTAGCCACTTGATTTCATCTCGATTTTAATATTAGAAAATAAAAACTTACGCTGCATTATAATTACAGTGCACTCCCGTTATAACGAACACGGTTATGATAAAACTCTGGTTACAACGAAGTAAAAATTCAGGCCGCCACATTATCCACTCTATGTATTTTTATTGTCTATATATTTACGGTTATAACGAAATTTCGATATAACGGAAGAAAACTGCCGGTCCCGAGGACTCTATTATAACGGGAGTCCATCATCTAATCGTAATCATTATCCCTATCACGTACAGTAAGGAACAGGAGAAGAGAATACAGAGTGAAGTTGACGTAAACAACATTGAAATAGCTAAATCATATCGTCTTTGTTTTCTGATTTTTTATGTTTACAGAAAACACGGATTATTCAAAGGGAGCACAGATAGAAGACGAGCAGTTTGCTGAAATATTTGCAAAGGAACTGAGAAGGTACTACAAACAGATCTATTGCACTGTGACTACCGATCCCTGGGACGAGAGGCAGGTGGACCTCAATGAATACTTCATTTCTCTTTCTTTGCGACAGGAAGACACGAGATCCCGTAAGAAGACAAAAGATAAGCTGAAAAATTCGCACAACGACCTTTTCAACCTTTGGATAGATGACAGCATAGCAGATCGAATTCTGGTTTTCGGTGAGGGTGGAACCGGTAAGAGTACCCTGTGCAAGAAACTTGCCTATGACTGGGCTAAGAAGGTGCCACAGTCTCCCCTGAAGGACGTTAAGATACTTTGTGTACTTGAGTTCCGTAGACTTCAGGGGTCGGGGAACGTAGTCGAGGCCATACACTCCCAGCTGATATGCAAAGATAGTTTGATAACTCCTGATCGTATAAAGAAGTTTATTCAGTCGAATCCAACAGAGGTTAAGCTCATTCTCGATGGCTACGATGAATTTGATCCAGATAGCTATAAAGGAGACATTAACGATGTTCTGGCAGGCAAAATGATGGCCGAAGTTCGGACTCTGGTCACGACCCGCCCGTGGCACACATGTTTGCTTCAAAAGCAGACATGCATGTACGCTCAGGTAAGTCTTGACGGATTTGACTCTGAGGGGATCGATTCTTTTGTCAAACAGTACTTTACTCCTGATGATCGGGCTGCTAGACAGTGCCTGGAGAAAATAAAATATAGCGGGGTTATTCGCCACCTAGCACGTGTGCCAATCCTTCTTTCTATGGTATGCTATCTCAAGAAGACATGCTCTGAAGACACGACTGAAGCCGATACGATGAATTCCCTGTTCACCAAGTTTCTTCGTGCCCTCTTTGTCAATAACATAGACAAGATCGGTGAGTCTAGGAAACCCCTTTATCATGAGATTCCAGACGAGGTAGATATGCCTGTGCTTGAAAAGTTCTGGGATGATCTTGGGGAAATGGCGCTCGAGGGGGTCTTAAAACCCGGGAAGAAGTTGATATTCCCTAGAGACGAATTTGGGCCCAAAACACACATGATTGAAATTGGCTTGAAAATTGGACTGCTTATTCGACAGAAGGCCAAAGTATATCATGATGCGTTTGAGTCTCTCAAGGTTGTTTACTCCTTTCCACATCTGTTGTTCCAAGAAAAATGTGCCGGAGATTTCATCGCGTCACACCCCGAAGTCATGGAGTCAACCTTGGCAGGGATGTCCAACGCTGCCCAGACAATATCTTTGCAATACACGTTGGTATTCAGCTGCCAACGAAGGGCACGTGAAGGGAGTTGCGACAATCGTGTGAGATCTAAGAAGATAATTGAACACCTTGTGTCTTTGCAAGATAATGAGAAGACAGATGCTGATCTACATATTGAGCTGAGTGGCATTGACGACCAGGTGCCGGAATTCCTTGATGAAATGCTTGTCGTGAAGTCGCATGATTTTTTGAGGTCTCTATTTCTGTTGAGCCTCATGATCAATCACGAGAGTGGGTCCGAGGCAGAGTTGCTTCCAATGATTGAGAAGCTGGACGGACATAACCCAGAACGCCAGGACTACGATGGCAGCCTTTGTCACAGCTTCCTGTACTATCTGAAATTTGCATTGCCTAACAATGTTAGCTTTCAACTATGCACCAGTCTGTCAATGTTCGACATAATTGAAACGATTTCTCTGTCCGATATTCTCTCACTCACGACAAAGAGCTATCGAAAGTTGAAAAGCATCTTCGTTTCCGATTTCACCGGAGACTTCTCGCTGGAGGGTTTACCCGGACCATCCCTAGAGACATTCAAACTTGACGAACTCAGCCTCAGCAAATGTCAAAAGTCAGTTCATCTTTCAGGGTTAATGAACATACTGTCGCAGATGAAAATTGATGTAAATACCATATCGCTCACTTACACAGAACTTGACCTTCATGAGTCATGCAACACTGTAAGGCAGAGTAATGGACAGCAATTATGCAGTGTTCAGAATCTTCATATCAACAGCTTAAGCACGCAAGTGTCTCTTTACGATCTGCTGCACCTGCTTGCACGAACGTGTCTGAACATGCGATGTCTGCATGTCTCCTATGTTGAGATAGTACTACACGAGCACAATCCAGATCACATGCCTCGGGTTGTTTCAACTGCAATTGAGGATTTGGAAATCGGTTTTGTTGATAACCAGTTGTCACTCTCTGAGCTTCTTGGTGTTGCGAGTAGTTTCTGCCCCGCCATGAAAAGATGCTTCTTGCACGACATTGTGTTGACCGTCGAGGATCGCGATGATACCTCTCGGAAGGTATGCGTTGTAAAGTCATGTCTCGAGGAGCTACGTCTTCAGAACATGATGGAAGATATATCTGTCACAGATGTGTTGGATGTTCTAGGTCAGTCGTTAGGCAAGTGTCATCTGACACTGCTATCACTTGATGAGTTAAAGGTTTACATCCCTTCCCACACGGAGATTGTTCCCAGTGCAGACGGCGTGAAAACCCAACTCATCGTAGACGAAATACGACTGCGGAAGGTCGCAAATGCAAGAGTCGACGCGGTCAAAAGAAAGTCCAATATAGCATTAGAAGAATTTTCGATCGTAGATATATTCTTTCTGATTGCTGGATACACCCCAAACACATCCAAACTTCATCTTCTTTTCATGACGATTCGGATCCCTGAATTTCGTTCATCTGATTACTCATCACTTCCTGACAAGTTGGGGATCGAACAAGTCATCATCGCGGGTTCGAGTTTCCCTCCACAACGTTGTTCTTTGGCCGATGTTCTCGCCCACGTAGGGATGGCCTGTCCATGTTTGAAGCGGATCGGTTTGTCACACTGGTGTGAGAATCTTCCCTACAGCAGGGAAGTATCTATTCCTGAAGATGTCCAAAATGATTCCCTCGCAGAGTTCAGATTGGAGTTCGTTGATATTGGTCGAGGCCATTCTATTTCCCTCCCCACCATCATGTCTCTAACTCGTCGGATGTTTCCAAATTTGGAAATACTCTCTCTCGCCAAAGTTGTACTTGGCGATTTGAGCGAGGTCGAAGTCGAAGACATCAAAACTTTGAGAGAATGTCGCGACAAGAATGATAGCCAAGAGCCAAGCCTTGTACACAGCGATGGGACTCCACGTGTGTTCTCTCTCAGATTCATTCATGTTGTAGATCCGATCAACATTGGTTACGTGCTTTTCTGGGCTCGAAAGTGTTTGGGAAATGTTCTTTGTCTTCATTTTCATAACTGTTGCATCATGACGTATGGGCAAAAGCCATTAGGCTTTGTGACCAATGACAACTGCTGCATATCCTTCAGTCATTGCAGAGTGACCAATCCATCAGTACCCATCAAAGACTATATTTCGAAAAGCTGTCCTTTCCTGCGTTTATCTGACGAGGACACAGACAATTCTACACTCACGTTCAAGTCGAATGCTTTTGACTTCCCGCCGGTGTCGCCCTCTTTCCATGATACTAAAAGGTTGCAAGGATGTATTCAAGAATCTGAGCAGCGATAAAGAAAGGGAATCAAATGGTGACTGCCCAATGGTCACTGTTCGTTTCTTTGCTAGCAATTCACACGCAAATAACATACACAATCAATAGATTTAAGGAATTTTTCCGTGAAGTCGGACATGGAGCAAGGGTTTTTTGTGTATTCACAGTAACCCGGATTATTGTCTGATTCAGACGTCTTAGTGGATTCGTCGTCAGTTCATTTTACAATGTATTTGACATAAATTATCATTGCACGCCTTCCGATTCCTGACAATTACCTTCGCCAATGCAGCTATGTTTTCAGAGGTGTTTGCGTATGTCTTTGTTTGTATTTGTATTTGTCTGGTAGCTTTAGGAAAAACGAAAAAAACCAGCAAATGCATAGTTTGAAAGAAAAATATGCAGGGAAGGTCAAAATAGGTCAGGAAACAAATCATTAAACTTTGGTGGTTAGCCCGATCCCCACGGATCTACGAATCTTTCATAGGAGCATCATATTTTTGCTTAGTAATGGGTTAAGGGAATTGACTCTTTGGTTTAACCCCCCAAAAAGCAAAAATAATCAAGAAACGTTGTCTGGTTTGCATGCTGAAGTTGAAAAGTGTAGAACAACTTTCTTCAGCATAAGAGTGCATGTTGAATCATTCATTACTATTACGTTATGTACATTCATTTTGTAGGCATTGCATATGTTTAGATATTGCTCAAGTGTATCTATTTTGTATTTACTTATTCTGACAAGCTATGATATACATGTATTGTCAATTTACGTAACGACTTTCCCGTATACGCATCATTTTCGGCTTGTACTTGGACATTGATTTGATTTTGAGTATTTTGGTTATTTTGCATTTAACCAGTACCTCCTTGATTTAACATCAAGTGCACTCTGAAGCACGCCTTTGTGAGTAGCCATTTTAAGTGAAATAAAAACCAAATCCTAAACCCAAGCAGAGCAGAATAATCCGGATACCGGCAATATTTCAGATGCGACTAGCTCTGTGTAATTCATTGAGGCCTCTACATTTACAAGCAATCATGGAGAGTGACATGTCTCGGTTGACATCTGCACTAAAAAAAATGTAGTTTCATAAGCACGTATTATAAGACCATGTATACCTCAACTTCGGTGAAAAGGAGAAGACTCCCTATTTTTATCATTTCTTTTTTTAATGATTAGACGCTTCTTAAATAGAAAGCAAATAAGATCATATGGTTATTCGATAACCCATGTATGTTAATCAAACACATTGTATGATATAATCCACAGCTTATGAGTCTTACGTTAGTCTCCTTATAGAAGGCTTAACGCAATATGAAGACAAAAAGAAACATTTTCCTATGTCCGTACACCTTCCCTGCATATCATGCAGAGAAACCAATTCTGAAAATGGAGTCAAACAATGGTATACGTGTATCAGATTATTGAGGATGTATTGTAAGCAGTTGGACAAAATCAATATTTGAAAAGACAAGGCACAAGTTGGGTTATGTCAGATGTGTTGATAGTTTAATGACCTCCCAGTGGCATTTATAACTGTGTTGCCGTCACTGTGATATCATGAATCTCATTCGCACTTACTAATTGTCTTCTATGTCGCACCAATACAAAATAACGGGAGGAGTTTCCACTATCATATACTGTGTAATGTAGGCCTACTTGATGAGTACGAGATTCACGCATCTGAAGCTAATTAACACAATAACTATTAACAGGTTGAGAAAAATGGCAGTTATGTATGTAAATGCCCAAATGATTAGTCTGTGTCTATGAGCCTGTGAAACCTTGAAGGGAGAAGTTTGATGTACGCATTCAGGGTTTCAGTGAATCACTTATAACCAGAGCATCGTAAGATATTATATATATATATATATATATATATATGCCCAATCTACATGGAACTGATAATCCCCAGCTTTTGAGATGCAAAGCAATCCTGAAAATATTACGCTGATTGCCAAGATGGCTTTATTGTTATTCAACCCTCTGTAGAAAGAGTGACTTGTAATGCAGCTTTCCCTTTTTTCCACTGGTATGAAATATATCCTGCATAAAAGTAATGTCTTCAAACTTAGTAGATATGAATATCTGACTTTGGTCCAGAGGCGCTGAGTTCCAACTTAAGGAATATCAATTTAGAAGAACGATTCAATTCGTCAAATAAGACTTAGTGTTACTCTGGCAGAATAACCACCCCTTGCTCCTTAACCCTATTCCCATCGGGGGGGGGGGGGGCATTTTGGCCCCCCCCCCCCCCGACGTTTCGCGTGATTATTCCGCAACGCGTGATGCTCTCGCCGCGACATTTTATGACTTTTTTCTTTCAAGTATCGCGCAACTTTTGAGACCAAATTTGTCGCTCCCGGGCATAATGTTATGAGGCCACGCCCCTTTGAAAAAAAATTTGTCGACCCAAAAATTGCTCAAAAACGTGATTTTGTGTACAAATCCAATGTAAATTGTGTTTTTGAAATTAATTCATATACAAATAAATATTTTTACTTTCAGTGGCTGATAATGATTTATTTTAGCCTGATTATGCTTTGAAAAGTTTCTGCGAGAAATTTTGACGAAAAAACCAACAAAAACAAAAAGTAAACAAACAAAGAAATACATAAGAAATTAAATAAACGATAAAATACATAAGAAATAATTATGAAGCCGAATTTTTACTTCAATATTATTGCTGACGATATTGAAAAAAATATGTTCACCAAAAATTAGAAGTCTTGGAGCTTTATTTTTTTATTTATAGGCAAAAAATTATTTTGCATAAATTAGCATAAATTAATTTAAATACATGAATTAAAATTTGAAAAATCTAACTATACTGTCTTGTAGATTACATTGGCCTCTACCTCAGTACAAATTTTCGCGAGGATCGCGCGATCCACGACCGAGATCTGAAGGGGGGGGGGGGCCAAAAAGGCCCCCCCCCCCGTGGTTTCAAGTCCCTCAAAAAACCCGGTGGGATTAGGGTTAACTCACCATTTCACTGTGATTGTCAAACTAAAGGCCGTGTCACACCTTTCCGGGCAAGCTACATGGGCTTGTTGCGAAGAGGGATTTTCCAGCACGCAGGAGAATTTTCCGCGGGTGGACAAGAATGTTTGCGAGTTTTGCACTTGTTTCTTACCTGCTAGACGCGTGCTACTTACCTCTTACTTGCGTGTATTCCGTGTGACCTGCGTGAGAGCTTTGAAACCGATCCGTTTTCTGTTACGAGAGACTTACGGGTACTGAGAAGTACCTGCATTGCGCCAGTGTTGTTAATGATTATCAATGTTACAAGTCAAGCTTGTTACATAGCGCCACCTCATGTTGACTGTAGGGTTAGTCTCTGCTACACACTGCTGGTTATCTGGTCTGAAGCTGGGTTCTATTAAATGCCTTCAAGGTGACTGTTTACTCGGAAACTCGATTTGTGTCTGCTTCTCATTTACGTGGTGGCAGCTCTGGAAACGTTACCTACTCCTGAGGATTTGTTTTCACCTGCACAAGCAGACGTTAAGCTTGCTGAGCTCCAAATCGGCCAACGATCCAGAGTTGGTGTAAGTTCCTTGTTTTTCTCTTACATTACGGTCCCACCTATAGGCTTTAGTGATGGCCTCAGCTCCAAGAGCACCCAAGCAATAGTGTCTCACCAAACGTGAAACAGTCAATTCCTTCGAAAATTGGCGACAAAACTTAATGTACACTCTCACCCTAGACTCAAATTTTGCGCCGTTCCTAGATGACGATTGCTCATGGGCTCAAAAATCTAAATCTTGCCCACTCCGTGGCTTTGTTGATGACCCAGAAAGCGTCCCGACCGGGTCTCGCAAATCAGCACACCAGAAAGCCAGTATGCTTGAGCTTATGCTCGGACAGATTGCTAATTATTGTCCCATTATCTCACGCAATTCCATAGTCAAGACTTCCACCTCCCTCAACGATATTTGGGGGAAGATCAGGCTTCATTATGGGTTTCAAAGTACCGGCGCTCACTTTCTTGATTTCAGTGACATCAAACTAGAGCCGGATGAGCGTCCTGAGGACCTCTACCAAAGGGTGGTAGCCTTTATCGAAGACAACCTGCTCACATCCGCAGGTGGCATAACTCACCATGGTAAGCGTGTTAGCGAAGATGAGGAGCTTACTCCCACTTTGGAAAACCTTGTCGTCCTCACTTGGCTCCAACTCATTCATTCAGATCTTCCTCGCCTGGTCAAGCAGCGCTATGGGACAGAATTGCGGTCTCGTACCTTAGCTTCACTGAAACCCGAAATCTCTCAGGCATTAGATAGTCTTTTGGATGAAATCCACACCACAGAAAGTTCTCGTGCTATGCGCACCCTGACCTCCCCTTCCCCGCGCCCTGTAGGCCTACGCCCCCAGCGTGCTCCAATGCCCCGCAGTCGCCGCAATTTGCAGACTCGCACCCCCCAGCGCAACAGTAAATACTGTCCTCTCTGTCGTGAAGCGCGCCGGCCAGACACTCATTATTTAAGTGAGTGTACGTACTTACCCGAAGCAGACAGGCGATTCATTGCTAAGGCCCGCCAGGTTGCACATATTTTAGAGTCTGATGATGAGATTGATGATTTGTGCCAAGTTATAAAGGTCCACCTGTCTGAGCCTGTCCCTCTGAAGGATAATACGGCTACCAGCGACTCTTCATCGGCCCTCAGAGTCCAGGTCCGTCAGTCTCCATATTTTGATGCGTTTTGCGGGCACCAGGTCGTTCGCATCACTGTCGACAGTGGTGCTACTGGTAACATGATCAGAGCTTCTACTGTCCAGTCCCTCCAGGGTGTCATAAAACCCAGCTTGCAGTCTGCTCATCAAGCCGATGGGTCTTCCCCCCTTGATGTTGTTGGGGAGACCACTCTGTCCTTCACTCGTGACGGCAAGTCATTCGTGTTTGAGGGTTTGGTCATTGATAATCTTGATGTAGAAGTACTCGCAGGTACCCCATTCATGGAGCACAATGATGTGTCGGTTCGTCCTGCTAAGCGCCAGGTGTGTGTGGGTGATGACATGATCATTTCATATGGTTCTCGCAGGCCTTTGGACAATGTGACACATGCAGTTCGCCGTGCTCATGTCATTCGTGCCCCATCTCAGTCTACTGTGCTTTTGCCTGGTGAATTCGTCGAGCTGTCAGTTCCTGATGAGCTACTGTCTCATGACACACTTGCCCTTGAGCCCAGGATTGTCCCTCAGAAGGGTGTTTCCCCAACTGATCCATCTTGGCCTGAACCGTGCATGGTCTCCAGTGTAGCAGGCAAAGTGCGTATCCCTAATCTTACGCCTCAACCCCGCCTGATCCGTAAACATGAACATTTCTGCCAGGTTCGTCCGGTCTACGTTCCTTCAGAGCCTCAGTCTGATGACCACCCCTCTGTACCCAATAGGCCCGTGCCCAGTGGTGTCTCACGTGATACTGAGCATCGTTTTTCTGACCCAATATTGCTCGATCCTGATTGCATTATCCCCATTGGTACAAAACATGACTTTCAGTCTCTCCATGCGGAGTTCGATGATGTTTTTGACCCTGCCTTCACTGGGTATAATGGTGCTGTTGGCCCGTTTGAGGCCGTTGTCAACATGGGCCCGGTTCAGCCTCCCCAACGCAAGGGTCGCTTGCCACTTTACTCCCGTAACTCTTTGGTTGATCTCCAAGAGAAATTCGATGAACTAGAACAACAGGGTGTCTTTGCTCGCCCAGAAGATGTGGTCATCTCTGTTGAGTACCTGAATCCATCCTTGTGAAGAAGGCCAACGGCGGCTTCCGCCTTGTTACAGCTTTTGCCGATGTAGGCCGTTATGCCAAGCCTCAGCCCTCCCTTATGCCTGATGTGGATTCCACCCTCAGAAAAATTGGTCAATGGAAACATCTCATTGCCACAGATCTCACCATTGCTTTTTATCAAATTCCCCTGTCCAAGGCCTCGATGAAGTATTGTGGTGTTGCAACCCCCTATCGTGGAGTCCGTGTATATACACGCTGTGCCATGGGCATGCCAGGCTCAGAAACTGCTCTTGAAGAGCTGATGTGTCGCGTGCTTGGGGATCTACTTGTGGAAGGTATTGTTGTGAAACTTGCAGACGACTTGTTCATTGGTGGTGATACCCCCGAGGAGCTCCTCCAGAATTGGTCACGTGTCCTGCATGCCCTCCGAAAGTCAGGCCTTCATCTTTCAGCCCGTAAGACTGTGATTTGCCCAAAGTCTACGCACGGTCCTGGGCTGGATCTGGTCCCAAGGGACCCTACAAGCGAGCCCTCATCGCATTGTGGCGCTTGCCTCATGCCCCCCTCCTACTACTGTGAAAGGAATGCGTTCCTTCATTGGGGCATATAAGATGCTCGCCCGTGTTCTCCCACATTGCGCTATCTTCCTCACACCACTGGACGCTGCAATTGCTGGTGGTCAGTCGAGTGATCGCATTGATTGGTCCGATGACCTGCGTTCATTTTTCAAGACCGCTCAGGAAGCCTTAGCCTCCCCCCGTGCCATTACCCTTCCCCGACCATCCGACCAGCTCTGGATTGTTACTGATGGTGCTGTCAAAGATCATGGTATTGGTGCCACATTGTACATAACACGACAGGGAAAGCCACAGGTAGCTGGTTTCTTTAGCTCCAAACTTCGTGATCGGCAGGTTACTTGGTTCCCATGTGAGATAGAGGCCCTTTCTATTGCAGCATCCTGCAAGTATTTCAGCCCGTACATTGTGCAGTCCAAGCACCGGCCATGCATTCTCACAGATAGCAAGCCCTGTGTACAGGCTTTTGAAAAACTCTGTCGTGGGGAGTTCTCTGCCAGCCCACGTGTGTCAACCTTCCTGTCCACAGTTAGCCGGTTCCAATGTGCCGTGCTCCATCTGGCCGGATCCGCCAATGTTCTGTCAGATTTTGCTAGCAGGAATGCCCCAGAGTGCACTGATTCCTCTTGTCAGGTATGCCTCTTCATTCGTCAGACAGAGGATTCTGTTGTTCACAGAGTGTCCCCTACGGACGTGCTCACAGGGAAACAGAAGTTACCCTTCACTTCCCGGCCAGCGTGGGTCAGCATACAATCTGAGTGCCCAGACTTGCGACGCACTCACGCTCACCTTCTCCAGGGCATCCGACCTTCTAAGAAACTGACCAATATCAAAGACGTCAAACGCTATCTCCGTGTTGCTACCATAGCTAGAGATGGGCTGTTGGTTGTCCGCCGTGAACAGGCTCTCCTGTCACCTCGCGAGTGCATCATCATCCCCCGTAGCGTTCTTGATGGCCTGCTTACTTCACTCCATCTCCAATTTGATCATCCCACCCACCACCAACTCAAGACCGTTGTCAACCGGCATTTTTTTGCCTTGGACATGGACTCAGCCATCACACGTGTCACCGACACTTGCAATCAGTGTGCATCCCTGCGGAATGCTCCACACACAGTTGTCCCTCAGACCACTGGCGATCCCCCCGCGGCCGTGGGTACGTCGTTCGCCGCTGATGTCATCAAGCACTCGAAACAACTGATTTTACTTCTCCGCGAATGTGTCACTTCCTACACCGCCACTTGTTTCCTTCCAGATGAGCGCAGAGATACTCTTCGCGATGCCTTGATCCGTCTCTGTGTGGAACTTTGCCCGCTCGATGGGCCCCCTGCCGTCATCCGCACTGACCCCGCCCCTGGTTTCGCCTCCTTGCAAGATGATGCCCTGCTCGCCCAGTTTCACCTTTCCATTGAAGTAGGTCACGCCAAAAATCCCAATAAGAACCCGGTTGCTGAGAAGGCCATTCGTGAACTCGAAGATGAAATCCTGCAGCATGAGCCCTCCGGAGGACCACTAACATCCTTGTCCCTGTCCCTCGCCACTGCCCGTCTCAATAGCCGTCTTCGCTCGCGTGGCCTTTCAGCACGTGAAATGTGGACTCAGCGCGACCAATTCACGCACAGCCAAATTCCACTGTCGGATGCGGACCTCATCTCTTCACAACATGAACAGTGCCTTTCGAACCATCCCCACAGCGAGCGTTCCAAGGCTCCCTCCCGCATCCTCCCCAATGATGACCCTCTCGCAGTTGGGGACCTTGTTTATCTCCGGTCAGATCGCAGCAAGTCCTCCGCACGCCCTCGATACCTTGTAACATCAATAGATGGCAGGTGGTGTAACATTCGCAAATTCATTGGCTCTCAGCTCAGAAAATCGTCATATCGTGTAAAGACATCACAATGCATGAGGGTCCCTGTTCCCCTTGTGGCTCCTCCCCAGCACCAGATGTCCTGAGACAGACTTGCTTTCCCCAGACGACGATCGAGATTTGCTCCCCCCAGACACCTGCAGAGACATTCCACAGGAACTCTCATTGCCTCCTGGGCCAGATGTCCCGTGTGTCCCCCTGCAGGAGCCCCCTCCTGAAGCCCCCCTTCCCCCTCTGCCCCAGGAACCTGCCCCCACTGCTCCGACTATTAACGGTCCAGGTTGTCCCCCCACCCATGTGACCCCCACTGGGCGCCCTTAGCGCTCCCGACGCCTCCCACCTAGGTTTGATGATTATTTGATGTATTAATCAATGATATACAATGTACATGTATTTTGTTTTCTGTGTGAACTGCTGGCTACCTCAGACTAATGCCCCCCCCCCTCACCGTGTATCCTTATAATGTACCCCTCTTACAGCCATGTTATCCTGGTGCCACATATGTTATTTCATTTCCCCCATCTGGTTTATTACATTATGTCCCTTAACATAACCTTTTTTTCTGAGGTATCCCAAACTGGCGTTTTTGTTTTTTAATCTGTACTTGTATCATGTTTATTCTTCATTTTTACCAATCCGTCTTTGTATGACATCCTTGCTTATTTTCAATTTCTCTCACCTAGCTGTCTTGGTATGTTCTCCGTATAACTTAGTCGTGGATATGTTCTATGGGTGTATTATTTTTCAGTCACCCCGCCTATGTCTCAGTGATTTGCCCCTTTGTGCTGTGTATAACATATGATGCTTATATCCTTAGTGGGTGCATACGCCTTCTTGTTTCTGAGTGTAATACCAGGTTTATTTTTACCACATACCCTCACCTTCTTAATATTTTCCAGTTACCTTTATATATTTACATCTTTGGTGTCTGTTTGGTGCCTGTCCCTAATTGCACCTTTACTTGTACATGAAATGTTTTCTGCTACGTGCATATGTAATTCTGTTTTCATATAGATATGTGTATTTCCTGTGTCCCCACTTGAACATTTTGTACATCATTTCATATTTTTGTTTATACTGTGTAAGTCTATGCCTTTGTAGGAGCTACTTATTTCATGCCATCCTAGCTTGCCCCATCAGGTCGTACATGATTGTCAAACCTGTTGTTTTTGCTGAACGGTATGTTTCATGTCAATCAGGACTGTATGACTCAGTATGATGTGATGGTTATGCGTGTAACAATTCGTGATTGTTTTTGTTTTCTTTAACGTTGACGAGAAGAATTGATGGTAGAATGCGTATCTGATGTTATTGTTAAACGTACAGCACCCAGTAAGTTTTTATGATTACACTCTTGGTGTCTAAGTCAGGTGTTAGTGTAATTGTTATTTTCAGGTGTTAGTTTAATGTTTTTATAAGCCAGCCTATTATAGTCCTGGCAGTTTACTCTTGAAAGTATTATAGGTCATGAACAGTGCAACTACTTGTATGTTATAATAGTTTACACCCTTATTCATTTTAAAGGTAATGGTTTGTTAAGCTCAAGTAGAGCTTTTATATTTTCTTTATCATTCAGGTGAAAAATGAAAGAGTAAAGAAGAAAGGCAATCACGCCAGTGTTGTTAATGATTATCAATGTTACAAGTCAAGCTTGTTACATAGCGCCACCTCATGTTGACTGTAGGGTTAGTCTCTGCTACACACTGCTGGTTATCTGGTCTGAAGCTGGGTTCTATTAAATGCCTTCAAGGTGACTGTTTACTCGGAAACTCGATTTGTGTCTGCTTCTCATTTACGTTGGAGTTGCCTGCGAGGTGCTGCCGGTAAGGGTCTCCTGTAGGTGTTCTGCGTGTAACTCTGCAAGCAAACACCCTCAACTCACTCGGAACAAGTTTTGAGCATGCTCAAGGCCTTGTCATACCGTATCTGGGGAAGTTTTGCGGCTTGACTTGCGGGGAAGCAAATTTGCTACCCGGAGCTCTCCGCAGTTGGTTCGCACCTGACAGTACCTAGCGCGTATCTCGCCCGTTATAGTTGCCCGGAGGTGCGCAAGCAAGTCCGATCTAACTGCAGCCAAGTTTTGAGCATGACCAAAACTTCTCCCGGGTGATTCGCAGGGATGCCCGGAGAGGTCCACGCAGAACGCCAGTAGGAGGCCCTTAGCGGCAGCACCTCGCAGGCAACTCCCACGCAGGTACTTCGCAATCCCCGTATGCAGCCAAGATAATGACATTCTGTGGGACTTCTGCTATTCCTTCAGAGGAATTCCTTCACTGAGTTGTCAGCTCCCACGCGCCTGGCACACAGGTCACACAGTATACCCGCAAGTAGAATTTAAGCAGAACGCGTCCAGCAAGTAAGACACAGCATGCACTGAATCGCCCAAATCCTTGTCGGCCCTCAGAAATTGTCTGGTATGCTGGAAAATCCCTACACGCAACAAGCCCGCGTAGCTCTCCCGGAAACGTGTGACAGGGCCTAAAAATGGTTGCGGGTAAAAATATTTGCGTGCGCACTTCCGGTCGACTACGGGAGAGATACGTGCTAGGTACTGCATGTGCGGGTCATCTGCGGGGACCTCCGGGCAGTAAAAATTGTTCTTCGCAAGTCGCACGCAAGGCTTGCCCGGAAAGGTGTGCACGGCCTTTCTGATAGGCCTACAGTCCAACGTACATTACAATCCGGTAAGACTCGTATTGGAGACATTGCTTCGGATAAAAATCAATGTATAAAGAAACACGTAGCAAGTACACACATTGTGCAATTTTGATTTCCCTGTGGCCCTACATTTTGCATTCTTATAAGCAGCGATTTGAAAAACTGATAAGCAGGGTGACGAATTAACCAAGATGTCCTTGAGATAGGAGAAGTTTACATATACACCAAAACAACGATATAATCACTTTAGTCGATATCGTACAATTTATAAGAACGTTATGGTTATTTGAATAGTATAGGATAAACGGAAATGGCATCATTGCATCTTAGTATATTGATTCCGGTAATCATTTGCGTATTACATGTACTCTATTTTGTGTTTGAACTGTCTTATCTTACTCCATAACTTGATTGCTTCAGATATATTAAACACCTTTACGATCTGGTGGAAGGATCAAGAAATGTGTATTTTGTGCGCATTGCAATTGACGTCATAATATACTTCTAAAAAAGTACGCAATTCCAGTTTAGTGCATATATCTCTCAAATTTGCATCATTTTATTTAAATATGACATCATAAGAAAGTCAGATTAATTTTCATTACAATGACAACTTACTTGTTAACCCTATGCTTTCCTGGAATGTACAGCACGACTGAGCTTCGGGAAAAAAACTTTCCGTTTCACATTTGCTTATTTGTTTTTGTCGTTAATAAAGTCGTCATTAGTTAGTATCCATTATAGTTTCAGTCTTTTTTCTTCCATCCAGGAAAGCATGGTTGCAGGCCGTGAGAATCGTTGATATGTTATATATCAGAATAATGTATCTTAATAACTGATATAGTACGGAAGACAGAACACGAGGTATAAAGGGATATAATTATTGACACTTTTTAAAGTTTACTTCCAATAACCAATGGATCTGAGATTTTAACATTATTATAATCATAGAAAATCACTGTCTGAATCTGAGATCATGTCAATCATGTCTTTATTCGAAGTTGAACAAATTTAGTGGTACATGTATGATGATTTATTGAGAGAAGACATTCAATTCAGAACGATTGGCTCGGCATACTTTAAATATATTGATGCACTGATAACGATGCGTGTGGAGTAATCAAGTTGAATAACATCTCATCATACTGGTCTCAGACAAGACTACGAAGATTATAAGAGATTAGTTTACAAATGGTTGTTTCTCTGACATTTTGGATATATATACGAATTCTTAACCTGTAGTTTGGTATGTAATCTAAATACTGAAAATAAACCTTCTTACTTGATCTGTGTTTTAATTAGTTATTGTTGGTTTTAAAAAATGAAAGTAAAAAAAATCAACAACAACCCTTGCATACGAAAGAGTCATGTAGTGACTGTCAGTGTTCTCAGTCATCCAGGTAAACTATATCTCATGAACTATATTTGTAAATCTGGTCAACTGGACAGTTGACCAGATTTACTAATAAATCAGTTGACCAGATTTACTAATATAGTTCATGAGTCATGTAGTGACTTAATCACAACATAGGTGGTGGCTACCGATCTGTGTATTATAACATGCAAATGGGGAGACTGCTGGGGTATTCCCGGTATTGGTGCTCTTCAAAAGTGCAGAAAAAAATTTTAAGGTGTATTTCAGTTGATACAACGTATGCATGCCATGATGTACTGGACATACCATTGTTTGAACCTGTGGAAGATTCATTTTCGTTTCAAGAGGTAAATTATATAGGTTCGGAAAGCAAAATAATGATACGGACAGTACGTCCTAATCTGCTTTTACTTTTTGTCCTTGGTTTCTGGCACAGCAACATCGAGTCAACAACATAAACAAACGGACAAACATATACATCGTTAATAGAAATGATGCCATGATAACAGCTAGGACATCCAGGCAGTTTCGCGTGATGAAATTCAAGTCATTGGCCCGTGTACGTAGATGCGCCCCGCCAAATTTGATCACGTGCTCAATCCAAAATATGGCGCGGTCGAGCGGCTTCATGAGATCATCCTGGAAGATGGCCGATGCTTTGGCTGCATTTGTCTTGTATCTGTACCAAGAAATCAACGAGAAATTTCGAGCTTTCATATTGATTTGGCCTTATCTATATATATCTCTTCTCAGACATATCATGTGACAGTTTATGCCACTCAAGAAATCCACGCTTCCCTTATTCAGCGCATGAAGCAGTGAGCATAAAAAAGACTTTAGAGTGAAACCAGTCATCATGCCATTACTATGTCTTTGACCATCACTTATCTATAGATTACAATCTTTCTTAATTGATATATGCATAAATGAATAAAAAGAAAAAATGCTGACGAGATCTAACGAAGAAGTTATATGTAGGCCTATACATATATGTTTATATATATGTACAACCAAAATGAACACATACTTAGTACATGGGGCCTAAAGTCGTTACGCCTGAGCAATGGCACTCCATGGCGACAGACTTCCAGTTTCACTGAACTTCATTTCCATTTCCATTTCCTGGAACTGTGACTTCCTTAAAAATTTCTCGTTACCTGGGATCATCCAGAACTTGTCGAACAGCTTTCCGAAACTTGTCTTCAGTGATTGTGCTCCTGTCTATGACCACCCCAAGCCCTCGGTCAGCAACCGCCGCGGCGTTGGCCGGCTGGTCGCCGAACAGGGGCATGATGACCATTGGTACCCCGAAGTATAGAGCCTCGTGCACGCCTGCACTGCCACCGTGGTATATTAGAAGACGCGCCCTTGGGTGACCTAGAACGGGTCAGTATAGTTAAAAAGTTTTTTATTAGCAAAACTGACATGAAAAAATTGGGGTCTCCAATGTGAAAGGTGCTTGCAAAGGAAAGAAGATTGACAATGAAAATATGTCGTGAACAATTTTGAGAGATAAGATACAGGTCCCAAAACACATCTTACCTGAAATAAAACGATAATTATATCATTGTCACGGGACAAAACAGTCACTTCAAACATTGAAAAAATGTGAAAAGGCAACTAAGACAGAATAAATAAAGGTGAGAATGTGTGTTTGTATGTCATTGTGGTATTAGAATCCTCAAT
This sequence comes from Diadema setosum, assembly GCA_033980235.1. Taxonomy (NCBI): domain Eukaryota; kingdom Metazoa; phylum Echinodermata; class Echinoidea; order Diadematoida; family Diadematidae; genus Diadema; species Diadema setosum. The sequence goes on along the minus strand of CM067074.1, from coordinate 507,284 downwards.
ATCAATGATTCATCAAAATTTTATGAGATGTCTTTCACTGTCTTTGTGGAAGGAATATGGAAAACAACTCACACACACACACACACACACACGCACACACACATATACATTTACTCCTGGGCTTTGAACAGAATTAAGTGGTTGTAAGATTTTCAATACAACGTTTTATCTAGAATCTGGTGATTGGTGGCTCTTCGTCAGTGAAAAACAAATACATAATTATGACCGCCAAATCTTTTAAACAAACTAGCATGGCATATATGCATAGTCACTCTCATTCAGACACAAACGCAGAGAGACTGCGAGTTGAAACTTGATTGTATAATTAAGTTTCAAATCACCCTCAGTAATTTCAGTTTCTACTCACACGGCAAATTTGCTTAATTAAAAACTTGATTTGGAGTTTGTTTCATTACAAATATTGTTTCAAATTAAGCGATCTCGTTATGTTTGAATGCCCAAACAGTTATTTTGCTCTTTTGTCCAATCTTCAAAAGGTTTCTCAATTCACACGAGGATGAAATGAATACATCACTCAACATACGAAACACTCAACATGCGAGGCAAGGCAAAAACAATGCCATACAATATACCATATACACTGTACTCTGTGATAGGATACAAGTTATGAAAAAAAATACGGGCAGCACTGTCGTATACAGTATAAAGAAGCCGTTAACTGATGTGTAAGACATGATGTCTCACCCAAGAGGTCACTCTGGGGTAACCAGTCTGAGATGAGTGTGTTGTTTCCAAGGTTGGCCGGAGTAGGCCCGACATAGCGCCACACAACCCTCTGTTTTAACTCGCTGAACACCTTGGCAATCGCGTTTGTAACACTTTCGTCTGATATCGAAGCGACCATGGATCCCTATACGAACCGAAAATTTGGAAAAAGGCAACTTCAATTTGGCTGTCCTTATTTTCTATACCTTACTGTTCTATTTACCAGAGTCTAAAGAGGAATCTTATACTTAGTCCTGAAGTATTCCGCATAACAAGTCACATTTGCATACTTTCAAAATAGTATCTTTTCTATTTTCTTTTTGAATTAGAAAACATCCTTTACCAGGGTAAATATAATGAATCCATCTTCACCAGACCCTTCTATGAACGCCTCTAGTTTCTGCAGGAATGAAGAAAAAGGCAAGTGAAAGAAATGATTAGATTATCAAGATATGGCAGGTTGACAGGAAAGACCTCTGATCTCTACACAATGTATTCAATTCAATTCAATTCATTTATTTCATTCTCATTTTCTTTCCAACAAAACATAACACGAGGTAAATCAGAAAATCCATCATAAGCATGTATACAGTACAAAGTGCGAAGGATTAACGATATACAGCAAACTAATAGAGATGAATCATGTATACATACGGGAAAATACAAAGTTATATTTTGAGGAGAAAAAAAAAAGAGAACTGAGAGGTCCACTAAAAAGCAGTGCTTGTAGATTGTGGACCACTCAAGAATTTCTTCCAAAAATACAGTACTTCACATACAATTACAAATACATTACACACAACAACATGGCATAACTAAACTAAGGAGATACAATCGAACGGAATGGGACAAAAACAGAATTAGTGGAAGAAAGGGAAAGGAAGAAAGAGAGAGAGAGAGAGAGAGAAATGAGAGAGAAGGGGGGGGGGGAGAGGGAGGGAGAGGAAAGATAGAGAATGCCTACACGCTGAACAAGAGAAACGGAAGAGAGAATTGATGAGGTGCTTCGAACAGCTGGTGACTGCACGCAGCTGTGTAGAAATTATGCAAATAACATGCCGTATTTCATTGCCTCGTAATGCCGTTTTTCACTGCGTAATAATGAATTAAATAACCGATGATGACCCTCATGTTTGCTGTAACCTGTATAGGTAATGAAAATAAATATCTCAGCTAGAATTTAACAAAAAAGATTTCAAATTACGCTTAAAATTGTATAACGATGAAGAATTTTTTATTTCAGGACCTAATGAATTGCAAAATTTAGGGCCGATGTATATAAATGTGTTCTGAGCTAATAAGGTCCTCAAAAGGGGTAAGTGAAACTCATTAGACCTCCTAGTAGGATAATTATGAAAAGATTGATTTCGTGGAAACATTGAATTAAAAATATTGGGAAGAGCATTTGTGTTATAATTGAACATGAACTGGCCCAGTTGAAAAAGAAACAAATCTTTAATTTTTAAAATCTTATATTCAATGAACAATGAATCTGAATGAGAACGTGGCGAAACCCCACAAATGATACGAAGTACTTTCTTTTGTAACAATAATAATTTATCTAATAAAGTTTGATGGGCGCTACCCCATGCTAAAATTCCGCAATTAAGATAAGGTAATATTAAAGAAAAATACAACGTTAACAAAGACGATGATGGAATTTGAAACTTAAGTCTGTTGATAATACCAATATTTCGTGAAATTATTTTACTTATGTTGATAATGTGAGGCCTCCACGAAAGTTTATCATCAACTGTAATACCAAGGAATTTTATGTGGGATACACGTTCTAAGTGAGTACCATCAAAAATAAGATCTGTGCTTAATGTTTCTATGGGTTTACTAAAAAGCATATACTTAGTTTTCTGAAGATTAAGTGATAATTTATTAGCTCTTATCCATTGAGTCACTTTTTTCAATTCAGAGTTGACGGTGTCAAATAAAGTAACTGGGTCTTGATGGGAAAAGAAAACATTTGAGTCATCAGCAAAAAGTATAAATGAGAGTGTATCAGATGACCTGCAAAAATCATTGATGTAAACAATAAAAAGTAAAGGACCTAATATACTACCCTGAGGGACGCCACATTTAATAAGTTTGAAACTTGAGTTATTCAGAGATACATATTGTTTTCGGTTTTGCAGGTAACTCCTGAACCACTCCAAGGCCTTCCCCCTTATGCCATAATGTGACAATTTATGAAATAAAATGTCATGATTGACTGTATCGAAGGCCTTGGAGAAGTCCAGGAAGATACCAACAAGATGTGAATGATTATCTATTGTATGCGCGGCATTATCAATAAACTTCAATAGAGCGTGAATAGTGCTGTGTTTCCTACGAAACCCAAACTGAGAGTTTACAAAAACATTATGAGAGTTAAGAAAATTAATTGTTCTTTTAACTATTAATTTTTCTAAAATTTTAGATAAGGATGAAAGTAAAGAAATGGGTCTATAATTGCTGACATCAAGATCATCTCCTTTTTTAAATAAAGGGACAACCTTAGCAATTTTCATTTGATCAGGAAAAACGCCATATAACATAGATTTATTGAAAATATGTACAAGTGGGTCCACAATTGAAGATATAATACCCTTTAAAATGAAATTACTTATGTCATCATAACCCGCACTGCGTTTGTTATTCATTCCAGTAACAATATCCATTATTTCATGTTTCGTAGTTTGAACGAAAAAAATAGAACTAGAATTAGATTCACCTAAAAAATGTGAAAAATGTGTATTAGACGGTGGTACTTCTTTCGCCAAATTCTCTCCAATCATTGAAAAATAAGAATTAAAAATATTTGCCATATCACCAGAATCTTCAAAAATTCTATCATCGAATCGAATTTTTGTAATACTTGATTTCTTTTTTGATACATTCATGGCCTGTTTCAATACCTTCCATGTATTCTTCATATCATGTTTATATTTTTCTAACTGAATCGCATAATATTTTCTCTTTTCAAATCGTATAACTTTAGTTAAAACATATTTATACGATGTATATTTCCTTTTTGACCCTTCAGTTTTTTTCATTTTATATCTATAATATAACCTATTTTTCCTATTCACAGAACGCAAAAGGGATTTAGAAATCCATGGAAGCTTAGGGGATGTTTTATAATTAACTAACTTATCTTTTATTTTAGGAATATATTCATCTAAATTTCTATTAATTATCACTAAAAAATTATCACATGATACATTAACATCATCATTATCACAAACACCAGACCAATCAACTCTTTCTAAGCTAGCACCAAGGCTAGCTAAATTTTCTGGTGTGGCTCTTCTTCTAGTTGGAGGAACATGAAACTTATTGACCGCATGCTTAAGATTAAACCAAGCCATAACTGGGAAATGATCAGTCATATCGGATAAAATTATAGAAGAATCTAAAAATTGTAATGAATTACCAAAAATATTATCAAGGAGGGTGGCGGAATGATTTGTAACACGTGTGGGTTTCGAGATTAAAGGCAAAAATGAGGCTGATAAAAGTATTTCAAGAAACTCTTGTGACATGATATCATTTTTTATCAAATCAATATTAAAATCACCCATTACAAATTTTTTTTTATTAATAAAAAGGGGACTCTTTAACACATTTGTAATACAATTCAAAAAATCATTAGGATTAGAACTAGGGGGTCTGTAAACAATACCAATTATAATATTCTTACTTTGTGGAACAGATATTTCCACAAATAAAGATTCTATAATATCATTCATTGAATTTAACTCATCGCAAACGTTGTAATCAAATTCATGAGACAAATAAAACGCTACCCCACCACCCGTCCTATTCAATCTATTATTAACAATTAAATTATAACCACTTATTGCATACGGTAAATATCAGATAATAACCATGTCTCAGAAACCTATAACTGAAATTTGTTGTTTATTTTGATTATCTAATAATATCTGTAATTCATCAAAATGCTTATTGATACTCCTGACGTTTAAATGTAACATAGAAAAAATATTTCCAGAAAAATTTTTCACGATACCTTTAAACTGATCAACTGTAACATACTTAGAAGAAATTTGGGCCGGATCATATTCAAAATCAAAATCATTATATAAATCTTGTGAAGACGAATTAACATTATTGGCAAAACAATTATCAATAAAAGCAGATGAATGTGAATTATTCCGACTTGATTCTGTAGGGGAGTGTCTAAACAAATCAAAGAGTTCATCATCGTCAAGGGAATCAAATGCTAGGTTGGGTCTATTAGCCATAATGAAAAGCAGGATCTACATAACGGCATATCAATTGGTGAGGTTGCAAGAGAAAGACATATTCTGGCATAAGTGAAGCACAAACAATTCCGAGTTCATGGAGAGTACAGCGAGTAGGCAAACACAAATAAACAAAGAATTCTGACGACATAAACAATGAACATAGAACACATAAACAGACTTGAATAAGTGTATGAAAAAACATTAATTTTCTGCACAAAGCATAATATGTCTGCGTTGCAGGTCTCATATATTAATCTTCTTGTTTTTCTACATGGGACATTGGCTATCCTCTTGACAAAATATGGATGTAATCAAGGTGTCGATAAAAATTGTTAATGGCAAACAGATATTGCAGAATGTTGGGGTTTTTTTAAAATAAAAAATCAAGATACACATGACAATGAGCTATAGCTTATCATGCTAAGTGGATGAGTAATAAACAGATTAAAGCTTTCACGCAATAAATCCATTTTGGGAGAAAAATATACAAAGAAAGTGTATATTATTTGTGTTGAACAAAAGGAGCGACAATGTGGAGGCCACAAAGAAAAAAATATATATATATAATCGCACATTATCAACTCAATATCAGAATAAGTTTACACATATTACACAGCACTGTTATTTCCAATAACAATTCAACAGTAAATCTATTCTGATCACTTAAACAAAAAAACTTGAACTGCATGTGAATAATAATCAATATATGTAAAAAACAACAACAAAAAAACAAACAAACAAACATGCAATACCCTCAGAGTACATCGTTAACCGACAAAACCCGTACACCGGTTTTGCAGTCAATCACCTCACAAATGATTGTGCATACAGCCACCGTGCAAGTCATGGTGCATCACCGGACGGCCGCGCACAGAGTACAGTCGAAAAGGTAAGTGTGCCAGCACGGACGGACAGCAGTACAGGTAAGTGGTGAGGTAAATAAGAATTCCTTTCATAATCTGTAAATACCTTTCATACGTGTTACGTTTGTAATAACTATTATCCTATGCATCAACTTACTATAACCTATCAATCATAAAAAAAAAAAAACGTTTTAGATATAAATTCATCAATATTCAAACCTAACATATCGAGTGGATGACTGCTTAGAAAATACGAGGGAAAAAATGTACCAGTACAGACATCGAATAAAGAAAGCACCGATATAGGAGTCATGAACTCGATCCATGTCGAACTATCACACAGCTGACTCGATCATCATCGGGATATAGGCCAATATACATGTACCGATGGGTCTGTGTATTAAACAGTACCAGCCACCATTTGTAATAATACCTATTCTTATCAATAAATTCCTAGATTACTTAATACTAACGTAGTCAAAGTAACACCACTCTGAGCCTATTCCCTGTTACACAGACGAGCGTAAAAAAGTACTCATACTGCATGCACAGTACATCACCTTTCGCCCGCGCGTAATCATTCTGAAAAATACATGTTGTGTAACAGCAGGGATGGACGGTAACACCACCCTTTAACATGCGCGCACACCCACATAAAGTTACATGTTTAAGATTACGACTAAGATATAGGAGTGCCAAATGAAACAACTGATTTCTTAAAATTCTTCTTGTTTATCGGATTCATACATAAGATCCAGATGTAGGGCTATTACTATAAGCCTCGGGCCTTCCTCCCCATATCATGTTATTGCACTAATACTATGTGCAGTACGTGAATCGCCGTCTTCATCTATGCATGTGCAAAAGAATTTTAAAAATCTAGACAATTTGCATTGGAGAAAAAAAAAGCAAATGGTTTTATGACTTGTGGTCTCAGTACAGATTGTTGTGATTAGACTGTAAACCATGATGAGAAAGACGAAGTCTATAAACTGCTCTGGATGTCAATTTCAGTCTGAAATATATATATATATATATATATATTCGGCTGTTTTCCTAACAAAAATGTTTATATATACCACACCCCGCGCACAATCGTCTTGCCTTTTACATGCGGATATCTAGACTTATTACTCAAACACAAAAACAAAGACTGAAACGTTCAGAAGAAAAAAAAAAACACAAGGAGAATTATCTAACTGATCCATACTCACTCCCACCTCAGTTTGATAACTTTCCCCCAAATTGAGTGAGCTGCAGTTAGAAGGGGATTTAGATCATAAAAGTACACGTATTCTTCTTGGGCGACTTAATTCATGCTGACAATCTATTCATCTAGTGCTTTATACTTACTGAAAAAAAGTTACCTTAAAACTGAAAATTCGAATATCAAAGGAAAGTCATGGTGCTTGGCTGTGCTTGGCTGTGCTTGGCTGTATGGCTGTATTAAGAATGTTTCCAACATAACGAGTATGATATTAGGGTTATTGTGTGTTCGTGTGTGTCTGATAAGGCCCAGCACCGGGAAGATGTCATTCTCACATGTGGTACATTACATTTATGTCTGATGCAAGAACTTGACCACGTGTTTAGTCCATTCTATATTTGGTGGCACACGCCAGGATCGTGTTGCAATACCCAAACGTTCGCACGTACTATATTGTACTCTCTCATTATTCGATATGAAAAGAAATATGTTTTTATTAATTTCACGAAAAACAATATCAACTCTTTAACAACACATGCATTGAATGATTAGTCTGGTGGAGTCTTTTTCAGTTAAAGATCATAAAGATGTAGAGTGAAAAAATAACGGAAATTTCTAAATATAGTTTAGAAAGCACTAAGACCTAAAAAATTACTTTGTTCATCAAATATTGACTTGAGAGGAAAGCTCATATTAAAGATATTCATGGAAATTTCAATCGAAATGAAACACACACACACACACACACATACACACACATAAATGTTGGGATGGCTGGAACACGCCGAAACAATAATACTTACAATTGAAAATTCATGCAGATCATACATATACGCACTGTTTGGCATGCGTATAGAGCAACAACTTTATATCAGGATTAGAACGATATCTCAACTAGCCGTTTTAGCAGGACAGATTCGAAGTGGTCAAGAAGACTTATTCGGACTTCTAAATATCTGAAAGACGATAAGATGAAATTGAATGTCATATAAATGCCTATAAGGATACCTACGTAGAGATCTTTAGGTCAAGGCAAAATGCAGACAGCTGCAGAAATTTTGACGACGGAAAATTTTCGAAATTTCATGACTGCATCATTTATAAAGCTTATGATTTTAACTAAAAGGGAAATGATTTAAAGTGATGATGTAATTATGGTAGATTTTTTACAGCAAAAAACATACAAAAAAACAACAACAACAACAACAACAACAACAAAAAACTTTACTTCGTGGCATCATCTGAATTCTTACAGGAAAATATGAAATTTATCTCAACATAATATACCTGTGGCAGAGGCTTAACTGGTTTGGTGGTATATCCCGCTACAGGAACCCAGTTTGGTGAAATGGGTCTGGCAGAGTCCAGTGCAAAAGTGGTCTGACACAACCAGAGGTCGGCCCTCTGAAGCAGTTGCTTCGGACTAAGTTCTCTTCTGATGTCATACATCGCCTGCAGCCTGCCGATTGGCAGAGTTATAGTGAAATACTCAAGCACGGGATGAATTGTGTATCGCGTCACAAAATTTGCTACTCGCTGCCAAAAGTTCATGTTGGAAGGGAGACTAACAGCGAAGCTGTATGGGGTATACGAGCTTGGGACAGGTATACCGAAGATGTCTTCGTTGAAAGTCGGAGTGCGTCGGGTTCCTGTGATTACAGTCAAGGATACATTCAGGTAAGCACTGATCAGAGAGTCACAAGCTTCTATCACCGGCGAGGAGAGCACCATATCAAACTTTTTCTTCTTTAGCTTCTGCAGAGTTTCCTCATGTCGGAATAGTTCGTAGCAACCAAAGTTCATATAGCTGTACAAATCCCCCATCTTCTTGAAAATCTGTGAAATTGTCAGATTCGAGTGACCTAGATCCATTGAACTTAAAATGTCTTGCTGAGCAGCGGATAGTTCCTCATCGGATTTTGAGTTTGGGTAAGTGATGTTATCGGTGTAAGAGCCTTCTAACATGCCAGCCGTTCCCCGCCTATCCAGGAGCAGTAAAGTGACATCATGTCCTCGTATTACCAGTTCTCTGGAAATCGTGCTCAGTCCCATATAGTGACTCCTGGTGCTGGCAAGGGAGGTGGCGGGAAGCAAAAATCTGGCAGCTTCAATGACGGGTCCAGGTAGGAATGCAAAAACAAGGAGTATCCAGAACGGCCGAGGCCAGAGGCTCGACGGAGAAACTCCAGTCATCTTCGCTCTAACTGCGTGTCGCAAACTCAAGTGGCAGTGCAGAAGATCCAACATGCTAAAAGTGAACGATAGCAGACAATAAGAAGTTCGAAGTCCACTTCCTTTCTAGGGCCTACGGGAGGCTATCAAATGTGTGCGTGTTTTTTTTTTTCTTCTAATATAGGTGATGATTTCATCATGTGAAGTGTACTTCATAATAAACGAGCGCAAGACTGCGCCTATCATATATCCACATTAATCATATACTAGTGCATACAATATTTGCTCTAATAGCGCACTTTCTGTTCACTGCTCCTATCACCATGACCCATGAGTATACCTTGAGCTCAAGAACAAACAAAACTAGATTGAGGTAGACGGGTCCGATAATTTGCATTGTCGACAGTTTCTCAGCATTGCCTCTGTGATAGTATACATCAAATCAGTGCAAAAATGGTTTCATGTGCATGAACTGTCGTGAAACCCTATTGAGCCTCAAAGTAATTGACAAGAGCTTCTGAGTATATACATAATGTTGTCAGGCGAGTAGGCCTACATAACGGGGCATATTGGAGCAGATCACAATTCTGTACATAGTGGGAATTGTAATTGTCTTTCTGAAATTTCTGCGAATCATAGAATACAAAAAAGTTGATACTCTAAATATCCATTATTGACCTATTGTTTTGATCAATTATTTGGTGCTTTATTTGACACTATATGCGAAAAAGAATAATCTCCCACTGGAGAACATAACAATATAAAATGTAGTTAAGTTATCTTGTTATTTCGTAACCAAATATAGTGTATCAAATCACGACAAGACTTGTCAAGTCGAAGTGCCGCGAAATGAAATCACAAGTCGTACGGATCTTGGGTGGTATATTTGCGTGTGAATTTAGCGCGTTGATCCACACCGGTAAAATACCTCTTTGCAAACACAGCACTTTGAAAAAGCGAGCAAACAAAAACACAAAGTAACTGAAAAACGACCAAATGCAAGAATAAAATACAACACACAAACACACACACAAAACAACACAAAAGCAATTACGATAACGGCATTCATCAGTGTTGTCAGATTATCGTACCAACACGTATTCAGAAAAAAAGAATGTCTTCTTTCCGATATCATACACAGGTAATATTTAATTGTATCTTTATACTACGACTTTGCAAACCCCATCAAATGAAGATGACTCACTGAACAGCGTAAGCAGAGAGATGGACAATCCGAGGACCGCAGAAGATAACCTTATTATCTCAGTTAACTCATCGAAGATAACACAATTATATGATGAAATGCATTTTCAGACCGAAAATGCTCACAAAACATCAACAGTAACTAACTGGACCAAGTATCACTGTGAAAAGAAAAGAAAAGAAAAGAAAAAAAAAACTTTGAAGAAAACCAGAAATCATAAGCGGAAAACGGAGTTTCTATTCTGATAAAAGTCATTAGGCCGTCTGGGACATGGAATAAGATCGTTAAGTTTTCATACTGTGACGACCCTTGACTTCATGTGAAGTAGACAGTAGACACTTTATTTACACATTATATCTCAATTAAACTGGGTCGGTACTCGCGTACCATGACCTACATCCTATATCGTCTCAGAAGTTATGGAGAATGTTTGAATGGAAGAAGGGTGTAGGCCTACGGAAGCCCGTGGGAGGATGGAGTGATGTGTGTGTTTGTGCGCAGGGGGGGGGGGGGGGGGGTGGGTGGGGGATGGAAGGGGTGTGGGCAGGGCATCACCTCCTTGTGTCATTTGCAGCCCAGTGCCTCTGATGCATCCATTCAAGACGCATTGTTCAGAGTGGACCTATAGGATCAGTGGTTGGCTAAATCGGGGACGAAAACATGTACAAATGCCTTTTGTCTCTCCCACATAACGAGAAATAACAGCCCCAGGATGTCAAGGATCCCACGTCCTCAGCATGGTATCAGGCAGCCTGAGAAACCAGAAAAATCTACAGGATCTGTGTGCCCTCCTCAGGTCACACTATCCCGATTTGTTCCCTCACGAGTAATACACCTGAAGATTTGTATAAGAATATCACCTACTACGTCTATCACTGCGGCCTTTTAGATAAAACCGTCATGCATTTCGTCTCTCTAAATCGAATAATAAATTAGATATGATTCACAGTGATTTTGAAAACCAGAATAGTTCTGGTATACAGGGATTATCTACCTATTTATAGGGAGAGGTTGCTATATGCAATAGGACACATGCGTGCCATGAATATTCGAAACTCTCTCGATGCAAAATGTATCATACTATTTGAGGTTAAACCGCTAACTTTAAAGAATCAGTAATACACCTTATTCCTTATAATATCGTAGACCCAATACCAAAATGTTATCCAGCTCTTTCACAGAGAGCCCAGAAAACACAGAACTTTTTAAGAACGTTTCTTCATTTTATTTCACACGTCTTTACCTAAAACGGCCGTTTTTGAAACGTATAAAATAACGTCAAAGTTTGGTCTTAGTGGGAGGATGTTGTAATACAAGCTGATAATGCATAGTAACGCCCAGTCATGTGTGCCTTATGTCATCAATATTCTTTAATACAAATCATAAATTTAGTATCTGTTTGTGTTTGTGTGTGTGTGTGTGTGTGTGTGTGTGCGAGCGCGCGTGTGTTCATGTAAACATACGCATTATGTACAATGAGTCACTCTGGAGTGAACACACATTGGCTTTGTGTTGAAGATTTGTGTGTGAAATGTTATGAATAGTACGTATACATTTCGCGTGTAAACAAACCATGCATAATCGTAATATACATATATATATATATATATATATACTTAATGTTCAAAATATTTATCTATTCATTTATATCATTTCACAAAGCACCTTTCAAAAAAGTGCAAAACGAAAAAAAAAAAAAAAAAAAAAACCGAACACGCAAACACACCGGCAGTCTGACCGGTCTGCCACACAATATACATGACTGTTTTGTATAAGGGGGAAAAAAAGAAGAATCATGGGATTTTGCGCTTTAAGAAGTGTTATGCTGCTGGAAATATCCCTAAGGTTGTTTCCGTCATCGGATTCTTTCCTTCCGTCGGTGCAGAAAACTTTCATCATTTGGGGGTGGGGTGGGTCATGTGGGATGTACTCTGGTGTGGCTTTGACCCCTACGGCATATAAAGCACAGTGTCCATGATTGGGGAGTTTACTTTCCCAGCGGCATTCAGGAAACCAGCAGGAAATATTAGACAAAAAAAAAAAGTCTATCAGATCACAGCATCGTTGGCCTGAATCACTTGATCACCTTTCTCCTTTCTCTTCCAGCTGTCATACTCTGAACTAGAGTACAGGTTCATAGAATGTCTCTACAATATAGTCATCCCATCTTTTGACGACTAGCCTTGGTTGGTTCTGAAGCGCATATTATTTCCAATGCATTCATTAAATAAAAAAATAACGAAATTTATATGTAGTCATATCTTATTTTTGCGTCTCGTCTGACTCTCTCGTGTCACTGTTTAAAGATCTAATCAAATTAACTGCGACGGGTTGTTGTACATATCGCGTGCAAGTAAGGACATTAAACACACACATACAGTGTACATGTACAGACATAAAATATGGCACATATCTCGATCGTTTATGATTGTATGACTTGGAACGGTCTTTCGATGAGCCAGCCAAAATACGCACAGCAAAATTGTATGAGCCTATGAGAGCACTTGTTTTCCAGAAACGGAATTTCTGAAAGGGTGGAACACATAATTTTAGCACTGCTTTGAACCTTCGGAACAAAGACACAAAGGCAATGGCAATTCAGTACGATTTATTATTCAATTACATATTCAGGAAACTCCTGTCGCTATATCGTAATGTTACAAAATATAATATTTCAAGTGACCATCATAACATACATTGTATGATATAAATGAATTATCTATGACTTTGTTTTTGATTGGCATGTAAAGCAGTGAACGTGCATTGTGTGTCGAATCATGTTCTTCCATCTCTAGAATCTGATTGTGTGTGTGTGTGCGCGCGTGCTATATTTTGAGGGTGCGGAATGCGAATCTGCTTGTTGCCAAATCTATTTAAGTTCACGTGTATGAGGTCTTCAGCCGTTTCCGTAGTAACGAACTATTTCTGGAAAAGAACATACATTTCAAATTTTGCAGTACTGAAATGAAATGAAAGTGATTACATCCAAAGATTTAGACATATCAATATTGAACGATACCCGTTCAGGTCACAAGGATACTCGAAAATATCCGTTGCCATTTCAGTGCTTGAATTATCTGAAACTAACGTAGTTTTACATTCTCTATAGGTTTACCCGTTCATTTTCATTTTTTTTTTTCATTCAATTTAATATATTTGTGGTTCAATTTCGTCTCGAGAAATCTGGAATATGTCAATTCTAGTTTCAAATTCGTCTTTTGTCGATCATTTTCGAACAAAGTCTATTCAATTTAGTCATTTGCCACACATTTTCGTCATTTACAATTCAGCAAAGCAATTTCGTCTTTTAGCGATCATGTTCGTCAAATTTTCCTCAAATTCGTCTCATATCTTTTCTGCGATTTCTTGGTTGTTTAATTTTTCCTACAACCGTTCACTTTTTCCACATTTTAGGAGTAACATAGGTAACATACACACACTTTTTTGTTTTTCAATGATATTTTATTGATTTCATTCAAATTAATCATAAATCAACCTATTCTGGGTGTAACACGAACATAAAAACGGTACAAATGCCATTCAAAAGACAAATCCATTACCAACTTATACTGCCCATCATCTCCCTTCAAACATAACAACTCGATTATAAATCAATCCTACTGACCATTTCTTCACGAGAAAGTATTGACATGTACAAAAAAAAAATATATATATATATGTATCTTTGACTATGGTATACTTATACTGCCAATCATCTCTCTTCAACATAACTCGATTATAAATCGAGTATGTAAGGGTATATATATACAAGGGTATATACATAAAAAAGCAACAAAAATACGTTATACAAAACTAGAATGAAATCATTTCATTGAAATCAAATCCCCATCCCCCACCAACCCCGATGCACTCAAATCTATCCCACACCCCCACCACAACCCCAAACACATACATCCACAACCACCACACACATACACCCCAAACACCAGCACACATACACACCAACACCAAAAACGCGCATACACACATACACCCCACACACAAAACACACCCGAAGCGATACCACCTTCCTTCCTAATAAAAACAACTTCCAAGTTCAGAAACATTTTCCCATTTTAGCAAATGTAATCCCAACTTATTTCTTTTTATAGCAATTTCTTTTTCTTCATCCCGAGAACTTATTATTCTTTTACAAATTTCCTCCAAAGTAGGAATTTTTCCCTACGACCTAGATCTAAAAATGATATATTTCAAAATAAAAATTATTGTATTATAAAATTTTACTTTTGGATCCCTTCCCGTAACACCAAAATGAACGTCTCACCACTCTATATTTCGAAGATCTGCCATCTCAAACCTATCTATCACTTCCTGCCACAAATTCTTAACATACACACAATCCCAAAATAAATGTTTATATGTTTCTACCGATTGCTCACAAAAAGAACACCGGTTATTTGCAACGAAACCAAACTCAAAAAGATTTTCCTTTGTATAAACAACTCCATGTAATAATTTATACTGAAATTCCCTAAGTTTTGTTAGAAGTGTTGTCATTCTTGGTCTTAAAAATATATGTGTAATTTCCTTTTTCGAAAACAAATAATCATTTCGGCCATCTTCCATTCGTAAAACATACAATTGCTGTAAATTTGTAACAAAGAGTTCATACACTTTATAAATGAAACATCTTTCAATAAAATTACATTCTCAAAAATTTTCAAAGAAATATTACATTCCTCTTTATCAACAGAATAAAAATCATATATATTTCCCTCAAATTTCTGGCTTCGTATCGTCCCGGAAGGTGGAGGAGTCCATACCAAGCCCATGTACTTGGATGCAATCAGAGTCCTTTCACTTGTCCTCAATGGGTTTGAACAAGGAGCGTTTTGCTTTGTTAGGTATATAAACACAATTTGAGTGATGCAACAAGCAATTATCTTCAAATTTCAACGTGACTTTTCTCTTTCTCTCTTAATTTTTAAAATATCCGTATTAACTGTCATTAAAAAGACATACATATCAAAGCAGAATCCAAAATAGTTTCCAAAGTTTCCTGATCATTTGTAGGTTTATTTATCAAGTGATGTACAAGTACTTACTTGTTTCAACATCTCTCTTTTTTAATTCTTTCTTAATTAAGTTTTCACATAATTATTTCGCGTGTTGAATTTAAGATCTTGTTGCTTGTTTATCCATGTTTTCACAAAATTGCTCCTTCTTATCTTTCACAGCTTCTTGTGAAATATGAGCCTAGGAGAGTTCCTAAATCGTAAGGGGAATCTGTATGTGATACCCTCGATCAATTACGACAAACTACTATGGCAAACGTGGTTTATGCCGCCCCAGAACTGTGGAACAGCATCCCAAGTGAGAGAACATGCAAGTTCCATCAATAAGTCCAAAATGTTTTTAAATACTTAACTGTTAAAATAGTAACATTGTGATTGTAGATGATGATTTATGCAGCATGTTACTGTTTCTGAAATTACCTTTTCCTGTTTATCTTTTTGTTCCCCCTCTAAAGCGCATAGAGACCTTGCCAAAGGTATTATGCGCTATATAAGAACGGTAATGATGATAATAATATAATAATAATATCTTTAATAACAGTCAATAAAAAGACATATTATGTACGCTATACATTATCAAAGAAGCATATATAGTATTATGTGTATAGTTTCCTCTTTACTTACAGGTTCATGTAACATAATAATGGTGTTTTTTTTTTTCAAGTTTCAACATTGCTTTTCCCTCTACTCTCTTAAGTTTCAACATATCTGTATCATCATGCAGTCTTACAAAAATGGCATACATAATCACGAAAGCAGAACCCAACATACTTACATAAGTCTTCTGTGTGTAACACGTTGCTGGCCATCTTAAAAGCTGTTAAGCTTTGACTGAACTTACCTTTTAATGTAAATGATGTACTATTCAACATACCTAACAACTTTTTGAACATTAAACTTTATTTGTTGCTGTATATGTGTTAAAGAAGTAAGGAAACTGTAGCATTCAATATATTTGCCCGATCTTGCATTATGGGTTCATCTTTGCGTTGATCTCCATTTTTTATTGCTCCGCCACGAAGTGTCGCCGGAGCCATTATTCTCTTTTAAGTTCATTGTTTCTTTTCGCTTGAAAATTATGGCGGTGTTAACACGGTATTATCACGGATCTTGCGGTGCAAAGACGGAGGATGCCGTTCTTAACACGATGAACGGCGATGTGAACACGGTCCATTTCAAACCGCCAAGACCGCCACGAAAAATTAAACATGTTTAATTTTTCTGGCGGTTCCCCGCGGTTCCCGGCGGTTCTCGGGGTTCATGGCGGATGGGTGACGGATGACCACGGTTTGTGTACGGTGTAAACACGGTCTTTGGCGGAGCACGGCGATTTGCTGAACCGCCATGAACCGCCATCTAAACCGGCGATGTGTGATTGCACCTATACCGGAGAGGGGATTTAGATCATAAAAGTACACGTATTCTTCTTGGGCGACTTAATTCATGCTGACAATCTATTCATCTAGTGCTTTATACTTACTGAAAAAAAGTTACCTTAAAACTGAAAATTCGAATATCAAAGGCAAGTCATGGTGCTTGGCTGTGCTTGGCTGTATGGCTGTATTAAGAATGTTTCCAACATAACGAGTATGATATTAGGGTTATTGTGTGTTCGTGTGTGTCTGATAAGGCCCAGCACCGGGAAGATGTCATTCTCACATGTGGTACATTACATTTATGTCTGATGCAAGAACTTGACCACGTGTTTAGTCCATTCTATATTTGGTGGCACACGCCAGGATCGTGTTGCAATACCCAAACGTTCGCACGTACTATATTGTACTCTCTCATTATTCGATATGAAAAGAAATATGTTTTTATTAATTTCACGAAAAACAATATCAACTCTTTAACAACACATGCATTGAATGATTAGTCTGGTGGAGTCTTTTTCAGTTAAAGATCATAAAGATGTAGAGTGAAAAAATAACGGAAATTTCTAAATATAGTTTAGAAAGCACTAAGACCTAAAAAATTACTTTGTTCATCAAATATTGACTTGAGAGGAAAGCTCATATTAAAGATATTCATGGAAATTTCAATCGAAATGAAACACACACACACACACACACACACACACACACATAAATGTTGGGATGGCTGGAACACGCCGAAACAATAATACTTATAATTGAAAATTCATGCAGATCATACATATACGCACTGTTTGGCATGCGTATAGAGCAACAACTTTATATCAGGATTAGAACGATATCTCAACTAGCCGTTTTAGCAGGACAGATTCGAAGTGGTCAAGAAGACTTATTCGGACTTCTAAATATCTGAAAGACGATAAGATGAAATTGAATGTCATATAAATGCCTATAAGGATACCTACGTAGAGATCTTTAGGTCAAGGCAAAATGCAGACAGCTGCAGAAATTTTGACGACGGAAAATTTTCGAAATTTCATGACTGCATCATTTATAAAGCTTATGATTTTAACTAAAAGGGAAATGATTTAAAGTGATGATGTATATCTGGTAGATTTTGTACAGCAAAAAAAAACACAAAAAAAACAAAACAACAACAACAACAACAAAAAAACTTTACTTCGTGGCATCATCTGAATTCTTACAGGAAAATATGAAATTTATCTCAACATAATATACCTGTGGCAGAGGCTTAACTGGTTTGGTGGCATATCCCGCTACAGGAACCCAGTTTGGTGAAATGGGTCTGGCAGAGTCCAGTGCAAAAGTGGTCTGACACAACCAGAGGTCGGCCCTCTGAAGCAGTTGCTTCGGACTAAGTTCTCTTCTGATGTCATACATCGCCTGCAGCCTGCCGATTGGCAGAGTTATAGTGAAATACTCAAGCACGGGATGAATTGTGTATCGCGTCACAAAATTTGCTACTCGCTGCCAAAAGTTCATGTTGGAAGGGAGACTAACAGCGAAGCTGTATGGGGTATACGAGCTTGGGACAGGTATACCGAAGATGTCTTCGTTGAAAGTCGGAGTGCGTCGGGTTCCTGTGATTACAGTCAAGGATACATTCAGGTAAGCACTGATCAGAGAGTCACAAGCTTCTATCACCGGCGAGGAGAGCACCATATCAAACTTTTTCTTCTTTAGCTTCTGCAGAGTTTCCTCATGTCGGAATAGTTCGTAGCAACCAAAGTTCATATAGCTGTACAAATCCCCCATCTTCTTGAAAATCTGTGAAATTGTCAGATTCGAGTGACCTAGATCCATTGAACTTAAAATGTCTTGCTGAGCAGCGGATAGTTCCTCATCGGATTTTGAGTTTGGGTAAGTGATGTTATCGGTGTAAGAGCCTTCTAGCATGCCAGCCGTTCCCCGCCTATCCAGGAGCAGTAAAGTGACATCATGTCCTCGTATTACCAGTTCTCTGGAAATCGTGCTCAGTCCCATATAGTGACTCCTGGTGCTGGCCAGGGAGGTGGCGGGAAGCAAAAATCTGGCAGCTTCAATGACAGGTCCAGGTAGGAATGCAAAAACAAGGAGTATCCAGAACGGCCGAGGCCAGAAGCTCGACGGAGAAACTCCAGTCATCTTCGCTCTAACTGCGTGTCGCAAACTCAAGTGGCAGTGCAGAAGATCCAACATGCTAAAAGTGAACGATAGCAGACAATAAGAAGTTCGAAGTCCACTTCCTTTCTAGGGCCTACGGGAGGCTATCAAATGTGTGCGTGTTTTTTTTTTCTTCTAATATAGGTGATGATTTCATCATGTGAAGTGTACTTCATAATAAACGAGCGCAAGACTGCGCCTATCATATATCCACATTAATCATATACTAGTGCATACAATATTTGCTCTAATAGCGCACTTTCTGTTCACTGCTCCTATCACCATGACCCATGAGTATACCTTGAGCTCAAGAACAAACAAAACTAGATTGAGGTAGACGGGTCCGATAATTTGCATTGTCGACAGTTTCTCAGCATTGCCTCTGTGATAGTATACATCAAATCAGTGCAAAAATGGTTTCATGTGCATGAACTGTCGTGAAACCCTATTGAGCCTCAAAGTAATTGACAAGAGCTTCTGAGTATATACATAATGTTGTCAGGCGAGTAGGCCTACATAACGGGGCATATTGGAGCAGATCACAATTCTGTACATAGTGGGAATTGTAATTGTCTTTCTGAAATTTCTGCGAATCATAGAATACAAAAAAGTTGATACTCTAAATATCCATTATTGACCTATTGTTTTGATCAATTATTTGGTGCTTTATTTGACACTATATGCGAAAAAGAATAATCTCCCACTGGAGAACATAACAATATAAAATGTAGTTAAGTTATCTTGTTATTTCGTAACAAAATATAGTGTATCAAATCACGACAAGACTTGTCAAGTCGAAGTGCCGCGAAATGAAATCACAAGTCGTACGGATCTTGGGTGGTATATTTGAGTGTGAATTTAGCGCGTTGATCCACACCGGTAAAATACCTCTTTGCAAACACAGCACTTTGAAAAAGCGAGCAAACAAAAACACAAAGTAACTGAAAAACGACCAAATGCAAGAATAAAATACAACACACAAACACACACACAATACAACACAAAAGCAATTACGATAACGGCATTCATCAGTGTTCTCAGATTATCGTACCAACACGTATTCAGAAAAAAAGAATGTCTTCTTTCCGATATCATACACAGGTAATATTTAATTGTATCTTTATACTACGACTTTGCAAACCCCATCAAATGAAGATGACTCACTGAACAGCGTAAGCAGAGAGATGGACAATCCGAGGACCGCAGAAGATAACCTTATTATCTCAGTTAACTCATCGAAGATAACACAATTATATGATGAAATGCATTTTCAGACCGAAAATGCTCACAAAACATCAACAGTAACTAACTGGACCAAGTATCACTGTGAAAAGAAAAGAAAAGAAAAGAAAAAAAAACTTTGAAGAAAACCAGAAATCATAAGCGGAAAACGGAGTTTCTATTCTGATAAAAGTCATTAGGCCGTCTGGGACATGGAATAAGATCGTTAAGTTTTCATACTGTGACGACCCTTGACTTCATGTGAAGTAGACAGTAGACACTTTATTTACACATTATATCTCAATTAAACTGGGTCGGTACTCGCGTACCATGACCTACATCCTATATCGTCTCAGAAGTTATGGAGAATGTTTGAATGGAAGAAGGGTGTAGGCCTACGGAAGCCCGTGGGAGGATGGAGTGATGTGTGTGTTTGTGCGCAGGGGGGGGGGGGGGGTGGGGGATGGAAGGGGTGTGGGCAGGGCATCACCTCCTTGTGTCATTTGCAGCCCAGTGCCTCTGATGCATCCATTCAAGACGCATTGTTCAGAGTGGACCTATAGGATCAGTGGTTGGCTAAATCGGGGACGAAAACATGTACAAATGCCTTTTGTCTCTCCCACATAACGAGAAATAACAGCCCCAGGATGTCAAGGATCCCACGTCCTCAGCATGGTATCAGGCAGCCTGAGAAACCAGAAAAATCTACAGGATCTGTGTGCCCTCCTCAGGTCACACTATCCCGATTTGTTCCCTCACGAGTAATACACCTGAAGATTTGTATAAGAATATCACCTACTACGTCTATCACTGCGGCCTTTTAAATAAAACCGTCATGCATTTCGTCTCTCTAAATCGAATAATAAATTAGATATGATTCACAGTGATTTTGAAAACCAGAATAGTTCTGGTATACAGGGATTATCTACCTATTTATAGGGAGAGGTTGCTATATGCAATAGGACACATGCGTGCCATGAATATTCGAAACTCTCTCGATGCAAAATGTATCATACTATTTGAGGTTAAACCGCTAACTTTAGAGAATCAGTAATACACCTTATTCCTTCTAATATCGTAGACCCAATGCCAAAATGTTATCCAGCTCTTTCACAGAGAGCCCAGAAAACACAGAACTTTTTAAGAACGTTTCTTCATTTTATTTCACACGTCTTTACCTAAAACGGCCGTTTTTGAAACGTATAAAATAACGTCAAAGTTTGGTCTTAGTGGGAGGATGTTGTAATACAAGTTGATAATGCATAGTAACGCCCAGTCATGTGTGCCTTATGTCATCAATATTCTTTAATACAAATCATAAATTTAGTATCTGTTTGTGTTTGTGTGTGTGTGTGTGTGTGTGTGTGTGCGAGCGCGCGTGTGTTCATGTAAACATACGCATTATGTACAATGAGTCACTCTGGAGTGAACACACATTGGCTTTGTGTTGAAGATTTGTGTGTGAAATGTTATGAATAGTACGTATACATTTCGCGTGTAAACAAACCATGCATAATCGTAATATACATATATATATATATATATATATATATATATATATACTTAATGTTCAAAATATTTATCTATTCATTTATATCATTTCACAAAGCACCTTTCAAAAAAGTGCAAAACGAAAAAAAAAAAAAAAAAAAAAAAACCGAACACGCAAACACACCGGCAGTCTGACCGGTCTGCCACACAATATACATGACTGTTTTGTATAAGGGGGAAAAAAAGAAGAATCATGGGATTTTGCACTTTAAGAAGTGTTATGCTGCTGGAAATATCCCTAAGGTTGTTTCCGTCATCGGATTCTTTCCTTCCGTCGGTGCAGAAAACTTTCATCATTTGGGGGTGGGGTGGGTCATGTGGGATGTACTCTGGTGTGGCTTTGACCCCTACGGCATATAAAGCACAGTGTCCATGATTGGGGAGTTTACTTTCCCAGCGGCATTCAGGAAACCAGCAGGAAATATTAGACAAAAAAAAAAAAGTCTATCAGATCACAGCATCGTTGGCCTGAATCACTTGATCACCTTTCTCCTTTCTCTTCCAGCTGTCATACTCTGAACTAGAGTACAGGTTCATAGAATGTCTCTACAATATAGTCATCCCATCTTTTGACGACTAGCCTTGGTTGGTTCTGAAGCGCATATTATTTCCAATGCATTCATTAAATAAAAAAATAACGAAATTTATATGTAGTCATATCTTATTTTTGCGTCTCGTCTGACTCTCTCGTGTCACTGTTTAAAGATCTAATCAAATTAACTGCGACGGGTTGTGGTACATATCGCGTGCAAGTAAGGACATTAAACACACACATACAGTGTACATGTACAGACATAAAATATAGCACATATCTCGATCGTTTATGATTGTATGACTTGGAACGGTCTTTCGATGAGCCAGCCAAAATACGCACAGCAAAATTGTATGAGCCTATGAGAGCACTTGTTTTCCAGAAACGGAATTTCTGAAAGGGTGGAACACATAATTTTAGCACTGCTTTGAACCTTCGGAACAAAGACACAAAGGCAATGGCAATTCAGTACGATTTATTATTCAATTACATATTCAGGAAACTCCTGTCGCTATATCGTAATGTTACAAAATATAATATTTCACATACATTGTATGATATAAATGAATTATCTATGACTTTGTTTTTGATTGGCATGTAAAGCAGTGAACGTGCATTGTGTGTCGAATCATGTTCTTCCATCTCTAGAATCTGATTGTGTGTGTGTGTGCGCGCGTGCTATATTTTGAGGGTGCGGAATGCGATTCTGCTTGTTGCCAAATCTATTTAAGTTCACGTGTATGAGGTCTTCAGCCGTTTCCGTAGTAACGAACTATTTCTGGAAAAGAACATACATTTCAAATTTTGCAGTACTGAAATGAAATGAAAGTGATTACATCCAAAGATTTAGACATATCAATATTGAACGATACCCGTTCAGGTCACAAGGATACTCGAAAATATCCGTTGCCATTTCAGTGCTTGAATTATCTGAAACTAACGTAGTTTTACATTCTCTATAGGTTTACCCGTTCATTTTCATTTTTTTTTTCATTCAATTTAATATATTTGTGGTTCAATTTCGTCTCGAGAAATCTGGAATATGCCAATTCTTGTTTCAAATTCGTCTTTTGTCGATCATTTTCGAACAAAGTCTATTCAATTTAGTCATTTGCCACACATTTTCGTCATTTACAATTCAGCAAAGCAATTTCGTCTTTTAGCGATCATGTTCGTCAAATTTTCCTCAAATTCGTCTCATATCTTTTCTGCGATTTCTTGGTTGTTTAATTTTTCCTACAACCGTTCACTTTTTCCACATTTTAGGAGTAACATAGGTAACATACACACACTTTTTTGTTTTTCAATGATATTTTATTGATTTCATTCAAATTAATCATAAATCAACCCATTCTGGGTGTAACACGAACATAAAAACGGTACAAATGCCATTCAAAAGACAAATCCATTACCAACTTATACTGCCCATCATCTCCCTTCAAACATAACAACTCGATTATAAATCAATCCTACTGACCATTTCTTCACGAGAAAGTATTGACATGTACAAAAAATATATATATATATATATATATATATATATATATGTATCTTTGACTATGGTATACTTATACTGCCAATCATCTCTCTTCAACATAACTCGATTATAAATCGAGTATGTAAGGGTATATATATACAAGGGTATATACATAAAAAAGCAACAAAAATACGTTATACAAAACTAGAATGAAATCATTTCATTGAAATCAAATCCCCATCCCCCACCAACCCCGATGCACTCAAACCTATCCCACACCCCCACCACAACCCCAAACACATACATCCACAACCACCACACACATACACCCCAAACACCAACACACATACACACCAACACCAAAAACGCGCATACACACATACACCCCACACACAAAACACACCCGAAGCGATACCACCTTCCTTCCTAATAAAAACGACTTCCAAGTTCAGAAACATTTTCCCATTTCAGCAAATGTAATCCCAACTTATTTCTTTTTATAGCAATTTCTTTTTCTTCATCCCGAAAACTTATTATTCTTTTACAAATTTCCTCCAAAGTAGGAATTTTTCCCTACGACCTAGATCTAAAAATGATATATTTCAAAATAAAAATTATTGTATTATAAAATTTTACTTTTGGATCCCTTCCCGTAATACCAAAATGAACGTCTCACCACTCTATATTTCGAAGATCTGCCATCTCAAACCTATCTATCACTTCCTGCCACAAATTCTTAACATACACACAATCCCAAAATAAATGTTTATATGTTTCTACCGATTGCTCACAAAAAGAACACCGGTTATTTGCAACGAAACCAAACTCAAAAAGATTTTCCTTTGTAGAAACAACTCCATGTAATAATTTATACTGAAATTCCCTAAGTTTTGTTAGAAGTGTTGTCATTCTTGGTCTTAAAAATATATGTGTAATTTCCTTTTTCGAAAACAAATAATCATTTCGGCCATCTTTCATTCGTAAAACATACAATCGCTGTAAATTTGTAACAAAGAGTTCATACACTTTCTAAATGAAACATCTTTCAATAAAATTACATTCTCAAAAATTTTCAAAGAAATATTACATTCCTCTTTATCAACAGAATAAAAATCATATATATTTCCCTCAAATTTCTGGCTTCTTACAACAACCTCCCCTATTTCCCAAACTTTAACTATATTTTCACTATCTAATCCTAACCTGTGAAAATATACTGCTAATCTCATACGATCTTTTTTCATAGTTTGCCTCACTAAATAAATATTCTACCTATATAAATTTTCACAAAAAATCATTTTCCCTTTACACAAATAATCCTTATTATTAAAAAAAAAATGATTAATCTTGCCTTCTTGATAATTCCGGTTATTCTCCATTTCTTGCCATGCCCTCAAAATTTCTAAATAAAACAATAGTACATTAAACTTTAGAAATCGTATATCATAATTGCACAAAAATATGAATCTTCCTCCCGCAGTCCTAAAAAAATAATCAAAGAAAAGTTTCCATCCCATGAGCTTCTCACCATATAACAATCGCTTCAACCACATAATTCGTTGACTCTTAACAAACAATTCAAAATTTGTCATTCTAAGACCGCCCTCACTATAATCCTGATAACAAATAACCCTTTTAATTCGATCTTTACCATTCCATATAAATTCAGAACAAATTTTATTGATATCTGCCACTACCCACTTTGGAACCTCTATTGATGAAGATACATAATATAATTTAGACAGAGCATATGTTTTGAGCAAAAATATTTTTCCCATTGCAGTCAAATCTCTTTGTCTCCACCATCCCAAAAGTCTTTTAATCTTACTCAGTATCTCTTTATAATTCATTTCTTCTCTGACCTTAATATCCAATACAAAATACACTCCTAAAATATTTATTTCAGTTACAACATTACCCATGGGTAATCTTTCATGTTCTCGCTTTTTCTTCCCTATACTCATTACCTTTGTTTTATCAATATTAACCTTCAAACCACATAATTCATAAAAATCCTTAAATATTTCCTGTATTCTGATAATTGATGACCTATGTCTAACAAATAAAGTCATATCATCAGCATATAAAACTTGTCGAACCTCAAAATTCTCAAACTGAATACCTCTAATCCCATTATCCCTTCTCACCGCCTGCGCCAGAATTTCCATTACCAATAAAAACAAATATGGTGATAATGGGTCGCCTTGCCTCACCCCTCGCTTTATATCAAAATAACCTGTCGAAACAACTCCGTTCATAACACAACTACTTATTCCATTATACATGATTTTCACCCAAGAACAAAACGACTCACCAAACCCAAATAATTCTAACACCTTAAATAAGAATTTGTGCGAAACTGAATCAAACGCTTTTTCAAAATCAACTGCTATCAAATATGCCTCTTCTTCGCAGTAATTATTACAATAGAAAATCATATCGTCTATCAAACGCAAAGCCTCACCAATATACCTGTTTTCTATTTTTATAACCAACTTGATCCAGATGAACAATCTCATATAAAACTCCCTTTATTCGCTTTGCCATTATCTTAGAAAGCATCTTATAATCCGTGTTCAACAAAGAAATCGGTCTATAATTCTTTATAAATAATGGATCTTTGCCCTCTTTTTCAATCAATGTTATTACACCTTGTTTTTGAGACGTTGCTAAACAACCTTTCTCAAAAGCTTCATTGAAAACTTCAACCAATAAACTTCCTATTTGTGGCCAAAATGTAAGATAAAATTCAACTGTAAATCCATCATTCCCAGGTGATTTATTTAATTTCATACTTTTTAAACACTCCCAACATTCCTCCTTAGTAATTTTTCCTTCACAAAAATTCTTACTGTCATCACTTAATTGAGGAATGTCTTTACAAAATACACTTTCTCTGAAATCATCACACACTGATTCATCTTCTGAATACAGATTTCTATAAAAAATTCTAATCAATCGCATTATTACATCCTTCTCTTTAATCACATCTCCCTTATCATCGCACATTTCCCGTATAACCGTTTTTTGTTTATTCGACTTGAGCAACTGCTCAAAATACTCTTGATTCTGTTCACCCTCTTCATACCAGACCACTCTTGACCTAACTTTTAATCCATCCGTATACACATTATACATTTTCTTCAATTCCGTTTTTTTACTCTCTATATCCTTTAAAATTCCACCACTATCAGGAGACGACAGAAGATTTTTCTCCAAAATATCTATTTCATATTCCAATTGCTGTATACTTATCTTCTCTCCTTTGATTTTTTCTTCGAAAATTTCATTGCAAAATTTTTCATTTTCATCTTTAAAAAATCCCAGAAAGAAGATTTAGTATCAAACTCCGTCAACCACTGTAATTCAATACTTTTTATTTCTTCATTCATTCCCTGTACAAATTCCCTATCAAAACACAAACTATTATTAAATTTCCAATAAGACTTCCCATAACTTTCATTATATCGAATAGATTTCAGTTGCAAAAAAATCCCAGAATGATCAGGTGCTACTGATGATATAATCTCACATGTTCTTACTGAACTTTCCAAATCCTTTGATATAAACCAGTAGTCTAAACGACTTTGAACCAGCGGAGCGATTTGCCTGAAAGTAAATCGCTTTAACACTGGGTTCCGTTTCCGCCATATATCAATCAAATTCATTTTCTTTAAAAAACCCTCTAATTGTTTACTACCACTCATTCTCAAATTAGTACTTACACCCATGTAATCCAAATCTTTATTCATTACTACATTAAAATCTCCACCCAAAATTAACGAATAATTCATAGAATATAAATTTGACAAACAATCATTAAAATTCACAAGAAAATCAATTTGTCTTTGCACCCTATCCCTTGTTAGGAAATAAACATTTCCCAAAAGCAGTTTGTAACCTAGCAAATCCCCTTTTAAAACCACAAAACACCCTTCATCATCTTTCATAACCTGATCAATCTTAAAATTCAATCCAGGGGCTAACAAAATCATTACTCCCCTACTATGATTTGACCCATGACTAAAAATGATACGTCCTCCCCATTCTCCTTCCCACTCTTCCTCAATATCAGGAGTACTGTACGTTTCCTGTAACATAACCATATCCCCCTTTCTCATTCTAACCCAATCAAAAATCATCTTTCTCTTTACTCGATCCCGTACCCCCCTCACATTAAGTGAAATTAAATTCAGACCCGCCATGATGTATGATAAACGGTATCTACGTAACCGAGAGGGAAAATCCTACCTACATGATATTGATAAATACGGTATCCCACACACTTCAATTTCACACCACCACACACACAACAGAACACACACCCACTCACCCGTACCCTGCTGAAGCTAAGTCTAAAAGACCAAGAAAAAAGATGGTATCCCACACACCACTTCCATTTCACACCACCACACACACAGCACAATACACACTCACTCACCCGTACCCGACCCGTCCCCAACAACACAAAACTTATCCTATTCATCCTCATTCTACCCCACATCCGTCAAAAATTAACACCTACACATTTCTGAAGCCGTTCCCCTCCCACATTATACTTTCTATCCCGTCACAAACAATTATCACACACAAAGTTACTCATCTATTGTACTGTCACCAATAATCCCAAGCATGGTATACCTGCTTACCTTCACGCAAACAACTAGGACATCCACTCCCCGCACACCTATATCTCTCCCACTTAATTATTGATCTTTGTCTTCCAAAACCTCCTAAACTCAAATACCGACAATTATAAATATAATGAAAGTACAAATATTCTATATCCCCTCCTCCTATTCCTAAAACAAAATGTTGAAAGCTTATTCAATCTAACCGTCTGAACCCCCCCCCCCCCAAAAATAAAAAGGGGAAAAAAAACAGGAAAGTGGAATCTACGTTATATGCACGTGATATAAACAATATAAAATCACGTTACTGGCTACCTCCGCGTTGCCAAGGCAACACTCGAAAACCAATCTGACACAACAATCAGACTGGAGGGTGATTTGGTATACACAACAATCCTCATGAAAGGATTGGAAAGACATAATACTCTTCTTCCTATTACACTGAGCACAAACCAAACCTTCAGCAAAGAAAAAAAAACCCAACAAACTAACAAATTCCTGAGTTTACCTAGATGGCAGAGAAGAAGAAGAAGAAGAAGAAAAAAGATAGACTATCTTCAATGCAATCAAAATCTGTACATACTTGTACAATCAAAACTCAAACCGACAACATTCAGTTGCAACATGTGGTACATAAAAACAACAACCACACCCACAAAAAAGAAACGTTTGGCATACTAATCCGTTCTACCCATTCAAGTTGCAATAAAAGCATATAATATATATACTTAAACAATCCTCATTCACGAGTTGTTTCTATTTTTTTTTCCCTAAGTCTTTCTTGTAAATTAACGCTCTCCACAGTGAGTGGCCGTTTTCTTTCTACCCAAAACAGCACGGGAACAACCAGTTAAAGGAGCAAAAATATCTTGAAGAATCAATCTCATGAAAAAAAAAGGAAAAAAAAGAAAGAAAGATAACGACATGGCTTACCAAACAAACAAATCAACCTGTGCAAACCAATGTCTTCATCGAAACCTGTAGTGGCAAATAGCCACTTTGACAGCATGAAATCACATTTTTATGTAAATTAAAAATATGATCTTTCCTTCGGAGTACTCCACAACAAACAAAGGAAAACGTCAGGTTAACATGTCCCCCATTATGCCTAAAACGGGAAACCCTCATCTCATTACGTCACTGGGTGCCTCCGCACTGCTCCAGGCATTCCCAAGACTTCAAACGTCTATTCAAAGACACAACAAAAATACCATAGGAGTCGACTCCTTTGTTTAACCTGTCACCCACTATGCCTTCAATGATAAACATTCATCCAATTTACATATTCCGTGGCTGACTGTCTCCGCGCTACCCAAGGCAGCGCAGAAACAGCCAATGAGAGGACCACATGGCCTACACAGCGTAGAAACAGCCAATGACAGGGCCATATGGCCTACACAACCAAACTCGTGAAAGGTTAAAAAAAAAAACTAGTTCAATGCTCTTAATTCCACTGAAACTGACAAAAACAAATTACGAATTCCTAGTTTGAAACATGAACCAAAATTCCTAAATACATCTGCTTTCTTCATTAAGCATACAACATTTCATAACATGTAAAATCCATCCTATACAATTCAGTTACTGCCAAACAAGACCAAACCCCTAGCAGCAGGTGGCCACTTGGAATGCATTTAACAATGAGCACATGCAAAATAGAGTCTATATTGCATAAAGGGCCCAACACCTATTCAAAAAAAAAAAAAAAAAATACACACCACACACACACCTGAAAAACTCCTGTCACCCCACTGTGTCAAAAGTGGGAAACCTTCATCTAACTCTACATACTCCGTGACAGGTTGCTTTCGCGTTGCCCAGGGCAACGCAGAAAGAGGCAGTCAGAGGGCGACTTGACATACATGACCAAACACATAAACACAAGGTCAATGTCTTCATCATAATGCCGAAGCAGGACAAACAAATTACAAATGCCTTCTTTGAATCATCGGCTAAAATTCCTTACTACGTCTGCCATTTTCATTGAACGTGTACTCTTCCAATAGTTTACCGTACCCCCGCACACACACACACACACACACACACACACACACACACACACATAGACACACCCTTCTCATATAACACACGGAGACAAACATATGTACTGTCAAACAAACGAAAACAGCGATCCACGATTTCTAGGCAATTTTACATGTGTGTAGAGTTTAAGCCCATTTTAATGTATATAAAAAGACATCAATTTTTTTTTTTTTTTGCCGTTAATCATTTTGAATAAAATTTGTTTCAGGCAATAACATAAAATCAGGAAGTAAAAGAGCTCAAGTCCAAAAGTTGTCACAACATGATTAAAGATTGCCTTTACTGTTTTAATGTTCTCCGACTGCCGTTTATCCTTCAATCTCATGTGTGTATATATAATTGTCAAGCAAACGGTTTAGGAATAATGTCTTTTGATCCCAATATCGGGAGAAAGTGAGGTAATGCAAGCTTAGAATTAGTTCACCATCACTAAAAGACCAATGCTATCCGACGAATTTGTTCGAAAAGTTCATGAAATTGTGCGAAGACGAATTTGATTCTTACATTCTCTCGATGGGCGGTGGGGACGAATTTCAGTGGCAATCGACGATTTTGAATGCGATGTCTTTAAAAATGATTGACGAAAAACGAATTGCAATGACGACTGACTAAATTGAAGTTAGGATTTGCATTCTGTGAGTTTCTCGGGACGAATTTGAATGAGAAATCTTTGAAACTGAATTTAAAAGTGCGAAAAAGGAAGGGGAAAACCTCTATTAAATCAATCCATGTAAAAACATGATGGAAATGTTTTAGGTTTGGATACCGCCCGGAAATTGAAAAAGTTCATATCTCATTTTTGAGGAGAACACAAACAGCTAAGTCTATATGCAAAAGAATAGAGCTGGGAGACCAACTCTTTATCCTATTTTTGAATGGACAATCTTGCGACACGGAGACAATTTCAATTGTGGAGTAGTTAAAGAACTCTGTGTCCTGTTAAGGGTATCTCACCTATAGCAGCCGCAATCATTCGTCGCTCAGTGAGATAACCCCTTTAGGAAACACGTGTCCTGTTAAAGGGGTATCTCACTGAGCGGTGAATGTTTGTGAACGTATACCGTATAGCGAATTTTATATTTCATCAAAGTTCGTACACAGTTGCATTCAATTTCGCTAACAGATGCAATCAACTTCGAAAATGTGTTTATCATTGCCAAGTTCTTGTCGCAAAGATTTTTTCAACATACTTATTATGTTAAAAATTTCATTGCGACAAGAAAAGTGTTATCGAAAATGAAAACTGCGAGTTCGAGCCCATAAAGAGTTTTACTGAGCAATGCTGTTTTTTTCACAAAAAACAACAGCAACTCTGTCTCGCACAGATAAGACCCCCCCCAAAAAAAAAAAAATAAAAATAAAAAAAAAATGGAGGTCCTGTGTGCGAGAGCGCCACGACCCGCTCCATTCAGAGTAAATAACACAGGGTGCATAACTTGGAAGTACCTGCACCGCCTCCTATACAACAGCTGGATCCAATAGAAGACCAACTACACAAGTACATTGTATTGCAGCTGAGTATGGGCTATCCAGCTAGCCAAGTCAGATGAAAAATTAATACAAAAAAAGATAGAAACAAACAAACAAACAATCAAGTAGAGAAGAGCTCAAGAAGACAAATGATGACGGACTGTCTGTCTTTATCGAAGCCATCTCTCTCCTATCGATAGGAAGAACGCTATCCCACCTCTTGTTAAGAGAATCTATAGTGCCGCTGAGATCCCGGAGGTCTCGCTTTAGTATACAACGGGCACAGAAAACTTTCGGATCTCGGGCAGATGGGAGAATTATATGGAGCAGAAGTAGGCAGGGTGAGCTTAGTGTACGGTAATTACCAAGAACTTTCCTTACAAAGAGATTGTGAAGACGAATCTATACTCGGCGTCAAGAAAAACCATCTTTGTTTGGAGGGTGATGGACAGGTAGAGTGATAAGTGAAATGCAGACCGCCGATCTTGATGTGTGCTTCGTTGACTAATGGCCAAGACTTTTCACCGTGGCAAGCATATGCATCGACGGTCGATATAGTAACTATCAACATTAGATATTGATGCCCCCCCCCTCCCATATGTAGAACTTATCTAAAACGTGCATTGTGACTAACAGGGCAGATACAGTGGAGTAGTAAGCATGTATCGGTGAGGACGGGAGTACAATATAAGACAAGGTAGCATCATGCCGCCAAACTTGCTTTCAATAGTAATCGTGGGGTTTTCTGTCGGGAAAGTATATTTAATAATCTTCGATGTAACGATACGGTCATCATGGCGGATTCCGAGCAGAAACTATATAGGAACTCATGTTGTTGTGGAGGAAAGTCAACGGCGAGAAGGGCCTAGACATTACCAAAGTCAACCCATCATACTCGTATCTGAATTCACTGAATGGAAGATGTCCTCTCATCATTCTACTCTGTGAGTAAACCATTGCGGGGTTCGTGAACATGGGCTCTCATCCCCTGCAGAAGTTGTTTGAGTGGCATGTCCATTGATGAGGAAGCGAAAAGTCAGTGCGCTTGTTAATCTCATTCAAGCACACGTTAAGCATTTAGGAACTCGTAGGCGACGGCTGACAGAACAACTGTCACGAAAAATCGTCCGCAGCTATGGAATACCGCGAACATCCTCCATCTGCAACTGACAGGCCCTTATACAAAGAGGCTTGTTCATCACGACCTGCTTGGAAAGGGATGGAGAACAGAGTCAACATCACCTTACTTATTTCTTAGATGTGTGTGTGAGTAAAAAGAACTGGACTCTTTATACGTCTCTTCATATGTTATTGGGCTCTTAACAGTCGAATATCTCTGATCGTTAGCCGATATACCTCATAATATGAGGTATATCGGCTAACGATTATATAGAATCCTCTCATCTGATTGGTTAAAAGGGGAGACATGAAAATAGCTGTGCCCCATTGTTGATCAAAATGACGTCATGATTTACTGTGCCCGGGGCACAGTTGATTGACTGTGCCCTGTAAATACGTTTGGAGACAGACAGTCGCAACCCCGTACACATAGATCACATGCACTCTCATATTTTCTGCCGAGTCAAAATTTCAACTCTGAATCCGAGTCAAAAATTTTTCACTCCGATCCGTGTAAATTGAACACCAACCGTGTACTTCTGACTCATCATTTTGGTTACCGGACTTTTTACACCTGCGCAGAGTCACATCAGAAATACCCAGCGCGGTGTACATGACATACGCGCGCTACAATTGGACAAAACATGTCATGTGTCCTATGTGACGTACTATACTCCGCGAAAAAAAAGCGTCATTTCTCGACGATCCGCCGCGGCCGCGAGATGTCTTGCAACTTTTTGTCTTCAAGATGGACAATTTTGTGTGCACTTTTCTATAGAGGAATGCGGAATGGAGGAATACATAGGAGTTTTCATCGGTGAGTATCCACCTCATTCACAACACTCATAATGAATAATTGCCTGAAACATGGTCTAAACAGTCAGTTAGGGCAAAATGAACTTTCGACACGGACACATTTAGTCCATGGGCCAAGACCCGAAAAATGGGTTGTTGGTACCATCTGAGGTGGCACAACCTTTTTGGTGTCAGTTTGTTTGTCGGGCATAGATATGCTTATCAAGCTATGATAGCATTTCCAAATGAGTAGCTTAGTCATAATAAATGAATTTTTAACCAATTTGGTCTCGTTTTTACATCCCTATACTTCTGAATCGAAACTAAACCGCTATACAAAGAAGAGCACTGCCTTCTGTATGTCCACAGGTGTTCTGTTGTAAACGCGGTGCGCTTAGTTTTTATTCAAGGCAGCGAAGGGAATATCCAAAGGGTTATGATGTCCACAGCTGTCACGCGGTGCGCTTAGTCTTTATCTAGACCAATGTACCGTTATCATATCTAAAGTTCCTCATAAAAGGGATTTATAACGATTATCTATACTGTTTTTATACTACCCTATCAACAAATATATCAGTTTTAAACAAAAATCACTCTGTTCATTTACAATATCATTCATTATAATGTATCGTAGTGTACCGGTACATTGTTTTGCATTATCTTATATTGTTGGAGGGAAATAAAGCGACATTGGCGTGGTATCAGCGTTTTCACCGTAGCGTTTTCGCGGGAAAATGATAAATAATTGAAAGATACAGTAAAATTCACGAGGAATTGCTTTTGTTGTTGTTGTTGTTTTTAGATAAAAGGATATACACTGTATCATACGCCTCGGATATTCCCTTCGCCTTCTAGAATAAAGACTAAGCGCTGTGGACATCATAACCTTTGGATATTCCCTTCGCTGCCTTGAATAAAGACTAAGCGCACCGCGTTTACAATAGAACACCTGTGAACATACCATAGAGCTGCATTTTACAGCTCTATGGAACATACAGAAGACAGTGCTCTTATTTGTAGAGCGGTTAGTTTCGATTCAGAAGTATAGGGATATAACAACGAGAACAAATTGGTTAAAAATTCATTTACTATGACTAAGCTACTCATTTGGAAATGCTATCATAGCTTGATAAGCATATCTATGCCCGACAAACAAAACGACACCAAAAAGGTTTTGCCACCTGAGATGATACCAATATCTGGCCTGGCCCATGGACTAATTGACTGGTAATGGGGTAGCCGTAGGTGGCCTTACGGTGGCTCGTACCTTTTGTACCTAGCCCTGGGCTTTATGCTATACGTTAGAACCAATCTACAATAGATGTGAACCTACCTAGCTACACCTCCACTGTACATGCGTAAAATACACATACGATCGTGATTGCTAATTCGAGCTACCGTACGGCCGCCTACGGCTGCGCCATTACCAGTCAATGTGTCCGTGTCGAAAGTTCAATTTGCCCTCTATAAAACTGACTGTTTAGACCATGTTTCAGGCAAATATTTATATGAGTGTTGTGAATGAGGTGGGTACTCACTGATGAAAACTCCTATGACATTATATTCCTCCATTCCGCATTCCTCTAGAAAAGTGCACACCAAATCCGAGTCATTACTACACCAAAATGGGTTACTTACAATGCGGGAAACGACACCGTATCAGAGTGAAATTGTGATCTTTTGATTCGGAAATCCGTGTCATTTTGCTGGAATAGATTGCACCTGACTGACCCCATTTAGGAGTCAAATTTGACACTTTCCGAGTTAATTTGACGCCACAGAAATGACTCGGAAAGTGACTCGGAATCCGAGTGAAATCATTTGACTCGGAAGACCGAGTAGCTTTCACTCGGAAGGAGTTGACTCCCAGCTGGCGCCATTTCCGAGTCACATTTCACACTTTCCGAGTTATTTTTGACGCCGCAGAAATAATAATAATAATAATAATAGTGGCTACTTGTATAGCGCACAGGTCCACTTTTCAGTGCTCATGGCGCTTCAAAAATGAAAAAATATCATATATTTACATGCATATACATATTCAAACATTTCAACAAAGAAAAAAAAATGGTAAACAAAAGCAAATATATACCAAATAAAGAATACAACATATATCAATTAAAAATACAATATTAATCCAATATTAGTGACATACAGCAATTACAGTCCTCAGTATGAAAGGAACAGATAAGTTTTAAGTTTGGATTTGAATGACTCTGTAGATGACAGTTCCCTTAACTGAAGAGGTAACTGATTCCACAATTTTGGTCCCATAACGGAAAAAGCACGAGCATAAGAGTGTGTAAGGTATGTACGCATGCACCAATGCTACGACCGCCGCGCTGTCGATCAGCGTTGGTTACGAATGCTACGGTGTCTATATTTCGGAATCTATATTTTCGGTATATAAAACAGATAATGACTGCTTGATATTCGGGGCACGGTTAAAATTATGTAGGCCCTCGGTGATGTGAAAACCATGACCATGCCCTCAGCTTCGCTTCGGGCATAGTTACGGTTTTCACATCACCTTGGGCCAATAACTGTGCCCCTCATAGCAGTCATTGTTTGTATACTATGCGGTCAGGATGACCTCAACAGCCTTCGGAGGGAACGTATGGCTCTCTACATCAGCTTAAAGCAGAGGACAGAAGAACTGCCACAGATTTTGTTTTCATTAGTTCATGAATGGCCGTCCATTCTTGGACTATTAAAGGAATGCACCAGCGTTGCAGTCGTCGCAGTGCACGAACTCATGCCTGTGTGACGTCACTGGGCAATTGGCTGTGGTGCGCCGTAATGATGTCATTTTTGACAACGGAAAATGAACCTAATTTCATGCACATGTACGTGTAGGGCCTACAATTATATGTACAGCCAACGATTTTCACTAAAAGGGAAACGAGCAACAGTGATGATGGTGGATAGATAGTTTTTTTTTAATGAGCAAAATTTTCATGAGCAAAAATGACCCTTGATTCGGGGCATGATCTGAACAGAGGAAAATGTGAAGTTTATCTCGATACCTGTGTCAGAGGCTTAACTGGTTTGGTGGTATATCCAGCTATAGGAACCCAGTTTGGTGTAATGGGTCGGGCAGAGTCCAGTACAAAAGTGGTGTGACACAACCAGAGATCGGCCCTCTGAAGCAGTTCTTTCGGACTAAGGTCTCTTCTTATGTCATACATCTCCTGCAGCCTGCCAACTGGCAGAGTTACTGCGAAATACTCAATCACGGGATGAATTGTGTATCGTGTTACAAAATTTGCTAACCGCTGCCAGAAATTCATGTTGGCTGGGAGCTGAAGAGCGAAGCTGTACGGGGTGTACGAGCTTGGGACGGGTATGCCGAAGACGTCTTCGTTGAAAGACGGACTTCGTCGGGTTCCTGTGACTATAGCTAAGGATACATCCAGGTAAGCACTGATCACAGCGTCACAGGCATCTTCAACAGGGAAGGAGAGCACCATATCAAACTTTTTCATCTTGAGCTTTTGCAAGGTTTCCTCATGTCGGAATAGTTCGTAGCAACCAAAGTGAAGATTATGGTAAAATTCCGAAATCTTCTTGACAATCTGCGAAATGGTCCATTTCGAGTAACTGTCCATTGCATCTGTCATGTCTTTCCTTACCTCGGCTAGTTCCTCATCGGATTTCGAGTTTGGGTAGATGATGATGTCGGTATAAGAGCCTTCCAGCATGCCGGCCATTCCCCGCCTGTCCAGGAGCAGGGTAGTGACTTCATGTCCTCGTAGTACCAGTTCTCTTGTGATCGTGCTTAGTCCCATATAGTGACTCTTGGTGCTGGCCAGGGAGGTAGCGGGAAGCAAAAATCTGGCAGCTTCAATAAGAGGTCCATGTGCTAGGAGTGCACAAACAACGAGTAAGAACGGCCGAAACCACAGACTCGACGGAGAAACGACAGCCATCTTCGCTCTGACTGTGTTGCAAACTATATATAGTGGCAGCGCAGAAGATCCAGCATGCTACAAATTAATGTTTCCACATAATAACAAGTTCAAAGTTCACTTCCCTTATGGGGCCTACGGGAGGCTATCAAATGTGTGCTTGTGTTTTTCTTTTCTTCTTCTTCTAATATAGGTGATGGTTTCATCATGTGAAGTGTACTTTGAGGGCAAGAGTGCGCCTATTATAATTCATATCCACATTAATCATACCAGCAATATATTTGTGATAGCGCACTTTCTGTTCACTGTTCCTGTGTCCAATTATTGCCTTGAGCTCAAGAAAAAACAGAACTAGATTGAGGTAGACGGGTCCGATAATTTGCATCGTCGACAGTTTCTTAGCATTGCCTCTGTGATAGTATACATCAAATCAGTGCAAAAATGGTTTCATGTGCATGAACTGTCGTGAAACCCTATTGAGCCTCAAAGTAATTGACAAGAGCTTCTGAGTATATACATAATGTTGTCAGGCGAGTAGGCCTACATAACGGGGCATATTGGAGCAGATAACAATTCTGTAAATAGTGGGAATTGTAATTGTCTTTCTGAAATTTCTGCGAATCATAAAATACAACTAGAAATGTCGCTTTGGCGACTGGTATGCCTCCGCCATAATGCATGATTTTCCCAATAGGTCTAGATAGTACATGTGGACAATGTGTGATTACATTTTCACAAAATTGGCAAAATATTAAAATGACAAGTTTGTCACAAATGTGTTGAATGTTCCCCTTCCTTGACCTAGGTTTAATTGGATGAATAGGAGAGCATGTATCTAGGGATTTAAGGACTTTAACTCGACTTTGACCCATTCATACATTTAGGCATTGAGTAATTTTCAAGGTACTGGTGTGGAGAAAAAGTGCAATTTCTGAATTGAATAGTAAATTGTTACCATTTTCATCTGGCACTTGACCCTAAAATTCATAAGATAATCACTTTCAGGTAGAACATGCATAATATGTACTATGTTTCAAGATAACTTGAGCCACTTCCGAGATATGGAGGAAAAAGTTAGTTCAGCGCTTTCACCTGATCTTTGACCTTTTGACCTTTGAGGCAAAAAAAGAAGAAAAAAAAAAAACTTTCCAGATAATTTCTGTTAGGTTACACATGTATGCATACACCAAGTGTAAAAAAAAAAAAAAAAACCCTGCTGGCATTGCATGATAGGAGGGAAATAGTAAAATTTTGAAGTGTTGCACTTGACCTTTGACCACTGACCTTTGACCCCATGAACCCTACATTCTTTAGATAATCACTTCCAGTCAGTATATGTATATACTATGTTCCATGAAGATACCTTGAACAATTTTCCAAGGTATGGAGAAAAAAAAAAAGAAGTTTTAATATTTTTACTTGACCTTTTGACCTTTGACCTTTGAACTCATGACCCAAACTTTCACCAGATAATCTTCATTGGGTAATACATGTATACACTAAGTTTCAAGAAAATATCTTCAGGCATTCAATAGATATGGTGGAAATAGTAAAATTTTATGTATTTGACCCTGACCTTTGACCTTTGACCTTTGACGTCATGACCCAAACTTTCACCAGAGAATCTTAATTGGGTAATACATGTATACACTA
This sequence comes from Diadema setosum, assembly GCA_033980235.1. NCBI lineage: Eukaryota > Metazoa > Echinodermata > Echinoidea > Diadematoida > Diadematidae > Diadema > Diadema setosum. Next base: position 467,881 of record CM067074.1, on the reverse strand, counting down.
AGTTTCCAGAAAATATCTTCAGGCGTTCAATAGATATGGTGGAAATAGTGAAATTTTATGTATTTGACCTTGACCTTTTGACCTTTGACCTTCAACATGTGCACCCAAACGTTGATAGGCACAACTTCACCCCCTAATACACATACATGCCAAGTTTCATTAGGATACCTCAACAGGTTTTGATAGTTACCTTGTCCACAAAATTCATTACGGACGGACGGAAGGACGGACGGACGGACGGACAACCCGAAAACATAATGCCTCCGGCACCACTTCGTGGCGGAGGCATAAAAAAGTTGATACTCTAAATATCCATTATTGACCTATTGTTTTGATCAATTATTTGGTGCTTTATTTGACACTATATGCGAAAAAGAATAATCTCCCACTGGAGAACATAACAATATATAATGTAGTTAAGTTATCTTGTTATTTCGTAACCACATATAGTGTATCAAATCACGACAAGACTTGTCAAGTAGAAGTGCCGCGAAATGAAATCACAAGTCGTACGGATCTTGGGTGGTATACTTGCGTGTGAATTTAGCGCGTTGATCCACACCGGTAAAATACCTCTTTGCAAACACAGCACTTTGAAAAAGCAAGCAAACAAAAACACAAAGTAACTGAGAAACGACCAAATGCAAGAATAAAACACAACACACAAACACACACACAAAACAACACAAAAGCAATTACGATAACGGCATTCATCAGTGTTCTCAGATTATCGTACCAACACGTATTCAGAAAAAAAGAATGTCTTCTTTCCGATATCATACACAGGTAATATTTAATTGTACCTTTATACTACGACTTTGCAAACCCCATCAAATGAAGATGACTCACTGAACAGCGTAAGCAGAGAGATGGACAATCCGAGGACCGCAGAAGATAACCTTATTATCTCAGTTAACTCATCGAAGATAACACAATTATATGATGAAATGCATTTCAGACCGAAAATGCTCACAAAACATCAACAGTAACTAACTGGACCAAGTATCACTGTGAAAAGAAAAGAAAAGAAAAGAAAAAAAAAAACTTTGAAGATAACCAGAAATCATAAGCGGAAAACGGAGTTTCTATTCTGATAAAAGTCATTAGGCCGACTGGGACATGGAATGAGATCGTTAAGTTTTCATACTGTGACGACCCTTGACTTCATGTGAAGTAGACAGTAGACACTTTATTTACACATTATATCTCAATTAAACTGGGTCGGTACTCGCGTACCATGACCTACATCATATCGTCTCAGAAGTTATAGAGAATGTTTGAATGGAAGAAGGGTGTAGGCCTACGGATGGCCGTGGGAGGATGGAGTGATGTGTGTGTTTGTGCGCAGGGGGGGGGGGGGGGGGGGATGGAAGGGGTGTGGGCAGGGCATCACCTCCTGATGTCATTTGCAGCCCAGTGCCTCTGATGCATCCATTCAAGACGGTTCTAGGAACAGTACCCCCTGGAAAACCACCCTCCGGATAACTACCAACCGGATAATCACCCCCCAGGGAAATTCCCCCTTAGGGCAACTGCCCCCGGACAACTGCCCCCGGACAACTACCCCCCTAGGGCAATCACCCTCCAGGGCAATTACCCCGTAGGACATCTACCTCCCGGACAACTACCCTCCTAGGGCAATCACCCCCCTGGGCGATTCCCCCTTAGGACAATTACCCCACGGATAACTACCCCAAGGATGACTACCCCTGGATAACTACCCCCCAGGATAACTACCCCCTGGATAACTACCACCAGGAAAACTACCCCCTGGATAACTACCCCCCGATTACTACCCCCTGGATAACTACCCCCCGGATTACTACCCCCTGGATAACTACCCCCCGGATTACTACCCCCGGGATAACTACCCCCCGATAACTACCCCCGGGGTAACTACCCCCCGGATAAGTACCCCCGGGATAACTGCCCCCCGGATAACTACTCCCCGGATAACTACCACCTGGAAAAATACCTCCTGGATAATTACTCCACTCCCCCCCCCCCCCAAAAAAAAAAAAAAAATAGATGAAATGAATAAATAAATAATAAAAAAAAATAAATAAAAAGCCCTGGATGCCCCCGGATTACTACCCCCAATTTACCCCCTCCCTCGAAGAATACTCCCTGGATAAGTATGACCTATACCCCCTAGATAAATATCTCCCTCACCATGAAAGACAGTAGGAGTTATATTGCCACGTTCTTCGACATTTTGTGTGCATTTCGTGCGACATAAGACTTTCATGTACTAGTATATCCTAGACGTAGGCCTACGCACACGTTTGTTTAACCCATTGAAAAATGATGGTTATTGAGCTCAGGATTGGCAATGGTTATTGGTTATTAGTTATTGGTTATTGGTTATTGGTTATCTGTTATTGGTTATTTGTTGTTTGTTATTGGTTGTTGGTTAATGATTTTCGGTTACCCCAGGGTTCTGTTGGAGGCCCGGGTTTTGTTTTTGTTGTTTGGTCTGTTTAGGAAACTAATCACTAAAATATTGCGCAAGCATTGTATTGGTTATTATTGTTATGCATGTGATACACAACCTAATTTTCTTTTAAACCTCTTTTGTCTTCACTGTCACCCGCCATAATTGCAGAACTTGAAGCGTGTTGGCAAGACATGAAGAATCTTGCTGGCATCCAATGGTCTTAAACTGAATGATGATAGATTTTGAGTTTATTACTATTATCATTATTATTATCATTTATTATTATGTATATATTGGTTTCAAGAATAAAATGTTAAGTGAAGTTGATCATCAATGATATTATGTCCACACCAGTCCTGTTTGTAGCACTGGTATACTTCATCAAAAACAGCCCGTAACTCCAATAGGTGTTATAATTCATTATGAAATCTCATTTCGAAGTCATGTAACTCAAGTTCAGCGGAATGTTAGAGATGAGTTGTTGTTTTTTTTTTTATCTGCAGCTGATATGCTTAATCATGCTTTGACTTCTTCGCGGTTGGCTTACTTAAATTGGTTTCTGTGTATTCTTCAAAAAAATCACAAACTTTCAAACACAGACGGTGAATGTACGTATCATCGACTCGGATGCGCCTCGGGCATACCGAAATCATCGAAAATAAACGAAGAATCACTGTGGTTGCTAAGACCTCGTCGATACCCGTTATTTTTCGCTGTACAGCCAAACATTGTATATTCAATAACATCTGTCAGATGATTTATTTATTATTTGTAAGGCATCATTTACAACATTTTGGTATCAAATAATAAAATGTAATGATTCTCATTATAGCTAGTTTCTTCAATTTAAACGATATTCATTATCCAAACATCTGTGACATAATTACAGTACATATATATGAGATTACTCTACAGAATATGATATTATATTCTGTCGGAAGAGAAAATACATAATTATCTGAATGTGTAGGTAAGCATATAGCGATACGTATTTTGCACACGTGTGGTTCTCTCTATGTGTCTACAGGGAGGCCTACGTCGTTGATACAGATCGGCATGCTACATTACACAAAGCCATGGGCGTAAATCGGGGGTGGGGTGGGGGTATACATCCCCCACCCCTGAAATGGAGGAGGGGGATTGCCTGTTCAATCATCCTCCCTGAAATTTGAAGAAAAAAACAACAACAACAGAGGAAGCAGAAATGTGATTATATCATTTTTCAGCATATTGCTTGACGTTCATACACCCGCTTTCAGAGCGGTAAGAGAGCTGAACAGTATTCAATCTTGTTGGATGATGTATAGACTATTTCAAAAAAAAAAAATCCTGAATACTTCTGAGTGTACAACACTTATATCACTTATATTCGGAAAACTCGAAAGTTATTTCATGTACAAAAGGAAATTCCCTTTTAATTAACACTTTCCTCCCTTATTTTCACAAGATCAGTTGTTTATTTCTTAATTTCCCAAATATTTCATCAAACCGTATTCGAGATATCTAAATTGTAACTTTAAAAAGGCAAAAGCTCCCTCGAACCGGAAGTGTGGTGATAGCTCGCCCCCCCCCCCCCCCCTCCATGCATGAAAGGAGACTGAACATAGACAGTTTTCCAAATATGCCACAAAATATTTGCATCAAAACGTTTAAATGCAAGCAGAAACTATATACATATATACAGAATATCCCTCGTGCGAGAGGGGGGGGGGGGGGGGGCTGGATAGCGCTTATCCCCTTCCACATTTTTTGATTGACAAATTTCCAGACATTCAAAAAAAGTGTGCTACAGATTTTTGAATTTTAGTTCGAAAACTAAAAAGAGCTCCCTCGAATATGGGAGAGCTACTTTGCCACCCTCCCATTGCTTGGTCCCCTCTATAGACTTAATACACTTCGGGGAATGACAATTTCCTAATTCTGCACAAAAAAAGGGTGCTTCGGATCGCTTTATTTCAATTCTAACAACGCAAAAGCTCCGTCGAGCGGAAGGGGAAATCCTTCTCCCTCACCCCAACCCTAAACTCTACTTCACTAGATTTTGTTCATACATAGAGATGATGACTCGGAATAAGAGCTAAATTCCGTGATTGTAACACTTTCCTGAAAGAGCCCTATTTATTCCATTATTCCTTTTTTTTTTTGCACCAAAAGTTTGCACCAGATCGCTGAATTTCAGGTCTGAAAAGACTAAATCACCTTCGTGTGAAAGGACAAATGCCATTTATCTACCCCCTCATGTGCTTGCTTTTTCTTTTTGATTGTTTGACAGACACCGTTCATGATATTCATACAAATTAGTTATCTTGGTGGTAGTTATCCTGGTGGTAGCTATCCGGGTGGTAGTTATCCGGGTGGTAGTTATCCTGGTGGTAGTTATCTGGGTGGTAGTTATCCGGGTGGTAGTTATCCGGGTGGTAGTTATCTGGGAGGTAGTTATCCTGGTGGTAGTTATCCAGGGGGTAGTTCTCCGGAAGGTAGTTATCCAGGGGGTAGTTATCCGGGTGGTAGTTATCTGGGTGGTAGTTATCCTGGTGGTAGTTATCCAGGGGGTAGTTCTCCGGGAGGTAGTTATCCAGGGGGTAGTTATCCGGGTGGTAGTTATCTGGGGGCAGTTAACCGGTGGGTAGTTATCCGGTGGGTAGTTGTCCTAGGGGGAATTGCCCTGGGGGGGGGGGGGGGGGGGTGATTGCCCTAAGAGGGTAGTTGTCCGGGGGGTAGTTGCCCTAGGGGGTAATTGCCCTGGAGGGTAATTGCCCTAGGAGGGTAGTTTTCCGGGTGGTACTTGCCCTAGGGGGGAATAGCCCTGGGGGTAATTATTCTTGTGGTAGTTATCCGGGGGGTGGTTGCCCAGGGGGTAAGTGCCCGGATACGATTCAGAACGCATTGTTCAGAGTGGACCTATAGGATCAGTGGTTGGCTAAATCGGGGACGAAAACATGTACAAATGCCTTTTGTCTCTCCCACATAACGAGAAATAACAGCCCCAGGATGTCAAGGATCCCACGTCCTCAGCATGGTATCAGGCAGCCTGAGAAACCAGAAAAATCTACAGGATCTGTGTGCCCTCCTCAGGTCACACTATCCCGATTTGTTCCCTCACGAGTAATACACCTGAAGATTTGTATAAGAATATCACCTACTACGTCTATCACTGCGGCCCTTTAAATAAAACCGTCATGCATTTCGTCTCTCTAAATCGAATAATAAATTCGATATGATCCACAATGATTTTGAAAACCAGAATAGTTCTGGTATACAGGGATTATCTACCTATTTATAGGGATAGGTTGCTATATGCAATAGGACACATGCGTGCCATGAATATTCGAAACTCTCTCGATGCAAAATGTATCATACTATTAAAGGTTAAACCGCTAACTTTAAAGAATCCGTAATACACCTTATTCCTTCTAATATCGTAGACCTAATGCCAAAATGTTATCCAGCTCTTTCACAAAAAGCCCAGAAAACACAGAACTCTTTAAGAACGTTTCTTCATTTTATTTCACACGTCTTTACCTAAAACGGCCGTTTTTGAAACGTATAAAATAACGTCAAAGTTTGGACTTAGTGGGAGGATGTTGTAATACAAGTTGATAATGCAAAGTAACGCCCAGTCATGTGTGCCTTATGTCATCAATGTTCTTTACAAATCATAAATTTAGTATCTGTTTGTGTTTGTGTGTGTGTGCGAGCGCGCGTGTGTTCATGTAAACATACGCATTATGTACAATGAGTCACTCTGGAGTGAACACACATTGGCTTTGTGTTGAAGATTTGTGTGTGAAATGTTATGAATAGTACGTATACATTTCGCGTGTAAACAAACCATGCATAATCGTAATATACATGTATATATAATATATATATATATATATATATATATATATATATATACTTAATGTTCAACATATTTATCTATTCATTTATATCATTTCACAAAGCACCTTTCAGAAAAGTGCAAAACGAAAAAAAAAAAAAAAAAAAAAAAACGAACACGCAAACACACCGGCAGTCTGACCGGTCTGCCACACAATATACATGACTGTTTTGTATAAGGAAAAAAAAAAAGAAGAATCATGGGATTTTGCACTTTAAAAAGTGTTATGCTGCTGGAAATATCCCTAAGGTTGTTTCCGTCATCATTTGGGGGTGGGGTGGGTCATGTGGGATGTACTCTGGTGTGGCTTTGACCCCTACGGCATATAAAGCACAGTGTCCATGATTGGGGAGTTTACTTTCCCAGCGGCATTCAGGAAACCAGCAGGAAATATTAGACCAAAAAAAAAAAAAAGTCTATCAGATCACAGCATCGTTGGCCTGAATCACTTGATCACCTTTCTCCTTTCTCTTCCAGCTGTCATACTCTGAACTAGAGTACAGGTTCATAGAATGTCTCTACATCTTTTGACGACTAGCCTTGGTTGGTTCTGAAGCGCATATTATTTCCAATGCATTCATTAAATAAAAAAAAATAACGAAATTTATATGTAGTCATATCTTATTTTTGCGTCTCGTCTGACTCTCTCGTGTCACTGTTTAAAGATCTAATCAAATTAACTGCGACGGGTTGTTGTACATATCGCGTGCAAGTAAGGACATTAAACACACACATACAGTGTACATGTACAGACATAAAATATAGCACATATCTCGATCGTTTATGATTGTATGACTTGGAACGGTCTTTCGATGAGCCAGCCAAAATACGCACAGCAAAATTGTATGACCCTATGAGAGCACATGTTTTCCAGAAACGGAATTTCTGAAAGGGTGGAACACATAATTTTAGCACTGCTTGAAACCTTCGGAACAAAGACACAAAGACAATGGCAATTCAGTACGATTTATTTTTCAATTACATATTCAGGAAACTCCTGTCGCTATATCGTAATGTTACAAAATATAATATTTCAAGTGACCATCATAACATACATTGTATGATATAAATGAATTATCGATGACTTTGTTTTTGATTGGCATGTAAAGCAGTGAACGTGCATTGTGTGTCGAATCATGTTCTTCCATGTCTAGATGTGCGCATAGTTACTAATCTCATGCAAGTGACTGGAAAGTGTGTCCTGTTATAAGCTCATTCAAGTTTCCACATTCAGAAGTGTATGTATTCTCTAGAATCTGATTGTGTGTGTGTGCGCGCGTGCTATATTTTGAGGGTGCGGAATGCGAATCTGCTTGCTGCCAAATCTATTTAAGTTCACGTGTATGAGGTCTTCACCCGTTTCCGTAGTAACGAACTATTTCTGGAAAAGAACATACATTTCAAATTTTGCAGTACTGAAATGAAATGAAAGTGATTACATCCAAAGATTTAGACATATCAATATTGAACGATACCCGTTCAGGTCACAAGGATACTCGAAAATATCCGTTGCCATTTCAGTGCTTGAATTATCTGAAACTAACGTAGTTTTACATTCTCTATAGTTTTACCCGTTCATTTTCATTTTTTTTTCATTCAATTTAATATATTTGTGGTTCAATTTCGTCTCGAGAAATCTGGAATATGCCAATTCTAGTTTCAAATTCGTCTTTTGTCGATCATTTTCGAACAAAGTCTATTCAATTTAGTCATTTGCCACACATTTTCGTCATTTACAATTCAGCAAAGCAATTTCGTCTTTTAGCGATCATGTTCGTCAAATTTTCCTCAAATTCGTCTCATATCTTTTCTGCGATTTCTTGGTTGTTTAATTTTTCCTACAACCGTTCACTTTTTCCACATTTTAGGAGTAACATATAGGTAACATACACACACGTATACCGTACCCCCGCACACACACACACACACACACACACACACACACACACACACATAGACACACCCTTCTCGAACACACGAAGACAAACATATTATGTACTGTCAAACAAACGAAAACAGCGATCCACGATTTCTAGGCAATTTTACATGTGTGTAAAGTTTAAGCCCATTTTAATGTATATAAAAAGACATCAATTTTTTTTTTTTTTTTGCCGTTAATCATTTTGAATAAAATTTGTTTCAGGCAATAACATAAAATCAGGAAGTAAAAGAGCTCAAGTCCAAAAGTTGTCACAACATGATTAAAGATTGCCTTTACTGTTTTAATGTTCTCCGACTGCCGTTTATCCTTCAATCTCATGTGTGTATATATATATTGTCAAGCAAACGGTTTAGGAATAATGTCTACTGATCCCAATATCGGGAGAAAGTGAGGTAATGCAAGCTTAGAATTATTTCACCATCACTAAAAGACCAATGCTATCCGACGAATTTGTTCGAAAAATTCATGAAATTGTGCGAAGACGAATTTGATTCTTACATTCTCTCGATGGGCGGTGGGGACGAATTTCAGTGACAATCGACGATTTTGAATGCGATGTCTTTAAAAATGGTTGACGAAAAACGATTTGCAATGACGACTGACTAAATTGAAGTTAGGATTTGCATTCTGTGAGTTTCTCGGGACGAATTTGAATTTAAATTTTAAAGTGCGAAAAGGGGAAAACCTCTATTAAATCAATCCATGTAAAAACATGATGGAAATGTTTTAGGTTTGGATACCGCCCGGAAATTGAAAAAGTTCATATCTCATTTTTGAGGAGAACACAAACAGCTAAGTCTATATGCAAAAGAATAGAGCTGGGAGACCAACTCTTTATCCTATTTTTGAATGGACAATCTTGCGACACGGAGACAATTTCAATTGTGGAGTAGTTAAAGAACTCCGTGTCCTGTTAAGGGTATCTCACCTATAGCAGCCGCAATCATTCGTCGCTCAGTGAGATAACCCCTTTAGGAAACACGTGTCCTGTTAAAGGGGTATCTCACTGAGCGGTGAATGTTTGTGAACGTATACCGTATAGCGAATTTTATACAACGGGCACAGAAAGACTTCCGGATCTCCGGTAGATGGGAGAGTTATATGGAGCAGAAGTAGGCAGGGTGAGGTTAGTGTACGGTAATTACCAAGAACTTTCCTTACAAAGAGATTGTGAAGACGAATCTATACTCGGTACCAAGAGAAGCCATTTTGTTTGGAGGATGATGGTAGAGAGATAAAGTAAAATGCAGACCGCCGATGCTGATGTGTGCTTCTTTGACTAATGGCCAAGACTTTTCACCGAGGCAAGCATATTGTGTACCGACGGTTGATATACATGTACATGTAGTAACTATTAGCATTAGATACTGGTGCCCCCCCCCCCCCCCCATATGTGGAACTTATCAAAAACTTGTATTGTGATCCACAGGCAGCTGCCAGATACAGTGGAGTATGTATCGGTGAGGACGGGAGTACAAGGTTGCATCATGCCGCCAAACTTGCTTTTACAATTGTATTATTGTACACATAGTGATCGAGGGATTTTCTGTTGGAAAAATATATTAGATAATCTTCGATGTAACGATACGGTCATCGTGGCGGATTCCGAGCAGAAACTATATATTGGAACTTTATGTTTAGTGGAGAAAAGTAGAATGCGAGAAAGGCCTAGACATTAAATCAACCCATCATATTCGTACCGACCGCTGAGACCCCGGAGGTCTCGCTATAAAACAACGGGCACAGAAAGACTTCCGGATCTCCAGCAGATGGGAGAGCTATGGAGCAGAAGTAGGCAGGCCGAGTCTCTCTATTGTAATTACCAAGAGCTTTCCTTAAAAAAGAGATTGTGAAGACGAATCTATGGGTTCTACTCTGCACAAATAGCCATCTTTGTTTGGAGAATGGTAGAGTGATAAGTCAAATGCAGACCGCCGATCTTGATGAGTGCTTCTTTGACTAATGGCCACGGCTTTTCACCGAGGCAAGGATGCACCGACGGTTGAATAGTTACTATCAGCATTAGATATTTATGTCCCCATCCCCTCCCCCCCTCCCATATGTAGAACTTATCAAAAACTGGCATTGGGCAGATACAGTGGAGTAGTAGGCCTAAGCATGTATCGGTGAAGACGAGGGTAAAAGACAAGGCTGCACCATGTCGCCAAACTTCCTTTCATGATTGTACACAAAGTGATCGAGGGGTTTTCTGTCGTGAAAGTACATTATTGACTAAACTTCGATGTAGCGATACGGTCATCATGGCGGATTCCGTGCAGAAACTATACAGTAACTCGTATGTTTAGTGGAGAAAAGTAACCGGCAAGAAGGGCCTAGACATTAACAAAGTCATCCCATCATACTCTTATCTGAATCCGCTGAAGAGGTCCTTTTATCGCTTTGCTCTATGAGTAAACCATTGCGGAGACGGTAAACACAATTATGGGCTCTCATTCCCTGCAGATGTTCGAATGGCATTCCCATGGATGAGGAAGCGAAAAGTCAGTGCGCTTGTTAATCTCATCCAAGCACACGTTCAGCATTTACAAACTCGTAGGGGCGACGGCTGGCAGATCAATCTACTGAGAAAAATCGTCTGCAGCTACGGAATGCTGAGAGGGGCATAATCTATCTGCAACTGACTAGACCCCTACAAAGAGGTTTGTTCGTCACGACCTACTTGGTAAGGGATGGAGAACATCGTCAACATCACCTTACTTATCCCTTATTGTGTGTGTGAGTAAAAAGAGCTGGACTCTTTGAACGCCTCTTCATTATGTTATTGAGCTCTAAGCAGTCAATTATCTCTGATCGTCAACCGATCCCGTGCAGTCAGGATGACCTCAACAGCTTCGGAGGGAACGCATGGCTGATCTCTACACTCGTTTCAAGCAGAAGAGAGAACTGTCACAGATTTTTATTTTTTTTTTTTCACTTCATGGACACGTACTGATTGGCCGTCCATTCTTCGGACTAAGGAACGCACCTGTTGCGTTCCAGCAGTCACAGTGCATGCACTCATGCCTGTGTGACGCCACTGGGAGATTGGTTGTGGTGAGCCGCAATGATGTCAATTTTGACAACAGAAAATTAACATAATTTCTTGTGTAATCACATAAAAATCCACTGTTTTCACTAAAAGGGAAATGAGTAATCGTGATGATGGTGGATAGATAGTATTTTTATAAGCTAAAACGACCCTTGATACGGGGCATGATCTGAACACCTACGTGCAGGAAAATGTGAAGTTTATCTCGATAGGCCCTACCTGTGGCAGAGGATTAACTGGTTTGATGGTAAAGCCAGCTACAGGAACCAAGTTTGGTGTAATGGGTCGGGCAGAGTCCAGTGCAAAAGAGGTGTGACACAACCAGAGATCGGCCCTCTGAATCAGTTGCTTCGGACTTAGGTCTCTTCTGATGTCATGCATCTCCTGCAGCCTGTCAACTGGCAGAGTTATTGCGAAATACTCAATCACGGGATGAATTGTGTATCGTGTCACAAAATTTGCTAACCGCTGCCAGAAATTCATGTTGGCTGGGAGCTGAAGAGCGAAGCTGTAGGGGGTGTACGAGCTTGGGACGGGTATGCCGAAGATGTCTTCGTTGAAAGACGGACTTCGTCGGGATCCTGTGACTATAGCCAAGGATACATTCAGGTAAGCACTGATAACGGCGTCACAAGCATCTGCCACTGGAGAGGACAGCACCATATCAAACTTTTTCGTCTCCAGCTTTCGCAAGGTTTCCTCATGTCGGAATAGTTCGTAGCAACCAAAGTAAAGATTATCGTATAATTTTGACATCTTCATGACAGTCTGCGATATTGTCCAGCTTGAGTAACTGTCCATTGCGTCTGTCATGTCTCTCCATACCGCGGCTAGTTCCCCATCGGATTTCGAGTTCTGGTAGGTGATGATGTCGGTATAAGAGCCTTCTAGCATGCCGGCCATTCCCCGCCTGTCCAGGAGCAGGAAAGTGACTTCATGTCCTCGCAGTACCAGTTCTCTTGTGATCGTGCTCAGTCCCATATAGTGACTCTTGGCGATGGCCACGGAAGTGGCTGGAAGCAAAAATCTGGCAGCTTGAATGAGAGGTCCAGGTAGGAATGCAAGAACAAGGAGTATCCAGAACGCCCGAAGCCAGAGGCTCGACGGAGAAACTCCAGCCATCTTAGCGGGAAAGTTGTAAACCATACATCAACTGTAGACGACCTAGCATGATACATTGTTATTACGTTTACAGATAGTAACAAGTCCGAAGTCCACTTCCCTCCCACAGTAGGCCTACCATCTATATGCTATCAAGTATGTTTTAGTAGCTGATGGTTTATCATGCAGTATATTGCATTACTTCACATTAGCGTCAGAATGTGGCTATAGAAACATCTGACATGTGTATCCGCTCGCGCGTTTCTCTGTTTACTGTTCATGAGATTCATGATCCACGAGTGAACTCTAGGATTAAAAACAAAAGTAGATTGGTGTGGTGGATCCGTTCACATCACAATCGGCGACAATAAAATAAAGTAAATTCAATCAGCATCAGAATGGTTTTAGGTGAACTAAGATCCTGTAGTGACAAAAAAAAAAAAATATATATATATATATATATATATAGATACATATAAATCTCGACTTTCCCCCAATAATGAGGGCGTAATACAGTGTACAGGGGATGATAACCGGTTGTAGGTTTTATACTCTGTGTATGTCGCCATTATTTCAAGGACAAGTTCACCTTCATAGACATGTGGATTGAGTAAACAGAGCAACATTACTAGAACACATTAGTAAGTGTTTGAGGAAAATCGGACAATCTGTTTAAAAGTTATGAATTTTTGAACTTTCTGCTTAGTCACTGCTCAGTCTCGCATAATAAAAGAACACTTGACTTCCCTTTTTCAGAAGGCACGGGGGAATGATATTACCCATAATCTATGTCAGTGACGAGTCGAGGAAATGTGCACTTTTTTTTCAAAAAGTAAAATTTTGTTAAATTCTCTTTACATTTTCCTTATATGGTTGTACACATGTGACATCATACACTCTAGTAGTCTTCTCATCCAGCAGTGACTGTGCAGATACTTTAAAAAATTCATAACTTTTAAACGGATTGTCCGATTTTCCCCCAATTTTCACTGATGTGTTCTACAAATATTGCTGCATTCACTCAATCCACATGTATATGAAGGTGGACTTGTCCTTTAACACACTATTTAAGTTCAGGATTCATTGTTCCCGTAATCACCACTTGTTCACTTTAAAATTTACATGAAGCGATTGACTGACAAATCCGATAACTGTTTTAAAGTGAATGTGATGACTTTGCACTTACTATACTCTGTCTTGATTGTACTTATCACACACTTACTGTATCATCACATCATCAAAAGACAAGTGGGGAAGGAAATATGTTGTACACACAATGCTCTTTTCCGAAACATTTGAAAATCAAATACAGAGACAGGCACGAAAAGTTCCCGATGAAAACTCGGGATACAAACTTCAGGGCATGCACCGTTTCACGCAAGTTGTCAGCCCTGACAAGTTGTCAGTCTCTGACAATCACCATAGTAACAGTTAGTGACCAGAGCTTCTCAGCCAATCAAAACCAAGAATTTTACTGAAATTGCCAGAGACAGACAACATGTCAGGGCTGACAACTTTCATGAAAGAGTGCCCAGAAACTCATAACCCTTCATGTGAAACATCAAGGATGGAACATTCTGCATAATACCTCGAAGCCACCACAGACTCCCCATCTGTTGTAAGTTGGTCAAGTACTCTGAAAGTGCATACATTTACTTTGCTGTGAAAACTCTACTGAGAATCACAAAAGCTACTGAGAATGTGATTACGTAAAGCGTGTCATCACGCGATTAGATTATAATAAGTTAGACATATCATAATTGTGTATACATGTAGATATTTTATATATATATATATATATATTTATATATAATATATATATATATATATATATATATATATACATATATATATTGTGTAATGTATTAATGATGCACAGGACAGAGTGGATCCGTGAGAATTTGATGTGTGAGTTAAAGGGATGGTATTGTATTGGTGAAGATGAGGACTGAGCATTTAACTTTCTGCGAGATACTAAGAAATCACTTGTGAAATGTTAAAGAGCATACCATTCTAAAAGGGATTCAAAATTTGGTGAAAATAAGTTTTGAAATGGACGAGATATCCAAAAACAAGGTAAACTAAGTGATCCTAATAAAAGGTGGGTCCCACCTTTAGTTTGGATCGCATTGTTTGCATATCTGGGCTATTTCAAAACCAATTTTTATCAAATAAACATTTAATTTCTTTTGAAGTTGCATACACTTTTGTATTTCAGAAGAGGTTTCTCCTCTTATTTAAAAAAAATCAGAAACCTGAAGCCAGGTCTCAAACCAAACTACACCATCCCTTTAAACTTTGGAACTGTTTAAACCCGCGTGTGCAGCAAATGGGTTTAAGACTGTTTCCACAGTTAAACGAGAGCATCAAATTCTCACTGATCCACAAAACAGGCATGTGCATCATTTGTTTTATAAAATTGGCAGGTAAATGCATGAAATTCAACATTTTCCCCATCATGTGTCTGGTACACCTTCAACACAATGTACAAGGCCTGCTCAAGTCATGCGTTCAGATTTTACTGGATGCATGACCATGCGTTCCGATTTTACCCACCGTATGGCTCAGTGTAGATCAGTAACAATGAATGCATGATAATTGACCAATCAGATTGTAGAAATTCTAAAACCCATTTTGTAATAATCATTGACCTCCTGATTTCACATTGCATTTCATAAAATAACAAAAGAATATTTTATTAAGCTAAACAGAGCTTTGACATATCATTTCATATAATTGTGATTTTTCAAAAGAAAATACCACTGGGAACATAACAGAATATTGGGCCTGTAGGTGAACATTACCAAGTATTTTGGCATTGTAATGATCAAGTCAAGTTTAAGGTAGAGTATCTGATCCTAAGTGGCATTTGATTGTGCTTGAATGTGAGTGTCTCTTTTTTTTTCAAGCCTGATCACTGACCCACCGGATTTCATCACTTTTTATTTATTAATTTATTAATTTATTAATTTATTAATTTATTAATTTATTAATTTATTAATTTATTAATTTATTAATTTATTAATTAATTAATTTCTTTATTTATTTATTCATTTATTTATTTCATTTATTTTCTTACTTTCTTATCTCATAAGCCAAACTGAAAGAATTGGGATTTACTATTTTCTTAGTATGTTTACCAGGTACAGTGTATTGCTTTTTTTTTCAACTGCATGAATTACATAATTCAATATAAATATTCCCTTCTAAATTCTGTGTACTACTGTATACAACAACTTGCGATAATACAGTGAAATATGATGGCAATAATGATGCCAGGCTTGCCTCTTTCTCTGTTCAATCTCTGATAATTTGTAAGTCTCCAGCCAAGCTGTATAACAGTGAGGCCAAGCGAAGAGCAAAAAGTTTCGGTTTTTGTTGTGCTATTATGAGGCATGTAGGAGATGGCTGTCGAGTGCCCCAGTGTTTATCAGGAATCCGTTCTGACCGACCTTCTGACCTGCAACCTGGCAACCGAGCTTTAGTGCTTCCTCCAAACTCTTTCCTATGCTCAGTGCATGCAGCACTCCTCCATTAAAAGTGTCCCCAGCGCCCAATGTGTCAACTACTCTGATTGGTGGATAAGCCTTGCTGTGTACAATGGTGCTATTCTCCTCCAATCCCCATGCTCCTTTCTCTCCCCAGGCACAGATGGCTCTTGCTCTGTCATTAAAAGCAAATAGAAGCATAGACAGGCATTTATCAACAGGATGAATGAAAGTGAAACATTGATAACGCTCTAAAAGAGGTAAATTTGCTGATGAAGAGACTACCAATACTTGATCAAAGGTTTAACCCTAAAAGGGCAGGGGGGGCGGAATCTGCCCCCCCCCCTCAATGTTTCGCCCTATAATTCTGTAACGCGAGAAGGCCTCATCACAAGGCTTCTTGACTTTGTTTGTTCAAGTCTCGCGCAACTTTTGAGACCAAATTTGCGACGTCCGCGCATACTTTTGCGAAGCCACGCCCATTTTTGTAACGGAATGTCGCCCCAAAACGGGCACAATTTTGTGATTTTGTGTACATTTCCTATGGAAAACAGTGCTCTGTCATGAAAGTCATAAAAACCTGGGGTGGTATTCTGAGGTCGTAATTAAGTCTGTAATTAACTTCGTGATTAAGTCGTGAAGTTAATAGGCCCTTAATCATGGGCAAAATCGGTATTCTGAGGACGTAATTAAGGTATGATTAAGTCCCTTGTAATTATCTTAGGTCCCTCCCATCTAATTGTTATTCCATCCAATCAGACGCGTTGTTAGAAGCCAAAATGATGACTATACGCGCAAATATGCCCTCAATGCGCGTTCCTCCATGCCCCTGTAATTACAACCCAAGAGCTCCGTGCGCACACTCTGATATTTGATTACAACCCCTCACCTACGCACGCGAAGATCTCAACCTCTGTGCTCACATAAAATGACAAAATTCATCGAAGATCGGCTATATTTCTTTTTTTCTCTGAATTCTACTGATACCATGATAACAAGATTCAACCGCTCCTCGGTTACCGAAGACGGTAAGCATCGTTGTGGCAGAGAAAACACGATGTAATGCGTGATATCGGAGCAGTTAATGACACTCTTTGGTATCATTAAGTTTTCCATTAACTTTCATACTTAATTACACCCTCAGAATACCGATTCGTAATTAACTCTGTGATTAAGTCCTCTCAGAGGTGCACGCGCATTGATACGGGCAAACGCGTAGGTCCTTCCCGCCAAAACGCTTGTTGCTATGGTAGTTAATATACCCCCTACTTAATCATGCTCTCAGAATACCAATTCGGTAATTAAGTGCTAATCAGACATTTTAATTAGCTCTCAGAATACGGCCCCTGATTATTTTTACAATCAATCACTTGTGTGCTAATTACGGTAGAAAAGTGGTCAGTGACAATTTCCAATGAGAAAAAAAAGAAAAAAAAAGTTGAAAAACAAAGAAATACATAAGAAATTCTGAAAACAATAAAATACATAAGAATTGAAATTAGTTTTGGAAGTTTTTGTTGAATATGCTAAAACAGAGTTACAGATCAAAAATTAGACTCTCAATGCTTTTAATTAGGTTAAAATATGATCTTGAGCTTAATTTGCACAATTAATCAATTAAAATTAGAAATTGATTGTTTCAGAAAATCTTATGACACAGTCTTGTAGATTATTACGTGGGTCTCACGCATGCGACATTTCATTTCATGGGGGGGGGGGGGGGGGGGGGGCGGTGGGGCGGAATCCATCCCCCCCCCCCCCCCCCCCCCCCCCCCCCCCCCCCCCCCACCCCCCTCCCCCTAACCCTAACCCCCCACCAGTCTGAGCATAGCCAAAAAAAGCCCGGCCCTTTTAGGGTTAAAAGAGTCCTTTTTCAATCACATCATCAACAAAAGTCTTGGTGAATTACATCTCATGTAAAGAAATACTAATATGCTTTGTAATTAGGTGATATTTTTTTTGCTGAGATAAGGTGTGTAGAATACAGGAGGGATGTGTGGCAGATTATCAAACAGGAAACACTGCATAGTCTTTGTTCAGAGTTGTTAAAGTCTCATTACATCCCCACCCACTTGGCTGATTTTAGAAACCTTTATTGAAAGCATCACATGTCAAACCTTACCCTCTCTTCAGAAGTCCACTTGTATTCAAATGTTTCAGACATTCTTCTGCAGAGGACTGTCCCAGGGAGTTGGAATACTCCTTGCTGATGAATACCTTTAGGACCAAAGAGAAATTACATTGGAAGTAATAGTGACATCATATTCTTATCAAACAATTAACATACAAATTCATGAAATTCTTCGGTCTAGAAGTTTTCATTGCAACTGATTGACAATTTGCCCAACATTGACGTAAATAAGCACTGAATTGATCAGTGTTTTAGTAGTAGCCATGATAAAGAAAAATCATGGGCGTACGTACTTGAGCAGAATTCAAACCTACGACCTCCTGATCTCCGGACAGGCGTCATCTCCACTAGACCACCGAGCTTTCTCCCGACAGCAAGTGTTGGTTCTAATCCTGAAAGCATGCAGCGGGTACTGCGTAATTACATGTATTCATGAAATTCTTCCGTTGAGATGTTTTTATTGCAACTGATTGACAATTTGCCCTACATCGACGTAAATAAGCACTGAATTGATCGGTGTTTTAGTAGTAGCCATGATAAAGAAAAATCATGGGCGTACATACTTGAGCAGGATTCAAACCTACGACCTCCTGATCTCCAGACAGGCGTAATTAATTTGAATAATGACATAGATAGTACCCGCTGCATGCTATAAGGATTAGAACCAACACTTGCTGTCGGGCAAAAGCTCGGTGGTCTAGTGGAGATGACTTCTGTCCGGAGATCAGGATGTTGTAGGTTCGAATCCTGCTCGAGTACGTACGCCCATGATTTTTTCTTTATCATGGCTACTACTAAAACACTGATCAATTCACTGCTTATTCACGTCGATGTAGGGCAAATTGTTAATCAGTTGCAATGAACATACTGTTTGACAAATTACCCTTCATCGATGTAGTCCTCTGCTTCCGTTGATGTAGGGAAATTTGTCAATCAGTTGCAATAAAGACAACTCCATGGAGGAATTTCATAAATTTGAACATGCAGTTTGTCAACCCAAACAAAATGCAGCTATCAAGCCATTTTCATTCCAAGACATATCATTGTGACTATTCAGCTTGCATCTTTTCTTTGATAAATTGTCATTACCATGTTCCTTCTTATTACCTGATGAGTTTAAACTGAGATTATTTCTAACAAAACACCTCTGACAATACTATCTTGATTACCATCATTCACTTACATATCTCTTAAATCAATCTGAATACAATGCATTAGACTGATGCAACTTACATAATCTCCTCTGGATAGGAAATCTCTGCTGATGGCCTTTGGTTTCTCTGCCTCAATGGACACTGTGATGGTCTCCAATCCAAGTGACTGCCTCCTTTCATTGAATTCTTCTATCCTTGTAATCATCTGTTCCACCTTGGTCTGATTCCTACCCTGTGGTACAAACAAAAGGTGTCATCTACATGTACTCTGAAATCCTATTTTTGCTTCAAAAACACATGTCAATGATACATCTATAGCATAGCTCCACTTCTGTGAAGAGAAATCCAAGTTTGAACTTTATTGCATAGATTATACAGAATTTACTGAGTTCAAAGATTGTGTGCACAACTTCCGTCTATTTGTGTGCTTCATTGACTCACATAAGTGCAATAGTTATTGCTTTGAAATTATCAGGTCCACTGCATCAACAACAATCAAGCATTGGCTACACGTGTGTATGTTCAATAGGTAGAGACTAGTTTATGATTATGCATGCATGATAATGCATGTCAGGATGGGCCAGAGATTCATTGCTCTATGTTACACTAATTGCATCAAGTAACATATTGTTAAAAAAGCATCAACCTGGCAAAACATGGCAAAACATTGTTCTTTTGAGTTGTTTGCAGGTATTTTTGAGAGAAAATTTACAGATGTTATATAATGTCCATGTCTGGCATATTACCTGTCATACAGCAAAAACATGGTCCTTGCCCAGCAGTAACTTTTAACAAAATCAAATGACACCCAATCTAAATACACGGTAAAGCAATCATCTCATTGTTTGAGTGTTTATGAAAAAAAAAAAATATTGGGCTGAACAGCTTAATGAATGTGTACAATTTCTTCTATGAATAAGAAAGGATTTCAATGCCAACATTGAGAAATTCCATGAATAGGATTAAGTACCTCAAAATGGATCCAAGAATAGTTTTCCAAATCAAGTCTTGAGAAGTCAGATACATCCAACTCTGGTAGTGTCCTGTGAAGCAAGTACAGTACGTATACAGTAAACAGACTAGACATGGCACATGCAGTGTGTTACAGGCTTCTAGTATTTATTATCATTACTATTTTTTTTTTTTTTTTTTTGGGGGGGGGGGTATGGAAAATGACCCAAATACACCAACATTTTTCCCATTTGGAGCAAAACTGTACCCTGCTAAGAGCATAGATGTCTCCATGTACAGTTCAACTGTAACCCATGAGGAGCTAAATGTACCCCAAGAAGAGAACAAATATATGAATGGTATGGCAACTCACTTGTTTGCATGAAGTATTGTCCTAGATCCAGACTGGGCACTTATTATTACACAGGATACAGGTGTTTTACAGTTGTCATGGTAACAGATGTGGTCATGAAGCACTCCAGTTCCACCGAGGTCTTCAATGATGACACTATTAACCAAAAGAAAATATCGGATGAAGAAGAAATGAAAATCAAGAGTATGTAAACAATTATGACAAGAAAGCAATAGTAAAAAACCAAATAAACTCAGAGAGAGCAAGCAATACTTGTAAGAATAAGAATATCATGAATTGAGCTGGATTTAGACAAAATTAAGTTTTCAGAGAATCTTCTAGAAAGGACTTCTTATCAATATGAAGTCTGTACAAAGTCTTGGGAAATCAGTACACATAATATGTATATGAAATTTTCTAACCCTTTCTCTGTCACTGAGTAAGTAAAAATTCTGTTCCTCTGGAATTTATGAATTGAGCTAACTAAATCAGTTGATAGTGACAATCCGAAATTGATTTCTTTCACTTGATCTTCATGAAGAACATCACTGATTTCACATTAATAAAAAGAAAAATGAATTTCTTTATATATGAAAAGTGTACATAATACCATATACAATGTATTTTAATATTTTCTGTGATACTTGAGTGATATCATGTGTTTTATGGGGTATATTCAATGTAAAACAGAAGAAATAGGGTATATTCTTAACATTTCTTCAAAGAAGTATACAATCATTACCATATTAACCCTTAAGGACGCGCTGATTTTGCTACAACACACATTTTCCATTGACACCTGTCCGAGTATAATCGGGACTAGTCTGCAATGGGTTAAGTTAAAGAAAAATCTTAAGAGTGCAATTTTGTTCCACAATCATGATATTTTAACAAAAAATAATAAAATCAGAAAAGCATGGGAGAGGTCTAATCAAAACCAGAGGTAAAATTAGACAGTCATGCAATGCAAAAGCAAACGAGAACAAAAACAAAAAGATTAGAATGAACATTCCACATACTCAGCCAGTTTGTCTCTGGCTACAGTACCAAGCCACTCCACAGGAGAACCCAACTGAGCCAAGATGGTAGAAGTGTTGGTGGCATTTCCTCCTCTGCTGATTCTCTGGTCCAGCAGTCTGTTCAATAACGTAAAACAGATCAATTATTTTCACTCAAACATCAGTGAAAGAGGTAAGACTGAGTATAACATGACAGTCTACCATAACTAGTCTTGGTTGCCTCGATTCATGACAGGATTGCA
Source organism: Diadema setosum (assembly GCA_033980235.1). Taxonomy (NCBI): domain Eukaryota; kingdom Metazoa; phylum Echinodermata; class Echinoidea; order Diadematoida; family Diadematidae; genus Diadema; species Diadema setosum. Next base: position 446,132 of record CM067074.1, on the reverse strand, counting down.
CCCTCTCCCAAATGACTCAAAACCAGCAGCCTTTGTAAGTGTGTTGCACAGGTGGCTGAAAATAGCCGAGGCTGCTTACTTATTAAGAGAGAATCAGATTTGGGTGTAGGAAATTATTGGAAAAGGATTTGAATTTACTACAGAAGTGCATCAAGGTGCAAGATTAAACTCTGTATTTCAGTTGTAAATCAATAAGAATATCATATTTGAGTATGGCATTTCATTTTGAATTCAACCAAATTGTTTAATCTTAGTATGCCATTCCATCCTTTAATCAACCACATTATCATATTTGAGTGGACATTGCCATCAAGGCTTGTATCTGGCTGCTAAATGGCATCTGGCATAATGTTACATATACATAGTTCATGTATGTCAAGCCCTGCTGTATGTCATCAAATTCCTAACACAGATACAAAAGCAACAAATAAATGACCACATCATTTGTAAACACAGATCAATTATCTTTTTATTTCTTTGTGGTGTTAAACAACAACAACAACTTCAGGAGAAAATGTATCTTGTGTAGAATGTAACAAATGCAAACAGAAGAAAACTGACCAAAAATGTATCAGAGTCCCTTGCATTTGGACTGATATTAGTTAGGCCTATAAAAAAGAGTGTACGTACCCCTGACACAATTGTAAGCATTGTTGTTGTTTTATTTTCCAAGCAAGTACATTTGACAAGTTTGTCCAAAAGATACTGCCCTGTAAATCTAAAGGAAGTCCATATAATCTTAGGTGGACAAACCTTTGGTCAGTGTCCTCCTCTGGGTAGTGTCCAGCTACATTGATGAAATCCACACAGGCCAACCCAACAATGAGCAGTCTTTGTCTGGACAGCTTTAGCGTATTGTCTGCCATGGGTGATTCCTGCACATGTGTAGAATGACAGAAAAACAAAAAGGGAAAACATCATGTATGAATGATAATTAGATTTGATGAATGTGGCATTTCATAGTGAAACTGATATTGATAAGGAGAAAGTGAAAAGGAAAAAAACAAAATCACTTTCAGGATACAGAGGTTGTTATACAATTTAGTGTTAAGCGGGTTTATCAAGATTGAACATACAAACTATTAAATGGAATGCACATTGGATATCAAGGGATGTGGAATCATTAACAAAACATTGTCAGGTTCATTTCACATGTCTGTGACAGGGAAACTATTAAAAACAAATTGCATGACATCATAACAATACGGGAAGGTAGATATTTGACAACAGAAATTTTACCAATTGTAATTAAATCCACTGCAATTATAAAGAAAACACATTTCTGTCCTTTTCTCTTCAAAATTCATGCCATACAAATGTACTTGTGACATATAGATCTAGATCCACTGTATTCTCTGTAGTCGTGTAGATCATCACAGAATTCATTTGCATTTCTGTATAGTGCTTGCTTCTCTAACGTGTTAATACTGCGCGCATAAAAACAAAACCCTGATCCCATCATTGCGTCTATTAGTGGCCGTGTAGTGTTCAGTAGCGTTGGGGCTGGTCGCAGTTTAGTGGCCGTGTAGCCCGACCGGACCAGACGCTGTTACAGGTGTTAATACTATACGCTGTGCGAAATGAATACTTAATTTAAGTTAAAGCGACTGCTGGGCTGTATAGTTAGTGCCAGTGGCCGTGCAGCAGTGGATCTCTGCTCAGCACGTCACTCTCGAACTCTCACTTTTGAGTTACATTTGTGGCCTCTTGCTAACTGTAAAGTGTAGGGTACTGAAACAAATCGGTCAGTCTTACCAGTCATACAGTAGTGGGGTAGATATTAAGTAGTCAGTTGTTCACCACCTGTAGACATGTCACCTGGCCTGAGTTGATGATGTGAACTCGTGACTGCAACCCACTGTTATGATACGGAGCGGAGTCAAACAACATGAAGGAGGCGGCGTCTGCTATCATTTTAATGCTGAATAGTCATCTAGTTATATAAAATAATATATTTTTAAAATCATTTTGACCAATTTTCTTTTTTATAATATTATAGTGTTTTAAAAATATTGATTGTAATTTGAGAAAAAATAGGTTTTTAGTAAATATGATTAAAATATCAAATCAATCTCAACATATTATGAAAGAGACTAGTAATGGCGACCTCCATGTTATCAACTAGCCATGCGTTGTGCACGCGTTGTGGTCGTACGTAGGCCTAGTAAATAATTATGTAGACTCTACAGTGTAAACCGGCCCTACCAAGTAGCAAAAGTGTGCAAGCAAGATCACAGACTACCAAGAGTGTTGTACACCATAATTACAGTCTACAGAGTTAAGAGGCCACTGAGCAAGAAGAAACAGACTTATCAGTCGAAGTGCAGTCTAGCTGTAAGTGTAAAGGTGATCAGCTGGTGATTGGTGATGTGATGTTTCTCGGCATGCCTGTTTCTCATGCCACGGAGTCATGGCATGTAGTAAATTTAATGGGAATTGGGATGGGATGGGCTGTCTCGCTGTTGGACCAGGCCAGGGGTGTTTCACGAAGTCGAACTTTTTAAAATTGACTAAAAATTATGGTAAATTATTCCACTGGCACTGGTTTCCCTGCTCAAGTTCATTATTAGCTAACTATACACAGCCCAGTCAGCCAGTCGCTGTACATGGTACGTCGCGACAGGGCTGTACGAGCGCGACCACCAACCACTAACAGTTAGGAGAGCGATGTAATCGTATCACGATAGCTTTGAATTTTGATACTTAACATCATTTTTGTCACCTCAAACTCATCAAGTATACTCTTCAATATTTACTCTACATCTGATGCTATCAGTATTCAAATGTACGCAATGAAACTTACCGAAATTGATCATCATATCCAGCATGTCCACGTCGCAACGTACCATGTACAGCGACTGGGCTGTGTATAGTTAGGCCTGGCGTGAAAGGTTGTGTACCGTGTGGACATGCTGGATATGATGACCAATTTCGGTAAGTTTCATTGCGTACATTTGAATACTGATAGCATCAGATGTAGAGTTAATATTGAAGAGTATACTCTATGAGTTTGAGGTGACAAAAATGATGTTAAGTATCAAAATTCAAAGCTATCGTGATACGATTACGTCGCTGTCCTAGTGGTTGGTGGTCGCGCTCGTACAGCCCTGTCGCAACGTACCATGTACAGCGACTGGGCTGTGTATAGTTAATTATTAGCATGCCATAATTACCACTAACCCTGGGGCGCTCCTTGTACACAGTTATACTGCATGCTGCATGGCGTTGGGGTCAAATGCAGGGCCTTCATGGCTACCAGCCTTTGGTTGACCAAAACATGTAGTATCGGCACCCGCACCAAGATTCGACCTCCCATGCCAAGGAACGACTGTGCGCAAAGGAGTAAATTTAGAGTCTATAGGTTTTACATGTAGGGGGCGGTCATGTATTGGACTGCGTTATGGTCGAATTATGGGTGGCTTGTGCACACTGTTACATGGTCTAGAATCTAGTAGTAGTAGGTTCTATAAATTGCTTGTTTAACGTGAAGTGGGATTGACATTTTATTTTCAGGTGTTCTGCTGTTCTTGTGATAGCATGCCCATCCCAATCAGTGAAGTTAGTTAAAGGTCCAGTTTACCTTTGGGAGCAGTGATTTCAAAAATGTTCAAGATATCACTTTTGATGCATATGTGTAGGTTTGTTTTATCACAAAACATTCTACTATATAAAATTTTAGCAATAAAGCCTAAAATGTAAGGAGATATCAGTGTTTTTCTCAATAAACCGTAACTGTAGACGCTTTAGTCTGGAAACTATTGTTCACATTTTGTGTATTCAACAACACTTAACATCGATTTTACGGATTCAAATTTTTACAGTGGTTGTTTCTATCCCTAACTCACATTTTAGAACTATTTTAAAGCACTACTGCTGGGTTTTTGTTTCATGTGCAAATGGTAAATTATGCCTTTAAAATTTGTCTTATTATTGAAAGAACTCGTACTGCATTGTAGTACTGTAGATCTACATTGAGTTTTGAATTGAATCTAGGGCCTATTCATCTTGTCATATTCATATGTGTTCATATATATCTGTGGAAGTATGAACCCATCACAACTCCACCCCTGGCCATGATTCAGCCAACTCAAAATGTTGACAGAGAGTGAACTGAATACAGAAGCTTGGCAAGCTTGCATTCAGGTATCCATTGGTACTTTGTAGACCAAACATGCATCTTCTTGATTTATTTTTTTAAATCTAGTATATTTAAAGATAATATAAAGGGAATGAGTTCCTTATGTCCCCCCCCCCCACCAACTTGCACAAAACAAACAAATTACTACTCCTCTTCACCACAAACTAAATAAAGGACATGCCAGGGTTATGTCTCAAAAGGAAGTCTTCCCATAAATAGCATATAACCTTTATTTAGTTCGTTACTAGTAAAACAAGAAAAGGTAGAAATTACGCGGTGCGTAATATATGTCCCCGCCGGAAGTAGCATTTTGTAGCAAAATGTGCAATATAGGTAAAAAATCAAGGTCAAAGGTCAAAGAAGTCAAAGGTAAAAATTCTGTGTAAAAGTTTTGAAGCCCTCATCTAGTGCCATCACATAAAGCAAACGGAATCGAAATCGGGTTAGAAATGGCGAAGGAGTAGCATTTTATAGCCAATGTACAGTACAGGTCAAAAATCAAGGTCAAAGGTCAAAGAAGTCAAAGGTCAAAATTCTGTGTAGAAGTTTTGAAGCCCTCACCTAGTGCCATCACATAAAGCAAACGGAATCGAAATCGGGTTAGAAATGGCGAAGGAGTAGCATTTTGTAGCCAATGTACAATATAGGTCAAAAATCAAGGTCAAAGGTCAAAGAAGTCAAAGGTCAAAATTCTGTGTACAAGTTTTGAAGCCCTCACCTAGTGCCATCACATAAAGCAAACGGAATCGAAATTGGGTTAGAAATGGCGAAGGAGTAGCATTTTGTAGCCAATGTACAATACAGGTCAAAAATCAAGGTCAAAGGTCAAAGAAGGCAAAGGTCAAAATTCTGTGTAGAAGTTTTGAAGCCCTCACCTAGTGCCATCACATAAAGCAAACGGAATCGAAATCGGGTTAGAAATGGCAAAGGAGTAGCATTTTGTAGCAAAAATGTACAATATAGGTCAAAAATCAAGGTCAAAGGTCAAAGAAGTCAAAGGTCAAAATTCTGTGTAGAAGTTTTGAAGCCCTCACCTAGTGCCATCATATAAAGCAAACGGAATCGAAATCGGGTTAGAAATGGCGAAGGAGTAGCATTTTGTAGCAAAATGTACAATATAGGTCAAAGGTCAAGGTCAAAGGTCACGACTGAAATTCTGTGTAGAAGTCTCAAAGCTCCCATGTAGTGCTATCATATAAAGCAAACAGAATCAAAATTGGCTCATAAATGACAGAGAAGTAGCAAATTGAAGATTTTGATCACACACGGACGCACACACGGACGGACACACGGACGGACGACGGACACACACACGTACGGAGCCCGTTTCATAGTCCCCTGCTCGAACTCGTTCGGCGGGGACAAAAAACCCCAATAATCCATCCATCTTGCGCAAACTACATGTGGGGGGGGGGTGGGACATAAGGAACTCTTTCCATATAAAGTTTTGGTACCTCAAAAGTTTCCATAAATTTCCTTGTCTTAGTTTGTGTTTCAGGTTAAAGTACCTTTCATAAAACACTGTGAGACTTACTCGCCCCAAAGTGCTCTCATGTCTGAGTAATCATGCAATAATGGTTTCGTACCAGAGCCGCCGTACGCGAGCCGCCGCCGTACGGCGGCGAGGTAGTACACGTATTGTACGAAACCATTATTGCATAATAACTGCGACCAGCAGCGTGCAGCCCCATACGCATAGCTAACTGGGACCAGCAGCCCCATAAGCATAGCATAATGGGGCTTCGCCTTGTAGCATTCAGGATCATGACAGATTTAGTATCACGTGTAAATATCAACTTAAAATCCAGAAATTTCTTCAATTTGAAGACTTACCAGTTAAGTTGAAGTATTGAAAACAGGCTTCGGGCAACGTTTGGTTCTGCCAATAGTCCCTTTCTGTTCGAATTGATGACTGAATGTGACTCAGTCGAGAGGACCTTGGGAGAGCTACATACACTGAATACTACGGCCAGCGCATGCGCACACAAACATCTTATCCGTTCATGGATTTGAAATTTGTGCGCATGTGATGTGCATGCGCTGGCCGTAGTATTCAGTGTATGCAGCTCTCCCAAGGTCCTCTCGACCGAGTCACATTCAGTCATCAATTCGAACAGAAAGGGACTATTGGCAGAACCAAACGTTTCCCGAAGCCTGTTTTCGATACTTCAACTTAATTGGTAAGTCTTCAAATTGAAGAAATTTCTGGATTTTAAGTTGATATTTACACGTGATACTAAATCTGTCATGATCCTAAGTGCTACAATATGAAGCCCCATTACGCTATGCGTATGGGGCTGCTGGTCGCAGTTAATTGCATGATTACTAAGACATGAGAGCACTTTGGGGCGAGTAAGTCTCACAGTGTTAGTTATATGAAAGGTACTTTAACCTGAAACACAAATTAAGACAAGGAAATTCAGGGAAACTTTTGAGGTACCAAAACTTTATATATTTTCTTTAAGAAATCATGTTTTATCCATTGAAGATGACTGGGATTGGGGAAATGATTTTGGGTTTAAGTGAATTTCCTACTGTACAATCCTACATAACATTTGTATAATTATGTACTTCAAATATTCCTTTGATTTTTGTTGTGTGCATAATGCAGAAAATTACAAGAATCTTGTTCCCAGTGGCTGGAAGTGATGTGTTCATTTGGATTTTATCATGGATACTGAAGAAAGAGAGACTGAAGACAGTGACCCAAGCACTGAGCAGGAAATGACACAAGATGCAGTGGAAGAGCAACTTTCACCATCTACATCAGACACTAAAGATGCCAAGAGCAAAGAAGACAAAACCATCAAGCCTGGAATTATTTACATGAGCAGAGTGCCTCCTCTCATGAGACCTCAGCGCATCAAGAAAATTTTCTCTCAGTATGGGGAGATTGGGCGTGTGTTTCTCCAACCAGAAGGTTAGTGGAAATATATTGAATAAAAAGAAAGAAAGAAAAAGAAGACTTTATCCCTGTCCATGGATATACAAATGATATCAACAGCAATTCAGTTGACATAGTATTCATATGATGGACAAGAAACTGCCGTTTGCATGCAACATTGACTTGCTCATTTTTCTGTTAGAATGGATAATGCAATTTTAAGCATTGCTCAGATGACTATTAAATGCCTTTCGAATTTTTTTTTACAAGTTTTCTCAGAGACTGAGTTTTCGGTTTATAAAGCCACTGCCTTCCACTGAGGGGGAAAAAAACCCAGTACAAATTTACATTTTTTGACGTCTATGCCAGATAATTATGACATCTAGCTTTTAAGAAGTAAATTTAGTGATCTTTGTGTGTGTGTGCAGAAATGAAGAATTTCTATTTGATCTTAGAAATCATGTGACCAAAATTCAATGATCATGAAACACCTGCATTGCTACCTGGTATCACTTGCCTTTAGATAACATCATGTTATCGATAGTTATCTAGATGTAAATGTGAATAAGGTAAAGTTGTATCATAATACATATGACATACATGTGGAGATGAAGTACTTGTAGGTGACACTACATTATGTGTTTTATTTGCTGTTTTTCAGATAAATTTCAAAGAAAGAACCGGCGGAAAAAAGGTGGTAGCAGATCAAAGATATTTACTGAGGGCTGGATTGAATTCAGAGACAAAAAAATTGCCAAGAGTTTAGCGCTGACCTTTAACAACACACCAATCGGTGGCAAGAAACGCAGCCGCTACTACGAGGAGCTGTGGAATCTCAAGTACCTTCACCGCTTCCAGTGGGCTCACCTGGCGGAGAGGCTGCAGTATGAGCGTCAGGTACGTCAGCACCGGATCAGGACAGAAATTGCGCAGGCCAAGAGGGAGACAAACTTCTACCTGAAGAGTGTAGAGCTTGGTGAGAAGTTAGGGAAGCTGGAGAGGAAGAAGAGAGAGAAAGGAAAGGAATGGATCGCCAGGGTGCGAGCTCACCGCCAGAAGGTCACTCAGGAGGACCATGATAAGAGTAAACCTGGCAAGTCAGGCAAGGTGACCACAGAGACACTGACCAAGATATTTAAAAAGGCAGGCCAGTCATGACCCATGACTGTATGTTAAGTCAGTCAATCACCAAACTCATGACCAGACTCTTGAGCAGCTGTGTTGCTGTTGTAGCAACTCTTGCTGGATTTGCAATTGCCATGGTAACACGAATCCATCTTCCAGATTGGCTGTTGCAATGTGAAGTTTCTATTCTCTTAAGCCTTACTATCTTAACATCTTTTATGAAGCGGGACCCAGAGCACACAACCTGCTTGTAAGATTTTGAAAAGACACATGAATTTTGTTATTTTCTACAATTTTGTCATAAGGAGAACAAGAAATATGGACTGTACCTGTCATCAAAGGGTATATGGTGGCCAGACTTAATCGTACATTGTATGTACACAGAGAGAGATTTTGTGGGCATGTTGTCTGTAATCTCCATTTTGTCACGGAAACAATTATTGTATTATCATCCACTCAATGGATTTATTTAAAAGTCACAGACCATGTGGTGTGAATCCCAAATTGCAAACTACAAATGTGTATATAATTATTGTCCCATGTCTCAAAAGAGCTGTTTTTGAGATTTGGGTCAAGCAGAGGCATGCATATTAAAAAAAGCACAAGCAATCAAGATATAACAAAGAAATCAGCTTAAAATTCAAAAGTTCAAGACTGGATAGTGATCAGCACTTACATCTTAAATATTCATACAGGAGATGTTTTAGAAAATGCAGTATTTAGTGAATTTACAGGAACCACAATACTTTATTAAGATTAGGCATCTGATCAGTATTTATTCTGTAAACATACCTGCAAACCTGTGTTATCAATGACCAAAATTATGATTATGGACTATTAAAAATCTATCTTGTGACACTTAAGCAAATAAGGGAACATGTTTTCTTAAGCATGACATAAAAATGCAAAGACAGAATACATGATGGAGGCATACCTTGTGCATGAATTACACAGTGTATCTGTAAAATACATATCAGACCTCTCAATACCCATAATGTATACTGACAGTGTATGCATCTGATGGAGGAAAAAAAGATAATGAAAAAGACAGAACGGTAAGGATGAGAAATCATCCTTGTTTTGTTCCTTGTTTTGTAGTTTATTATATGGGCGGGTCAACTCTGATAGTGCAAATGTGTACCAGTCACATTGGGGTTGTTAATTTTAGCTTTATCTTTATGGGAGGTTATGACTTTTGATTTGTATACTCCTGTGTGTTACACTCATACACAACATCCTTTCTCCTGTAATCTTGAAAAGGGAGAGACTTAGCCTGTGTTATTATCCTACCTTTCTTTTTCCTCATCTCATAGTTTCAAGTTGGTGTGCTCCCTTTGCAACCCTGAAAATTAGATTCCTATCATAAGATGTTACATGTACATCATGTACATGTATATTGTTGAGTTAGGTAATTCAGACCTCTTCTCAGAATGATAATACTTGAAACTAAGTGATGGAGGGGGAAACAATACTAAATAATGTTTTCCTGTGAATCTATTCAGACCCCCCAAAACTTCTGTTAATCTCATTGCAAATGGGGAGTGTATCCTTGAATGCAATGGGGTTAGCTTTTCATTTCTATTTTTTCTTTTCGAATCTAAAGGTGTATCAGTGTAAGATGTACCTCACAATGTTGGGAGACATTATTATTCAGCCCACATACAAAATATTTTCATGTTTGCAATGGATTATAAGGAGCTCTGCAGGCAAGGCCTTGTCTCGATCTGGTAGTAGGTCTGGGGGATAGGCAGCAGGGCCAATCTTGAATGTTATTGATGGCAACACAAGCTTGACCATTCTTTAGAAATCTTCCGAGTTCTAAATTGGCTTGCAGGTAGCATGATGTGACATATTCGTCAGTGATGTGGAAAATAAATCATTACCCTAGTTTTTTCCCCTGATCCGTAAACTCATATTAATGTATATTTTATGTGGATATACTGAAGCCATAATGCACAAACCATTTTGTTATAAACATGTTTGATTTTCTTTTTTTTTTTTTTTGCATGTGCATATTTCTAATAGATCCTGTGTGTTGAAGTATGTGACCTGTAATAAATAGTGTCACCTTTTCTTTTTTTCTTTTTGTTCAATCTTATCCATTTTGTCTAATCAGGCAAGAGATACACCCATTTGTGTTGCAACCAGCAAGTATTAACTCATCTTGTGCAGATGTTTTATTTTAGGAGACTTGTATCTTTCAGGGTCCTGATAGTACTGTATGCACATCTTTGCCAGTGTTGACAAAATACATTGTACACAGTTCAAGCGTCATGAGGTCAGTCATTCTGACAAAACAATCCATCAGTATTAATGTCTCTCACTCCGTCTTCTCTTCTTTCTATGCATCTTGTTATTATGATGTGCGTGCTTGTGTGTGTGTGTGTGTATGTTTGTGTGTGTGTGTGTGTGTGTGTGTGTGTGTGTGTGTGTGTGTGCGTGCTTGTGTGTGTGTGTGTGTGTGTGTATGTGTGTGTGTGTGTGTGTGCGTGTGTGTGTGTGTGTGTGTGTATGTGTGTGTGTGTGTGTGTGTGTGTGTGTGTGGCTAATCAGGATTGAAATTTGGAACTAAATCAAGAGAAAACAATTTAGGTTTAATACACTGTAATGTGTAGGCAATATTCCAGTACAGTACTGACACAAATTGTCTAATTGTACACTTATATTGATGGATGTTTGTTTAGTGAAGGAAGAGAAGGATGAAGGAAGGAAAAAGGAGAGAAGATTTTAGGTTGTATACAACCACCAAAACTAACATATTTGTTGAATATATGATACGTACACATAAACAAAGTTATACTATACACACATTCATGTACAGTATTAAAGTACATAATATGTATTTCATTCGAAATCTAAGGAACTATTTTTTTCTCCTTTTTTTTTGGGGGGGGGGGGCAGGGAGTGATGGGGTGGTCAATAACTCTATTTTTATACCCCCGCATAAATGGTGTGTGGTTGGTCAGGCAGTCCATTGCAAATCTTGTGTCGCTGACTCGTACAGTTTTGAAGCAATTTAGTTGTAGATGAAACTTGGGTTACATGATGACATTGAGGTGTAGATGTGCAAGACCTGATTTTTCTGTTTGCTAAACAAAGTGTTGCCATGGTAACCACAATTTTACCAAAACCTTGCAAAGTGAACTATATGTACTTCCACAGTAAGCAATTGATTTCAAATTTGGTATGTATAATGATCTATGGGTGTAGTTATGCAAGATGCTCTTTGTGTTTGTACCTGATAAGGCATTACCATGCTAACTGCACACACACACACACACACACACACACACACACACACACACACACACACACACACACACACACAAACAGAACCTTTTATCAAACCCTGGTTCAAATCTTTTTCACTGGAGTCTGGGCTGCTGGAGCAGAGGTATAATCACCTTCAGTGATAGTTCTAGTTCAGGTTGGCAATGAATCTATTTTTTGACACACGGGAGAAATTCAATTTCCTGAGGGCCATTGAGTTTCTCTTCTGCCACGGAAATGGATCTACTATATGTTGTGTTTTATGCGTCCAAAGAATGTTACCATTAATGCGAGTTTTCTCTTTTCACCATCGTTGGAGATATTTTTCTCTTTTTTTTTGTGTGTGAGTGTTTTCTGCACAAAGTTAGTTATTATGCATGTGTATTTCTACAACAGTTCCTGCAAATGTTACAAATTTCTCTATCTTATGAATTACAATAATAATGTTAGCTTCTGATGGTGTAATACGTGTACAGTGGAAACTCAGTATAACAAGATCCTTGGGACCAAGACAATTTGTTCTTTACATCAGATATTTTGTTATATCAGTAGTCGATAAACAATACAAAACAAAGGAAATAAATTCATTGGGACAGGAGAAATTAGTTTGTTACATCGGATATTTTGTTATTTCAGATCTCTTTGTATTGAGATTCCACTGTACTGTATGTCATAAGGAAACTTTGCTGTAAAAGCATTGGTTTATATTCAGTTGTCAAATTATCAAAACACATGGAGAATTCAGACTGGAATTAATAAATTTCCTTTATTTCTACCTTAGATTGCTTTTGCATATATTTTCTAGGTCTTATTCTTATCTAAACACATTTGTACAGCTTTATATTCTTGATATACATACAATGGAAAATAAGCTGCTCAAAAATATCAAAATCTATGATTTGTATAGAATGAAAAACACTTTACAACTATCTACACTAACATCAACAGAGTTGGACATTTGAAGTGCGCTGACAAGAACTCCAAAGAAGTTTCTTCCTGGATGCAATCAGGCTTCAAAACTCACTATCCCAGGCTGCCATCTCCTGTACCTCTCTGTCATCGGGTTTCAAGAGAGAGATTCAAACCTTCATACATGTACTGTAAAACCAGAAATTTTCATGTGCATTTTAATTTTGCAAATTTTGTGAGCCAAGATTAGTGAAATCAAAATGCAAGCATAAGTTCTTGTCTTCACTACGTGTATATATGCATTGAAATACCAGTGGCAATTCATTTCATGCTGCCAAAAAGGCCACCTCCTCCACTTCACAAAAATGTCTTGCTTTACGGTATTGTACAGTGTACACAGATGTGTTTAACCCCATGTAACTCTTTGTAGACCTTTTACTGAGGCACTGTACATGCACCTGCACACCCATATGAGAATACATGTACATCCAATGGTAGCCTGTACTTATAGCAAAGAAGAACAATATTTTTATACAAGTATGAAAAGAGTGAAGTCCATGTGTTCTTGTGTCTTCATGAGGTACAGACTTGAAGCCTTGGGATTTACTGTTGGGAAAGCATAAAAATTGTGGATAATAACACCATTAACCCATTGAGGACGGTTTGATTTTGCTACAACACGCATTTCCCATAGACACCTACCCGAGTATACTCGGGACTCGTCCTCAACGGGTTAAGGTCTTTATAGGAGTCTAGCACATTATTTCTTCAACTTTGGACAAATATGAACCTTGGGCATAACATACACTTGGCTAAATCACAGCTTTGAATTCTGACATGTTTCTAACTTGACACTTCTCATACATACACTGTACTACCGCTGGCCTAATTTTGACATAGTCAAAGGTTATTCTACACACGAGGCTGTCTGAACAACACCACTTTGATGATAATGGGTATATAGGTGACAATACATTCTCATTACTGGACTGCAAAGCAAACTTGTAATAATAGCTGGAATAATCCAATTTCTTGGTTAATTATATTTTTGTATACTTTAATGCTCATTCCTAAAAGAACGATTCAAAGTGTTTGTATTTGACATATCCTAACAAGGATCTGTATTTGAAAGAACAAATGAATGCAGAATATTAAATGTTTCACTACTGAACTTGGGCTGAAAAGATTAGAATTTATTTACAAAGACAATTTTGAATTTAGGGAAAATTAATTTGCTAGAGATGTGCACTTTATAAATGCTCTCTCATATCTAGCGTTAAATGTCCTCATGGAGGCATCACATTTTGCATGCTATTAAAGCTTATCATATTGAAGCATAGCATGGCAAAATTTACCAGGTATTCGATGAGAGGCCAAACAGATGCTCATTTGTACCACTTTCAATAATTCAAAGTGTTCTTAAACATAAAAAATAAAACCAGCTCTCATGAGACAGTTTACCTTGTCTTCAAACCTGAGTATTTTGGTGAGATAAACAAGTAAATATACACACTGAGGCACTGCACAGGGAAAAACAGCTTCTGATTTGTGGGCAGCCTGTAAACACTAAATCTAAATTGAAAAATTTACTTCCTTCATATGACATTATTCACCTTGAAGAATCTTACTGTGTGCATGGTTTGAAACTGCTCTATGTATCTATGCTTGGTTTTGCTATTTAAATCGCAGGGGTATAGCCTCTATGGATTGGCACACAAACCACATCAGATGGTTGATAGTGAGCCTGGTATGCGCACAACCTACCAAAATACTAAACCCGTGAATGTATCTACTCAGGTGTTAACTACGTATAAACTACATCCAGCAGAATGCATGCTTTTACAACAAGCAGTGAATTAAATCTGGTTCTGTCTTCATAAGAATTTTAGTGTCAGCATCATATTCACAAAATACTTCTTTCACATGCATGAAAAGAAAAGAGAAGATTAAAAGAAATGACAGGCATTGGACGAGGGTTTTTAATGCCAGCATATTTGCAGGGGAAAAAAAACCAAGAACAGACAAACTAAACTAAACAGGGATATGTGCTTTACTGGGTATATGGAAAAAGTAAGGCTGTTAACTGAATGAACTGTCACGGGATTTAGCATAGAAGCCAAAAGCAAGCTACAAAACTTGCAACAGACTGAATAGGGAACATGCTACTTCAACATGTTTTTAGTGTGAGGGACAGTGGACATGTTTTTCTTAACCTTTTATTATGTTTAATAAAGTGTGTTTTCAACATACAAATGTAGAAGTGAAAGAAATATAATACCTCGGGGGAAAAAGAAGAGATTATTAAAATAGAAGATTAAATGACAAAACTATAAGAAGACCGGAGAAGTTATCAATACATTTAGTTACATTAATGATTAATCCTTATAATAACATCATGACCGTGTCAAATAGTTGTAAGCCTTTAACATATTGCACCATATAATACCATCTTTAAAATAATTCACAAAAATGCATTGTTATAATCAGGAGATAACTCAAAAACACAAGATGATTTTCTTTATCATAGGCACCTGTATTTGTCCTTTTGCAAGCCTTCAGAGGACAAGTTGAGTGTGATGTGATGGTGGAATGCAAATTAATCTCCAAAGGTCAGAAGAGCTCTGCACAATATCAATCCAACTTTATCATACTGTGTAGACAGCATGGCAGGTTTAAGTGAATGTATATAAAACCTGCACCTATCTTAGCATTTCCACCACGTGTGGACTCTACTCCTGATCCAACCTGCTGGTATAGCTGAAGTGATTTTCAGCATGAACTCACTCCATATTCAAGTTTACTTTCATAAAATGAAATGAACAGAACAGCAAACCTTCTGTGAAATTACGGCAACAGTGAAGCAAGTTTCACTTGATTTCCTAAAGCCCTGATATCATTCATAATGACATAACATGCAAATTAGATGAAGGGATGATGTCATGGCCTCCCAAGTCTCCCATTCCTTTGTACACAAATCTCTTCTTTCTTTCCTTGTTTCAAATGAATTCAAGAAGTACATATTCTTCATATCAACTTGTGCTGTAATGATAATACAATAACTTCATGAAGGAGAGAGGCATTACACAGTAATTGTTAAATTCTTGATAAAAATAAATAACTTTACACTGAGTTTGTGTGCAAACAACTGGGACAATGGTGTGTCATCGCCATGTCCAATTTGTATATGTGACTATGCCTGATATCACTACTGCATGAAAATATGTTTGAGAAATGAATTCCACAAATTCATCATTCTTGTCCAGATGTAATGAAAATGTTGATGTTCTGTTTGTATAGCTTTTAGGAATTTCAAGTCAATTTTTCACTTTGAAACTCAGTCAGTGTACTGCAGGTTGAGTAGGGGCAAAATAAAACAAACAAACAAACAACCTGAATGTAAAAGGTATAAATAGAGTAAATCAAATTGTCAGTAGGAGCCTATTCCTGGTAGGGACAAGCATGGCTGGACACACCACAGGTCTGCATGCAGTCCCCAAGCAAACACTCAGAGCCTCTTGAAGGATGGACTGTCCAGGTGTGGTCAAGCATTGAAGACGATGGACGCATTGGGTTGACCAGCAGCCCTGGTGTGTGAGTGGTGTGAATGGGGGTGGGGCGAGACAACACTGGTCACTGGATGATGAACATGTGGAATCTGGGGAGAGATTGAATATTATACACTGGAGAAATGATTTCACAATGTATGAAACAAATATCAAATATTCATGTGTCACTCCCCTTATGTATCATGGGGGTCTTCCACTTGAACATTTGATTGCTGCTAGTGATTATATAGTATGTAATCGTTTACATCACTACATGGTGGATAAATCGGGTCTAGGGCAATTACCCCCTGGGCAATTACCCCGCACCCTTCCCCTGGCCCTAATCCTAATCCTAATCCTGAACCTAATCCTATCCCTAACTCAAACTCCTAACCCTAACCCTAACCCTAACCCTAATCTTTACTCTAAGCTTACCACTAACCAGTATTTAGCCGGGGGGTAATTGCCCTCTGGGGGTAATTGCCCGGATACGGATAAATCTAGTCAAAAGTATCATGACATGAAGCAGAGTGTGAAAAATGCTGAGAACTCTCAGCAAGTAATTGAAAATTTTTCCTACTTACAAAATGACAACTTATCTTCAGGCTGCCGACAAAATTGATATGCTGGACACGTTCTTAAAATAACAGGATTTGTGACAAAAATGAGAGGGAAATGGAGATACTAACGGTAACCAAACAAGGAGATATTATTGTATGTATATTTTGATAAAGCTAAGTAGACCACAGAATGCCATCATAGTGTTCTCAGTAGTAAATATTAGGAGGATATGAGAATTACCTTCCATATAAAGTCCCTGATGATTGTGAAGTAATGATCACAGTGCCATGTCTCATTGTGGGTCCCTCCAGTAAAGCAGTACATACTTTTCTTTGGCCCTTTACATCGCTAGAAGTTAAGAACAAAGAACAGATGCACAACAATGAAGGGTAATTCCGTGAAGTTGGGGCACAAAGTGTTACATTTTAGCATAACTCAATACTAATTATGCTATACATATATTGTTTATAGGCTTTACATTTGAATTGAGACCATACATTTTCCTGGAAATTTTGTGCCATTCAGACTCAATTTTGATGAAGTTATTAAAACAATATGTAACGGTGTCCTGTAGCATCGTGACGTGTCCATGTAGCATCGTGATATTTAAAATCTGGTCCTAAAAGACAAATTAATGCAATCAGCTTGACCAAAATTTGATATAACATGCATAATTACTAGATTAGTCAGATAGCTAAATATCTTAACTCTCCTTTCCACAGTTTTACTTTTACAAGAAAATTACACAATGTGTCACTATGCTACGCGGTGTCCACCAAATGTCACAAAAAAGGACACCGCATAGCATCGTGATACATTTTGTAATTTTCTTTTAAAATTAAAAGTGTGTACAGGAAATTTGAGATATTTAGCTATCTCATTCATATCTTGTAAATGCATATTGCATCAAATTTTGGTCAAGCTAATTGCCATAATTTGTCTCTCAGAGGACCAAATTTTAAAATATCACGATGCTACATGGACATGCCACGATGCTACAGGACACTGTTACATATTGTTTAATAACTTCATCAAAATTGAGTCTGAATGGCACAAAATTTCCAGGAAAATGTGTGGCCTCAATGCAAATGTAAAGCCTACAAACAATAAATCGTCGCCGGTCACACGAAAAGACGAATCCCTCAGGTTTGCGTCAGAATGACAATTCGAGAAAATCGCATTTGAAGTTAGCCCATTTTGACTTATGGTTGCTACACTTTCATGTCTATAATTTCCAATTATTTATGTAGTACATCAGACTTCAATTCTTGCTCTAACTTGCGAAGTTTTTATCGAATTGTATTGTTAACAAATAAGCGGGAAATCGTCAAAGGGCTGCATGCATGTATTTTCGGTCTGCAAAGAACGTTGTCATTTTCCATGTGTGTCCATATGTACATGTACATTGAGCGTTGTCATTGTCAACACATGTATTACATAGTACGTGCACTGTGCGCGTGGTCAATGAACTGTTGAATCTCAAAAACTACACGCAAGTCAATGCGCACTGATTCGTCGGTTCGGTGACCGCGCGTAGTACACGCGGTCACCGAACCGTCGAATCACCTGATTGTTTAACACACGCGTCTATGGGGAAAACAAATAATTTTCACAAATGGAATTACATACTTCTACAAAAGTGATAACTACATAAATATTACACCGAATTACACACTGAGAATTTCAGAATATGTAGTATGGAATGTCTACTATTGAAATGATTGGAAATCTCAAAATCAAAAATTTGACTCAAAATCGAGTGATTCGTTGGTTCGTGTGACTGGCGACGAAATGTATAGCATAATTAATATTGAGTTATGCTGAAATGTATTTTTTAAATATCACGATGCTACATGGACACTGCCCCAACTTCATGGAATTACAAAAAACCTGTACCCAATTTACGATAAACACACCAAAGATAAAACAATGACATAGACACACATACAAAATTGATATCCTTTCATACAATGGGTAAATGTCAAAATTTAATAATCACACATAGTTCAGAAGTGTGAAAACTGAAAGATACAAAGTCAGTACCATATGGCATGATAGTGACAGAATCAATTGCAATTGAAGAGAAAACGAAGTCAACAAATTTGAGCATGATGGAGATGCTAAAGCCAGTAAACTTTGGCATCATATAAAAAAAGAAAGAAACATTACTGTTTTGACATCAGGTGGCTTACCATAAACAAGTCTTTCATCATCTTGGGGGGTACCAGCTCATCCGCTGTTCCAGACAGAAATAACGTTGCTGTGTGTATTGATGACACTTTCTTGTATGATAAAAACTAGATTTAAAAGGAAGAAAAGAAAACAACAATGACAGTTGTGTCATGTGGTACATCATATCAGTTGGGTGTATGTACTTTTCTCAACACACCAGAGTACAATGTATGAGTAACTTTAGCTACCATGATTCAATGATGAATTTGATTCATGGGATTAGCAATTGACCACACTTGCTGATGACAAAAATCATGGTTCTACAACTGAAAACTAAGAGTTGTGATGATATACATGTAATATTAATACACAAAACAGATAATGACATTATTTTGTGTAGAAAACTGTATCACCTTGATACTAACATCCACAACTGTGACATTTTTAAAAGGATATCTGATACTGTCGTTGGGCACACATAGCTATGGTATAAAACCAACATGAAGCTGACATCAAGGAATTTTTTCACAATATATATTCATTTTCAAAATTTAATGTTATCACCTCATGAACATGACACAAGATTTTCAAGAGGAAATTGTCAGTTTTATATTCAACAGTTGGCCATTACAACAAATGAAGAGTTTGTTTGCAAAAACTGATAAGTCCATTTTTGAAGATTTTGAAGTATGATCTCTGTCATAAAGTACAAAATAATACCTTTTAAATGATATATTGGTCACTACATAAAAAGGTATATTTTTGAAGTTATGGTCAAAAGAAGCAAAAATTTTCTTATTATTCTCTTTATTTTTCTTGACCTTTAATCGCAAATATCTCCATTTGGCAAATATGGACTTATCGGTTTTTGCAAACAAACTCTTCAAATTATCTTGAGAACACATATGGAGTATTTTCTCTTAAGATAACAACAGCAACAACAATCTTTTTTTCAACAAACTGACATTATGTGAAAAACCAAAGGAGAGTTTAGTTTGGGATTATCATCAGAAGAATTTAAGGAGAATCCTTTGCTACCGATCACAGATATGAAGATATCATGTGACATTAGCATACATACACACATACACAATTATATTGTTTTAGTATTTCTAAAAAATAAGTTTCAGACAACTGAATTTTTTACTCATTCGTTGACTTTCTCCTCAATTATTCTTATGTTCATCTTTGTGAGAAAGCTTCATCTTGATGGTACACCTAAACACACTGCAGCTTCTTACTTACATACCTTATTCTTCACCAGACAAAGTGGGATCCACCTTACTGCCGACGAGAATAGATGGCTTCCCATCTCCTGGATACATGTAAATGTGTTCTCTACAAGAAGTCCTTTTAAACGGCCTATGTTTCGCTTCTCTGAGGCCACATCAATTGCCACAGCGCCCCCTAGTGAGCGGCCAAAGATAAAGATCTGTGAAGGGTCAATGTCTCGTCTGGTGTGGAGGTAGTCCAGTGTGGATTGAGCGTCAATATACAGACCTAAAAGCAGAATGGCAGACATAACAACCAAGTTAAGTTCAAGCTTCAGAACTTTGGACAGGGAAAATACACCTTGTTATCCATCAAATCTCTTTTATAAAATGTGACTCTGCACCTCAAAACAAACTAGAAATGTCGCTTTGGCGACTGGTATGCCTCCGCCATAATGCATGATTTTCCCAATAGGTCTAGATAGTACATGTGGACACTGTGTGATTACATTTTCACAAAATTGGCAAAATATTGGAATGACAAGTTTGTCACAAATGTGTTGAATGTTCACCTTCCTTGACGTAGGTTTAATTGGATGAATAGGAGAGCATGTATCTAGGGATTTAAGGACTTTAACTTGACTTTGACCCATTCATACATTTAGGCATTGAGTAATTTTCAAGGTACAGGTGTGGAGAAAAAGTGCAATTTCTGAATTGAATGTTACCATTTTCATCTGGCCCTTGACCCTAAAATTCATAAGATAATTACTTTCAGGTAGAACATGCATAATATGTACCAAGTTTCAAGGTAACTTGAGCCACTTCCGAGATATGGAGGAAAAAGTTAGTTCAGCACTTTCACTTGATCTTTGACCTTTTGACCTTTGAGGCAAAAAGAGAAAAAAAAAAACTTTCCAGAGAATTTCTATTAGGTTACACACGCATACACCAAGTGTAAAAAAATAACCCTGCTGGCATTGCATAAATATGAGGGTAATAGTAACATTTTAAAGTCTTGCACTTGACCTTTGACCCCTGACCTTTGACCCCATGAACCCTACATTCTCTAGATAATCACTTCCAGTCAGTACATGTATATACTATGTTCCATGAAGATACCTTGAACAATTTTTCAAGGCACGGAGAAAAAAAAGAAGTTTTAATATTTTTACTTGACCTTTTGACCTTTGACCTTTGACCTCATGGCCCAAACTTTCATCAGAGAATCTTAATTGGGTAATACATGTATACACTAAGTTTCAAGAAAATATCTTCAGGCATTCAATAGATATGGTGGAAATAGTGAAATTTTATGTATTTGACCCTGACCTTTTGACCTTTGACCTCATGACCCAAACTTTCACCAGAGAATCTTAATTGGGTAAAACATGAATACACTAAGTTTCAAGAAAATATCTTCAGGCATTCAATAGATATGGTGGAAATAGTGAAATTTTATGTATTTGACCTTGACCTTTTGACCTTTGACCTTGAGCATGTGCACCCAAAAGTTGATAGGCACAACTTCACCCCCTAATACACATACATGCCAAGTTTCATTAGGATACCTCAACAGGTTTCGATAGTTACCTTGTCCACAAAATTCATTACGGACGGACGGAAGGACGGACGGACGGACGGACGGAAGGACGGACGGACGGACGGACGGACAACCCGAAAACATAATGCCTCCGGCACTACTTCGTGGCGGAGGCATAACAAAAAGTCGCCAGACATGAATTCTTAATTAAGACCATATTCTGAAAGAGCAGACTTTAAGCTTTAAAATGATATATAACTCAAATCAAATGGACTCTCCTAACCTATCTAAATATTAGAAAGAAAGCACAAACTCAGGATAAGTGGGAACTGAGAAAAGAGGCTCTGAAGTACAGTGTCTATTCAAGCGCTTAATCTTTACCAAACCGTGCTGGCTGTGCCATGAATGGGACAAAAAACAGGAAGTAAACCACCAGAGTAACAACAATGATGGGATTATCAGCTTAAACTGAAATTAGGCATGCCTCATTCAAACATTCTGTCCATAATTAATGCCAACTTTCAAAGCAGTAGCACTATCCTTTCAAAAGTTATTAGAGTTGAAAGTGAAGAGTGTGGACAAGGTTTTTCAGAAATGAAAAAGGGATTCTAAAGACACACCTAATCACACTATTCTAACAAAAATGTTCGAGATGAACTGCTAAAAAAAACACACTTTCTTGCCCGTTTTATGATACCAAATTTTAGCATAATGTAAAAGAAGACCCGCTCTTTCAGAAAATATGAAAAAGTCAAGTTCGGCTAGGTTGACCCATTTCACTTCTTTTCAGTCCTCACGCAAAATCAGTGTGTGCGACTTTATGTTCGTTTTGAGGTGCACGGTCACAAATGAGCTTTGTGAAACGATGTATAGGTGACAGTGGAAAAGCTCTTTTCACTTGACCAAAGTTATGCACCACACTATGATCTATAATGCACTAGCTATGCCAGAACTATTAGGTACTAAAACTAAGCATCAAAACTAAACATCCCGAGAAGTACACACATTGATTCAAAAGATAAAAATATCCCTAGAATTCTACTGAACATTGTTTTCTTTACCATTTCCAGACTTGGTGAACGTACATGTATATCATTGGACTGACCAAAATAACGAACACGGTAATAACAAAATTCCAGTTACAATGAAGTAAAAATTCAGGCTGCAACATTATCTGCTCCATGTATTTCTATTGTTTATTTGTTCGGTTATAACGAAATTTCGATACAACGAAAGAAAACTGCCTGTCCTGAGGACTTCGTTATAATGGGAGTCCATTGTACTAGTGATACAACATTCTAATATTTTGATGTATATACAAGGGGATACTGTTTAGCTGATTTTATAATAATGATATCTCAGTGTGTGAGGTGGCAGACTGACCTGATTCAGAAGGCACCCCTTCACTCCGTCCGTAGCCTCTGTAGTCCAGTAGTAACACATTGCACTGGCACATTGTATACAGCAGCTTAGCATTAAATAATCTGTGAGAGAACACAAGATGCTGTTAAAATCTAAATGATTTCACAGAATGATTTTACAAGTCAATTATCAAGGCTTGTAAAACAGAAGTCAAGATTAGTCTATCATTTGTCATATATTGAAAAATAATTAACAAATGTAGCATGACAATGGAGAAGCTTTCATACCTACCTGGGAAATTTATGGGTATTTAGCAGTACACACATAATCTACGCAATACAAATGTATTTGGGATAACAGAAGAAAAGCAAAAGCTCATTGAATACTTGGGTCGAGCCAGATGTATGACATCAGTGTGTTAAAAAATGTGGTTACCCTTGGACGTGTCAAAAACCTATCTTCATCACAAAATTGGATGTTTCTTGACATATAATCCTCATACCATTGTACATGTAAATGAGAAGACACACACGGACACAATCTGTCTGTCTGTCTGTCTGAACATCACTCCCTCCCTCCATGATTCTGCATTACACTGTTTTATGTCTACACTGGTGACATATTGTTCCTGCACACCTTCCATGAAAAGAAAGTCAATATTGTACGGAAGATGTTCATCATCGTGGTAGTAACTGAAAGAAATAAAGCTAATCTTCTGTCTCAAGAAGTCAATATTTCTACATAAATTAAAAAAAAAAAAACACAATTTTTTTTTCCTTAACTTGCAAACTGAGCATTAAGAGAAAGTCAAATGACTCCGATAGTTATTTTTCAATGGCTCCAGGGATGTCACATAATACTTGTAGCTGTGTCATGTGGGTATTTACCATTATATTCTTATTGCAAATCAGTGTTTTCTTTATGCACTCCTTGAACTTAAATTATCATCATTTTACAAGGGACAAGACTAAATTGTAAACCAAGGAATGTGTGAGACACTCAACTCTACAAACTGTGTCACACTTCTCCCAAGGTAACAGTGTAGACTGCTGCCATCTTGATATAAAAAATACCTTCAAGTTTGCACCTAATATTTGGCATATCTAATCTGAGACAGTGCAACTTTTCTTACTTCCAAAAAAAAAAAATCATCTTACCTATGACCTAGGTTACCCGCATTGCCATGTAGAAATAGAATGGTTGGTGATCTGGATGCCCTTTCTGGTGGCTGCTTTAGGAGCACAGCACTGAGTTTCACCCAATCAGATGTCTTTATTGAAAGATTCTCATAAGGAAGATCCAAGATGGCAGCAGATGGCACAAATACAGTCGACATCTTCGGGTTGTCCGGGAAGTAAAGAAGGAAATCTTGCATATTGTAGATAACAGCTGTGGGGATGGTAAAGAAGGTAAAACATGTTTCAGTTTAATCAATCTATAGTTCCTAAGTTTACAGACAGGTAATATACAGCGTGTGATCACATTCACACTTGTAGAGAGATAAAAAGAAAGAAAGAGTGTGAGTGTGTGTGTGTGTGTGAGAGAGAGAGAGAAAGAAATAAGGATCTTCATTTCTCTCATAAGACAACATAAGATGCAAGGCCCTGTTTCATAAGTTATTTAAAAACACTTTCTTGTAATCACAACTTCCTATGCATGCAGTCACCACAATATAGCAGCCAGGCAGCAGCTGATCAGCTGTGTGTATGAACATGATTGGTGCATTCACAGCTCTTGTCAGAAGTTCAAATTACTGCCCAGGTTTTAAATTGTCCCATGGGACCCCCTGAGGTGCTACAGATGTGTGTGAATAACTTCAACCTGTCAATTAATTAATTGTTCAACCACTTACATAGTGATCACGCTCCATCCAATGGATTTGTTGTTAAATAGGGACAGGTACGTGTATGTGTCTTCTGGATTACATATTATGAATCCTAATTATATAATTATTCTTGAGAAGAGATCTTGATAAAATGTGGGACCTACCTTTCACTAGGACCACTTTGCTTTACTTTGTTCTTGGATATCTCAGCCATTTCAAAACCAATTTTCATCAAATAAACTTTGAACTCCTCCCAGAATTATAGCTCTTTGATATTCTATAAGTGGTTTCTAATTATCTCACAAAAAGTTAATATCTGAATCCCCTATCTCAACCAAAACTATACCCCCCTTTAACCCGTTGAGGACTAGTCCCTAGTATACTCGGGCAGGTGTATATGCCTATAGATGGGGAATGTGTGTTATAGCAAAATATGCCTGTCCTCAGCAGGTTAAGGTACACGTACAATTGATTTTTTTGACTCACTGAGAAAGCCTGCCATCATCAGGAAGAAAGCGATAACTCCACCATAGAGCCAGAACACCAGGATGATCAGCAGCAGCTCAGCAATGCACACTTTCCAGAACTTGAAGACAACATGGAGGGAGAGAAGGAGAAATACCTGTACCACGGCAGCTAGCTTCGACATGGTGGGGCGCTGAAACACGCTAACAGATGGAGGCGGTTTGCTGACTTCTGGGGCCGAGTCAAGAAGACGCGTTGTATCCTCACTTCCGTTAATTTCTGCTTCTTGAAAGCCTGCCTCGTCAGTCATTCTTATCATTCCATGTACATGTAGCACTGTCTTTGTTTCATGGCACCGTCTCTGCAGGTGCAAGGAAAGATACTATTATTCATTCATTCATATAATAAATACAAAATGGTACATTGTAACAATCGGATTTAAACATAATTCAAAATGCACTGGTTTCATTTCATACAAAAATAAATAACCTTAGAAAAATCCAAAAATGTTCATAGCAGTATAGGACAGTAATCTTACTGCTCCTTAGTCCTTTAAACACTTGTGGTTTGTCTTTTGTATGTACATCCCCCATGGATACAGTTCAGTTCAGTTTATTTCATTTTCGCACGGAAAAATGCACCACCTTCAAATTTTTACAAGCTTAGAATTAGAATGTAGG
The DNA here is from genome assembly GCA_033980235.1 of Diadema setosum. Lineage (NCBI taxonomy): Eukaryota > Metazoa > Echinodermata > Echinoidea > Diadematoida > Diadematidae > Diadema > Diadema setosum. Next base: position 420,442 of record CM067074.1, on the reverse strand, counting down.
CATAATTGGACCTCTGAGCTCTGCACGTCTTTGACTTACTTGGCGGCATCATGCATCATAGGTAATGAATTTAAGGTAATTTAGGTCCACTGTATTCAATTTTACATGATCCATGCACAACGGGCGAGTCCGTTACGGATGAGCCGAGTACACTTATGAGCTGTCACAGTGTCAGTGAGGCACCGACTTTCAATGAAACTTACATAACTGCAAAGTAAATACGTGGGACTGTAGGGAACTTTCCTACAAACAAAGCATTGCACATAAATTGCTTTCTGAATATGAAATATCACGGAGGTTCTCTTCCTCAACAGGCGAAAACTCAATAAATTTACAAGAACCAAAGAGAATTGTAGGGTCAGAAGTGAAGAATATTTTACCGGTAAGCATATTTCGTCACCTTTTCCTCTTGTTTGGAACTTGTCAGCGTGAGAACTGCAACTAGCAGAGAAATACCGCCCTCTACAGTCAGCTCGTAGCAAACAACTGTAACAGCCTGCGTAACAGTAGGCCTACCAGGGAGGTGGAAGAGAGATTCCACCTCCCTGCCAGTACGAATTCCTGAGGTTTTAACATCGACTTCATTGAGTTTTTAACATCATAAGTGTGTTTTTGATGATATTTGCCCCTACATCATATGAGAAATTGCACATTGAAGGGTTGTTAAGCTTCTCCAAGGGACACTTTTGAAAATGATGCCCTTAGGTTTTTTTTTTTTTTTTCAAAAATAAATTTTGCAGTGTTGATTAGTTCTTCATAAGATGAATTGAATACGAAGAGTTTGTTTGCAAAAACCGATAAGTCCATTTTTGTAGATTTTGAAGTACGATCTCTGTCATAAAGTACAAAATAATACCTTTTAAATTACATATTGGTCACTACATATAATGGTATATTTTTGAAGTTATGGTCAAAAGAAGCAAAAAATTTCTTATTGTTCTCTTTATTTTTCTTGACCTTTAATCGCAAATATCTCCATTTGGCAAATATGGACTTATCGGTTTTTGCAAACAAACTCTTCAGTCATATAGATGCAGGCAGTTATTCTTGATTAAGGGGGACCGTGTCATCATCATCTTATTGCCTACAAATTACTGTAAAAGACTTCATACAGTATAACTTTATGTATTCTGAGCTGTTTCAGTGATACCTAGTCAAAATAAAGAAATACATTAAGATATATACCCCAATCGTTCAAAGTTGTGTGATACTAATGACTACTATTGATGACTACTATGTACTAAGATCTAGTACCACAAGAACATAATAAGAAAACAACCTTGTATAGTAAAGAAGAGTTGGGGGGGGGGGGGGTAGAGGAGATGGGGGGTTAGAGAAGGGGGGAGGGTAGGGGATTTGACAGAATAGATCAACATAAACCAGCCGGTGTGTTAAAACTTAAAATTCAAAAAAAATCTGTAAAATAGCTGGAAGAAATGAAGTGTTTCATCTTCATTAATCTGAATAAGTGAGATATACCCTTTCATCCATCAAATTTCCAAGGCAGGTTCTTCAGTTCAAACTCTGTCCAAGGGTCCGCAAAGCCACACTACGAGTTCTTTTTACTAAAAAATCACATATTTTCTGTACATGAACGCAATGAAATATAACCCCTTCAAATTCCTTGAGAAAAGCTTTCATCTTCCAACCTAAATGAAGTTTGTAGATGAATTCATACTCAATATCTGCAGCTATTCAGGTTTTTGCCAAACTGCATTATTGATTTTTTTTTTCTTCATTTTTAACGAATTTGTGAAGGGGTCTGGGACATTCCATTTTGTTTACAGGTGTGAGCCCTATACAGTAGAACTAGAAAATCGATGAATTTATAGTTATGAGCGAGATGGGGGGGGGGGGGGGACAGGGGTCAGCGAGTTCATTACTTGTACACGTACTCGAAGTATGGTGCGGGACAGCGCCCAGAGTACAACTAGACTAACCCTATAAAGCCCAAGGGGCAGGGGCACATTGTGCCACCTACCATAGGCCTATTTCATTTTGTCACTCCTACAATTTCAACCCAAAGTTCAAATATAGGATCATGAATCGGAGTTTGAGTTGCTCTACCCATGTGCAGAATATGACGTTGATACATCAAATAATAAAGAAGTTATGTAGGATTATGCCCCCTCCCCCGGGCCTTGGAAGGGTCAAAATAGCCTGGGCTTTATCGGGGTAAACTGATTTTTAAGGTTTACTGTCACTTTCCCACAACGGCGTAGCCAGGATTTCATCTTAGGGGGGCGGTTAGTCTGCGAGGGAGCGAAGCGACCGCCAGGAGCCCGAACGAGCGGAGCGAGCGAGGGGGGGGGGGGGGGGGGGTGGGAGGGTGTGGGTGGGGGGGGGGGTGTCTACCCTCCGACGGTAAGAACTTTTTGCATTTTGATGTTGTAAATGGTGCAATTTGATGCATATTTTTGCGCATTTTATCGACAGTCCCACTTGTTTAAGGTAGCAGTGTATTTTGATGTAGATTATTATTGAACAATTTGCCTATAAAATGGTATAATTTAAATACACTTCTTGTATTAATTCTTTGCACTGAATATCATGAACGCGACTGAACCCGAGCGAGCGGAGCGAGCGACCAGGGAGGAGGGGGGTGTCCCCCTCCCACGGTGAGAACTTTTTGCATTTCAGTGATGTTGCAAATGGTGTAATTTTATGCATATTTTTGCGTGTTTTAACGAGTTGAAACAGTCCCACTTGTTTAAGATTGCAGTATATTTTGATGTCGATTATCATTGAACAATATGCCTACAATATGGTATAATTTAGATACACTTCTTGTATTAATTCTTTTCATTAAATATCATGAACGAGACTGCACCCGAGCGAGCGGAGCGAGCGAGGGGGGAGGGGAGGGTGGTGTCCCCCCTCTCACGGTAAGAACTTTTTTGCATTTTGATGTTGCAAATGGTGCAATTTGATGCACGTTTTTGCGCGTTTTATCGACGTGAAACAGTCCCACTTGTTTAAGGCAGCAGTATATTTTGATGTAGATTATTATTGAACAATTTGTCTATAAAATGGTATCATTTAAATAATCTTTTTTTTTTTTTTTTTTTTTTTACTTGTTAGCTCATGAAACCCGGAAGTGGGGCCCCACACTTTTGAAAACAGTGCGCCGGCCCTGTAGATAGGGGCATATCCCCCCCCCCCCCCCACACACACACACGAAAGTGATTTTTGCGTTTTCAGACCTGAAATTCAGCGATCTGGTGCAAATTTTTGGTGCAATACTTTTTCATCGAAGTGTTAAAATCACGGAATTTAGCTCTTATTCCGAATGTGCATCATCTGTGTGTATGTACAAAGTCTAGTGAGGTAGAGCTTAGGGGAAGGGGGATTCCCCCTCCCGCTCGCGAAACTTTTGCGTTTTTAGAATTGAAATGAAGCGATCTGGGGCACACTTTTTGTGGAAAATTCGGAAATTGTCATTCCCAAAAATGTACCAAGTCTATAGTGGGTAACAAGCAATGAATGGGTGGCAAGATACCTCTCCTATATTCAAGGGAGCTTTTTTTGTCAGTTTTAAGCTTTTAGAACTGAAATTCAACAATCTGGCACACACTTTTGTTAGAATATCTGGAAATTTGTCAATCAGAAGAGAAGTGTCTGTGGAAGGAGATTCTGTATAATTTTCTGATTGCAGTTTAACGTTTTGGTGCGCACATTTTGTGTCATATTTGGAAAACTGTTTATGTTCAAAGTGTAGCCACAGTCTACTTCTATGCATGGCGGGGGGGGGGGGGGGGGGCGAGCAGGGAGAAGGCGAGGGCGAGTGTTATCTCCATCTTTCCCTTACTATGGAGCTTTTGCCTTTTTAAGGTTGAAATTGAGATATCTCGTATACGCATATTTGATGGAATATTTGGGAAATCACCAAAAAGAAAAAAAAAAAACTGATGGGGGGGGGGGGGAAGACTGAGGGAGGAAAGGGTCTATTAAAAGGTGAAATTCCCCTTGTACATGAGGGAACTTTGAGTTTTCGGAATATAAGTGATAAGTCTTGTGCACTCAGAATTATTCATATCTTTTTTTTTTTTTTGTAAATCTAAAAAGTGTACTGAGCTAGGGAAAGAGGCACGAGAGATTTTGCATATTTTGAATTGAAATTCAACGATCTGGTGCACACTTTGAGTGAAAGTTTCAAAAAACTATGATCTTATTTGATGAAAGGTTGCAAAGGAGACCCGCTTCATGTGCATGCATACAGTATACACGCATTTTTTTTCCGCCTCCCAAATCCCGGTCCAAATCTTGGGGGGGGGGGGGGGGGGGGGCAACCGCCCCCATCGCCCCCCCCCCCCCCCGGCTACGCCAGTGCTTTCCCATAAGAGTTATACTGTTGTGATTACGTTGTATTACATCATGTCGTGTGATATGCGAAATGATGCAGTGCATGTGTCGATTGTATTCCATAATGATAGAATTATAAACAGTTACCTATCGCCGGTTGATCACACTGTAGGCCCTATTTCATCATCATCATCATCATGATAGTGATAACAAAGCAAAAAAAAAAACAAACAAAAAAAAAAACGTGTCTGATGGGAAAACAACAAGCATTTTATAGTTCTATTATAGATTCATGAGTATGGAATTGTATTTAATACCGGAGTCTGCAGAGCATAAGATTTTCTTACATTAATTTGTCATTTTATATAAACTTGACAACTAATGTTCAAAGCAAATTGAAATAGGCAAAAAGTGTCACTTGAGGGTGATTTAAAGATAAGAGGTATTTTTATCATAGAATATGATCATAAACAAACACAACTATTCTCATGTTATGCTGAATGTAGCCTACATCCATTTTGGTATCCTCCAATTATTATTACGTATTGTGATGTTATATAATGTGGTAAAATTTGTGTATTTAATATTTGTGAAATGTTTATATGTTTCTGCTGGAAATGGAAAAAAAAATGAATGAATGAATGAATGAATGAATGAATGAATGAATGAATGAATGAAGGAATATCATTGTGTATCTGCCTGCGTGCGTTAATGTGGTACACCGTGACGTATAAAGGGTTCAGAAGTTGTATATTTTGATGGTCCGATAGGGCAATCCGAAAAGCGAGAATGTGGCTTATATTGTTTTCATGTGTTTTCTCATCCACAAGAGGGAAGAGTAATATGTCCCGCTGCAGCTCAGTGCGTGATAACCATTTATTAACTACACGCATAATTTTCAGCTATAGCTGCCGAGACGGGTTGCCAAATCGGCGATATTTTACACGAACAAACTCAGTTTATTTCACGGCCGACTTCGACCAAACTATTTTTCTCACTAACATAATTTTATTCAGTGCCATGTTTTTCTCTCTATTCGATAACGGGAGCAAGTGTATCATTATGTTAAATAACAATCATTCGATGAATATGTGGTGTCATTGACAGCCATGCTTATACTTCAATTCAATATTGAATGGTGATTATGTTAGAATTAGTGAACTTCGTTGTACTATATACTTGGTATTTTGAAGCCCTTTATAATGCCTCTCAATTTTGCATAATTGATGTGGCTTATGATTACATAAATGATTTATGCAATCCCTTCATTTTCGACGTAGGGCCTTATACATTGCACTTCTTAATCGCAGTAGCCTATAAACTTCAAAGGTAGTATTTGAAGTGCTTCATCACCACCTGTCAATTTTCACATAATCACCATGGATACAATAGAGTTATTTCAATATTTTATCAAGTTTGTTATTCTTAATTCTTTACTTCCCCTTGAGGCCACCAAATTGTATTGTCAGGTCACCCCTAAACAAAAACAAAACAAAACAAAACATAGGCGTGTCAACCCTTTAATGAGGGAATCCATGATATGTAGGCTCCCTATGTAGACCACATGCATTATACAATGATGCATAGTATGCTGTCTACACAGTCGATGAATTCACACAATATGATAACATTACAACATACATCACAACTGATGACTGCAACCAGTAAAGAAAATATTGCCAAGGTCGTGGGTTAATAGTGAATTGTGTGTATTTATTAATTCGGACACAATGTATACATAGAATGGGCCAAGCATGTGCAATGGCCATATACTACCTTAACGAAGGAGCATTATTTCATTAATCCTATCATTATTATTAAAGTGATGACTCTGGGAAATGATGTCAGTAATAAAAGCTAAACCTGCCATGCATTTTGTCAAATGGGTTTCCTCTTGATTCAAATTCTATTTTTCATGCCTTCGCCATAAAACATCAATATCAATTTCCCTGTATTTCTGTGATGCCTGAGAACACTTTAATGAGGCATTTCTCTTGTCACGTAGACATAATATATCCAACTAACTATGATAATGTACCACAATTCTTGATATCAAAAGTGTTGCAATGCTTGTAACGTTGCCTACAATATTGCGGTAATTCGATCGTGAAACGATAATCTCCCCCCCCCCCTTTTGATTCCGCATCCATAGTTTAAGTAAAATTGCTCCGTGAAATTATCATGATTCAGAAAACTGCACATACAAAATAAACATTTGTAGGTTTTTAGAAGACAGTACGCAGCGAAGCGGGTTTCCCGTCTTCACACTTAATTATGATCAGCAAAATGGATTTCTTTTATAATTTTTTCAGTAAATCCATTTGTCATGCAACATGCAAAGCAAAAGACATTGTAAAAGATACATTCATAAGTCTACAGTGAACGCCTGTAGTGTTTTAATACTACAACACATTCTGAGGCTGAACTGATCGGATACTTAATCACCTTAATCATCTACTTCTTATCTTTAACATTATAAACTATCAATCGACGCGTTTTCTTTCAGTAGACCTATTGTTGGGATCACAAAGAGATGTTTAAGCATTATCGTCAGATCATCTTCTGTATCACGAACAGCTCTCTCAATTTGGGAGTGTTAAATCTCTGTCATTGTCTAATCATGTTGCACCATTAACAGACAAAAACATCTTGTACCGATATATATATATATATATATATATATATATATATATATGTATATCGATATATATATATATATATATATATATATATATATATATATATATAATTATATATATGTATATCGATATATATATATATATATATATATATATATATATACATAATGAAAATTGTCCTACCTATTCTCTCCAAACCTAGTCGTGTTGGCAGTTGAATGGGCAACCCCTCTGTATTTATGTGCTTATTCAAATACCTATTGCCAAGACAACATCTTGAACTTGCCTGTAGATCGTGTACATGTAACCAGATCGTGTACATGTAACCAGATCGTGTACATGAAACCATGTCGTTACAGTTTGTTTTCTCACGACAAAGCATACTAAATAACATAATTCATTACACCTAGTGGACAGTGCATTACTATAACACAAATCAAGCCAAGAGTCAATAAATTAGGGTCTGTGTCAAACGAGTTATACACATCTAGTCCTAATATCGATAATGCATTTGTGTCATGTTATATCTACGGTACAGTGTAGTATTTCTAATTGCTTCTTATTCAAAGTGTGCTCACTCAACTATGACACAACAAATTCCTCTTTATTGTTGACACAACATGTATACTGTATCACATTGGTAACAATATCTGATGCCGATTCTTAAACGGATTTTAGCATTTTTGGATGGTTGAACATATACATTTCCTCCCAAAATTGCACATGCACGTCTCCCAAGGGAAAAGCCCGTGAAAAGTGTCGTGTGTGGGTGTCAAACAATGGATGATAAAACAGCAACAGTGCTTAGACATTATCGTATAGTAGATCAAAAACAAATTTTGACAAAATCTATTTTCTCATCGCAAAAAAGACTCTTCTGATTTGAAAAGTTGTCCACTTTGCTTTTAATGTGTGCTCAGTCATGCATCACTCAACAGATCGTTTTCATTAATATTCACACAGATCTTAGTTGATAAATCTGGAAACTCCCTTGCCAAATCATATTGTGCCCTTTTTTGTAAAAAGGTTATGCTATTTGATTGAGGGGTACTCTTTTGTTGTATATGTTTAAAATGTTGTCAACATTCATCAGATGGTGAAATTAAAATGAATTGTAAATCGAGGCTATTTCGATCCTTTAGACTCACTCTGCTGCAACTGATTTTTGCTTTAAAAAAAGATAACCTTTGAAATATTGTCACCACATAAGATTAATTCCAACCAATGCCAACCTGTCCAGCTTAATACAAGAAGTCGGCGATATGCATTCAGGCAATAATCGATGGTTAGAAAAGCGGTTGAGACCACTTAGGGTTAAGATCTGGCTGAAAATATGCACCCTCACATTGGTGACGACAATATGTTGCATATCTTTTTTATATACCGTACTTAATATTCTGCAGGAACTGTAGTTTGCTATCCATTTTAAAGAAAAAGAAATGCATCTTGGTATTTCACCATCACTGGACTTTACAATATTCTAGCTTTTTGTGATTCTTCACATGACTATTGTGTACTGAAATGCATTAATGGAACAAAAATAAGATAAGTGGACATTCTGCTAGTCAGGTATGATGATGTGTGGAGCAGCAAGCTATGCACCTTATCATTGTCTATTGTTTGTACCTCTGTGGCTTATTTATTCATTTATTCATTTATTTATTTACTTATTTATGTATGTATGTATGTATGTATGTATTTATTATTATTATTATTATTATTATTATTATTATTTTGTTGTTGTAGTTGTGTTGTTGTTGTTGTTGTTGTTGTTGTTGTTGTTTCTTTTTGGTTACTGAGAGCCCGCCATGTGGATGATTGTATAGAGATAGGGATTGAGGGCCGAGTTGATTGGTAGCACAAAGACCACTAGCCAGGCGTAGATTTCTGGGGTGACCTCAATGCCAAAGGTCTGAACAAGGATTCCCAGAATGATGATGGGCATCCAACAGAAGAAATCCGTCCCGACGATGAGAAACATACGAAGAGCCATCCTAAATTCCTTGGACGCCTGTTCCTTGCGACCAACCTCGGCACGGGCGAAGCGCACCTTGACGAAGATAGCCATGTATGAGATGAGGATGATGAGGAAGCTGGCGAGGTTGATGCCGAGAAATAAAACGATGGAGAACTGCCAGGTCGAGATGGAGGAGGTGGCTGCAGTGAAGTAGGAGATGGTCTGGTACTGGGTGGAGACTCGTTCATCCAGCTCATCTCTGAAGTCTGATGACTTCCTCATGAAAGGCAGGCCCACGCAGACGTCACTCAGACTGTAGGCGTCGGGAAAGACGTTGTTGAGCAGCACTGCTACGACACTTAGAAAGATGGCGGCGATCCAGACGAGTGAAATGGCAAACTTGACGGAGTTCTCATCCAGACGTTTCTGACTGAAGGGAAAAATGATGCAGACAAAGCGATCCATGCTGATCAATGTTAGGAGAAAGACGGACGCTTCACTACTAACCATTGATATGAATCCAGTCAGCTGACATACAGCACTCGATCGCCACTCCTCAGAACGTCCCTCCCAAAAGTAGGACTCTCCGATGTAGATATCCATGATCGCAAGCAAAACCATGTAGACACCCATGAGGAAATCGGACAGGGCTAAGTTAATGATGAGAGACGCCTGCACTTTGGCTACCGTGGTGCTGGGCTTACTACGCATGCGCATAGTGATGACGAGAGCGTTGCCAATCAAGGCGCTGATCCCGAGGATCCAGATAAATATCTTCACCGTTTCATTGTGTAGGAATGTCTTCCGACAGGTGAAGAGAGGGTGGGATGGCTTGTCAAGAATGCACTCTGCCTGGGGTGGCGCCAGACAGCACAGTCTCGGGTCGTATGCGTGCCTGTGTGAAGGAGGATTACACAGACCAGCATGATGGTAATACAACTATCAATATTTTCTATCTTTACCATGTTCACTACTTTTTTTATGACCACTCTAATAGGCGTCCATCACACCGCTTTCACATAGCCCTACATGAAAAGATGTGACACCTTCCAACACAACTAACAGAAACTAAAATAACCGATAGAAAACTGATACACAATGCGAAATGCTATTTAGATAATTTCTCAGTCTACTTTCAGAAAAGAAGTCTTAATAACTACGTACTACCATAGGAATTCATGCATTATACTTGCTTTAACAACACACAGAATGCGCCTAATATTGATATTGAAACTAATTCAGCGACTCCAACAACGCCAGTGATAATATCACTGGAACAAATGGACGGAGCACAACAATGACAAAGACACACAAAATCTTACATAGCAGTCAAACTGTCTAGTCCATCAAATATTCCAGGGTACACGAGCCACGGTTCATTGGTGAGTGACGTAATGAGCCTGATAGCAAAATGGAAAATAAAGTTATAACGGCCGAAGAGTTCTATACATCATTCAGAAAACGCAATTATTGTTCAATAACTTTCCACAACCCTTTGTAATCCACAAGCATCATGTTTGATATTTTTTTTTTGTTGCCAAACAATCAAGCTTTGTGCTTATTCTTGGCAATTAATCGTTCTGTGTGAAAATTAAGATGTAACGCAGATGTAAAATAGTGAGTGAGAAGCGAAATGGTAGATGTTAAGAGAAGAAGAAGAAGAAAAAAAATAATAATGAGAGCGACTGAAGTGACAAAGAGATAACGATCGAAAAGAAGGTTGATTTGATTTGATTTGATTTATTGGTTCCTGCATTATATCATTCTATATGCAAATACAAGGTGTTTCAAAAAACATTTCCCACTTTTGATCATTAATAGTTCAAAAACTATTCATCCGGTAAAACTGTCATTGATATGAGTTATACCTGCATAGTGTACAATTTTGGTAATTTGAATGTGAAAGCATAAATCAGTTTCATTGAATCTAAGATTGATTTTGAAGTAAGGTTTCAGATTTTGGTCAAATTTTAACCCTCTGTACAAAAATTGAACTTAAATAATTTGCACAGGAACCAATGATGTGTATGTGAGTGTGTGCTGACAATGGCCCTGAACAATGGACATGCCTGAACCACCTGTTGACTAGGCGTCAGTCTCGCGCTCCCAGGCACATGAATGCTTAATCAATAATTCATGTGGATTGCCATGGGCACTGCTAGTCTCAATTCATGCACGGTAAAGGGTAAAATACATGCACATGGAAAAAGTAAGCACACGTTTCCATGTGCTTGCAAACACCACATTTCATTCCAGCTGGCAATCATTTTCAAATTTTGCTTCACATATCACTAAATTTGGGATATAAATAAGCATATTATGATCTAAAGTTCTTCATATTAATACAACTGTCTACTAATAGTCTGACAAATTTGTCGCTTTTTCGATAAATAGAGATAATTTTTGGTAAAGAGTTCAGCAGCATTTTTTCATTGGGGCGATTTGTTTCACAGTAGATTTATTTAAGGCTCCATGCACAAGTGTATACTCTATAATCAATTTTTCTTTGCTTCCTGTCACCATGTTTTCGACAGAACAGAAGGTATTTATTGTAATTTCGTTTTTCAGAAGTAGGGAGAGCACTGTCGCGACTCAACGACAGTATCGGCAGGCGTTCGACTTTACACAGATACTGCCAGAGGCTGAATAAAGACTAGTTGTGATAGTGGAATTTCTCATGAATAAATAATGAAGCATTCAAACCCTGGCCATTGTTCAGGACCATTGTCAGGGTGTTAACCACACACTCCCATACACATCCATTGACCCCTGTTCAAAGTGAAAATTTTGTACAGAGGGTTAAAAATAGAGCAAAATCTGGAACCTAACTGTGAAATTAATCAAGGATTTCATGAAACTGATTTATGGTTTCGTATTTAAACCACCTTCAACAAAATTGTACACTATTCAGCTATCACTCATATCAATGACAGTGTTATCTGATATATAGTTTCTGAATTATCAAGAATCAAAAGTGGGAAATGTTTTTTGAAACACCTAGTACATACACATGTATTATTGTTGGTGTCATACATATACATAAACATTTAGTTGTTTACAAAGTAAGTTTCTTCATTACCTTTACAATGTACAACAAAACATATCAGCGAGGTTGCTGAGATGGGACAGTATAGACAGGAGGAATATAGGCTTGATATTACACTGTGACTACACTCCTCGTAGGTTTTAATAATTCACATTCAATAAACTTATCACAATCCTGCTACATGTCCTTCCGTGGATGCTAGAACAATGCAAAAGATAATACAAAAAAAAAATACGATAATCATAATCTGCTTACAATATTACAGAATAGCTTGACTTTACTTACAGATCTGTGAGTTTCGACATATTCTCGAATGTTCCTGGTGCAATGTACCTCAGCTCATTGTGATACATGTTTCTGAAATCAAAACCAGAATACCGGTAGTCAGCTACTTGATATGAGTTTGATATGAGTTATCCTCTTCTCCCTTTTGTCCTACTGTCCGATAACACATTACCTAAGCAATGGCACTGAATTGCAGCAAGCGTCTTTATCTATTCGATCTGTTTATTTTCCTTAGAATATTTTCGACAATTTTTTGCGAGCTTTTGTTATGGGAGTCTTAAGGTCGCCGAATATTCATTTCCTAATATAATGATTCTAAAATTTGCGAGCATGCATAATGTCAACAAAATTAGGACTTTGAATAGTATCTCTCTCCTACTGTAGCCAAATCAACATCACTGCCACTACACTAGGTTTGGGGGTTTTATGCAGGGGCTGCGGAACAATAGGGGACGGACTTTTCCTTACCCCTCTTCCCCCCCCCCCCCCCTCGTTCCGCGGGCCGTGGTCTGCACTGTGACTTTGTCAGGGTAACTTGGTGACACCTCAACAAGTTATGTATCGATGTACCATGTATCGTCGATGTATTCGACGCACGATTATCACATCATTCGGCCTTACGCAAAACCTACGCCCTACACCCGTATAACCTTACTTGGCTACGTCCAACTGATGTCATTTCTTTACACAACTTTTGTTTTTGATGTTACACAATATTTAGATTATTTACATGTTTTATTGTTTACTTTAGAAGTTGAATATCTAATTTCTATCGCTCTCACGGTTCATATTTAGTATACTACAAGAGGAAACAATAAGCGGTAAGATTGGTGGTATATATACTCACACTCTAAGGAGAGTATTTTCTAAACCATAGAACAAGGATGCGTTTATGGAAGTCAAGTTATTCCTCGTGATAATTCTGTGAAAAGAGAAATAAATTACAAGATAAACTAAATTTATAAGTTTCAACAAGGGTTGATCGATGACCGTATATTCTTCAAGAGAATAAAAAAAACCCGGCTTTTAAAACAACAGAACAACGAATACAGAATAACCGCATGTATTAGACTCCTTGATATGACTCTGCTGAACTCTGGCAAGTAACCATGAGATTGAGTGGCATTAAATTTATGTTCAGTTTTCTAAAATATTAGATATCAGCTCTAACCGGCAGTTTGTATAATTATTTTCCCTCAAGGCTTTTGTTTCTATATTCATACAAATTATCATACTGTAATTATCTTGTAAGTATTACCATTGCTTAGTTTTGTTTGTTTTGTTTTCCACCTATTCACCGTGGCCATAATAGGATAGTTTATACGCTTATGTGAATCCCATGTACACACATCATTATAGACCCGCACACACATAAACACATGCACATTACATTGTCAAAAACATGTAAAACTTGCACGCACACGTATAATAATCATACATTCTGTCGCAGACACTGTACATAACTGATTCCATGCCAATTATGCTATTAGGGTCATTTTTTTTTTTCAATCACCGCTAAAGGCAAAGTACATGAGAGCCTCACTGTATATTAACGACATTGATTGATCAAGGCGACCATATGAGGGGAAATATGATTAACTAGGGACTATCCAAGATCAAATATCTCAGTGTGGTCATGATTATCATTTAGACATCGCCACATTATTGGTCCGGATATACTCCTGCTTTATCACGTTTATAAAGGCTGTAAAACACATTAACACATAAAAAAAAAAAAAAAACTAACAAAACCCATACACTTTGGAATCACACAAGTGTAACTGAAACTTACAATCTTTCAAGAGAGTTGCCCAGATCGCGGAATGTGCCGGGTCGGAATTCAGTGATGTTGTTGTACTCCAGATCGCTGTATATTAAAACAAAATCACTTGAATGGTTTAGGAATTACAGAGAGGAGAAAACACCGATATAATTTGCTGTATACAAAATTTGCGAGCCTGATTTAGTGCTCGCATACCTTGATATGAACTTTGATAATTGACTATCAACAACTGCCGACGTTTATCATTTATTTTATGATGTCATCCTTTATTGATGTATGATATGCCTGATTGACGATACTAATGAAGAAGCGGAGTCTCTGCGATGACAATCTTGGATCATGTTTGTCTTAATAATGCTAAGCTATTTTTTTTTTTTAATGAAGTTGGTACTTACACAAAGAATACGCTGTTGAGGTCCTGAAAACACCCCTCATCGAATCGATGAATTTCGTTGTATTCCATGAACCTGCACAAGCATGACGAAGGATATCCGAGAATTACGTCATACAAAAAATAAAGCACTATAGGCCTACTTCTGACTGTTGATGAGCGAAGTTTGAGTCTGAAATGAAATTAACATGACTTTCTGTCACAAATGTCCGTGACAGCGGAAACAATCTTATCATTTTCATTTCATTTTTTTTTTTTATCATTTGACTAGGATGCGGTCATGGAAACACTCCATAAAGTGTAATAACGTTATATCAATTTTATATAATTGTATAATCTATACATGACTGCAAGTATATCTATATTACATATGTCTATATGACCGTGTGCGTGTGTGTGTGTTTGTATGTAAATATGATAAGAAACAAACTTTAAATAACATTTTCAAACGACTTCATATAAACAAGTAAACATTGTGCAAACAAACTTACATCAGATTCAAATGAAACAATCCCCGGAATGTACCTTTCTCTAAAAATGTCAGTCTGTTGTGGCGAATGTATCTGGAGGAAAAGTGAAAGTAACATGAATTTCTTTCTGATTTGATTCATATCAATTAGCTTCGCTATGCATTGTTATTGTTTAATATGCTTGCCTTCTTTCGTCTTCAGACACGACGTAAATACATTCAAAACCTTTCTCTACATTGCTCAAGAAAAAACAAAACTATGCGTGTATTATCCCTATATACAGTCTGTCGTTTGGTCACAAGATATTTGCTACTTTTCTTCTTTCCGAAATACCTACCTTTGTTAACAAACTCCGTTCTAGCTATCTTTCAGTGATATTTTCGTCATTGTTCCCCCCCCCCAAAAAAAAAAATGAAAACGCAAAAACTAAAACAGACTACATTAACAGAAAAGCGTTACGAAACATTATGAATAATATATAATAATTTGATTATATTTCGAAGTAATGACTAACAAGCTTGCTATCTGTTACTTCTCTTCAGTTCATAATGATAAAATGCACTGTCTTGCTTCTTTTTATGTCAGGATTGAAAACACCTCAAATCCAAAAGGTGCGTTACAGCTACGGAAACATTCAAAAATACGATAGCATTATATAACCGTACACAGCAAAAATTCTTGACATCATGAACGTGACGAATGAAAAACTCACAAGCGCCCTCAATGTCGCCATGACTACCACCCCAGTGGAAGCCATGATAATAATGATAGCACAATTATTTCACAGCTATATGTGATTCACACTGAGACCAAACATCAGTAATCGCTCACTACACCATTTCACGAGTATACATATGAAAATTCAATGACAAGTGTTCTTACAGCTTATAGAGCCGAGGCAGTCCGTCAAAGACCCCTGGGGGAAGGTGAGTCAGCTCGCAACCACTTAAATCCCTGCCATAGGATGAAAATAAGACAATTGTTATCATAACTATATTTTTGTTTAGTTAACCATTAAGATTACTATTATGCGGCATAATAAGTACAGTGCTCCACATCTGTAAAGATTGCGATGATTATAAAATGTAATGAAGATTCAGCACTCCACTGATGTCTACACTGAATCAGAGAAGAATGTCCAGGAAATGTTGACTTCAGGTAGCCATACCACCATGATAACGGGGCTTTTCGCGTCAGTAGCAGCGGCAGTATCTGCAAAATAACATTATTTAATACTCGGGTGACATATCCCATGTCAGACGCGTAATATTCCGTGTATGTAAAATGTGCAATGATCGTTTCAAGTATCACTGTATAGACGTCAATAGGTGCATGCGATATGCAATGGAGATGATAAAAAGATTGAAAACTTACAATGTGTTGAGATTGTTTACCCCAAAGAAACTCCTTGGCTCCAGATGGTACAAGGGAATATCGTGGAGATCACTGAAGAATAAAATAGTAACAAATGATATTATATGTGTCAAATGCTAATAAATTAACTGAATTTCAGGGTATGTATAGACGTATAGGCAATCGGCAATACATCTAATTTTTCTTTTCCTTCCTTCAAAAGACTGTTATATTCACATTCTGCTTTTCAGCTCCTATACACGTCCTTAAACACATGTTATCATGGATTATGCTAGTATGAATATATACCGCACCTTTAGATAATATCCATTTTCCGGCTTCTGTTTCATTATCATGACACAAGTTTTCTGCGTCTATGAATATAACTTGCTTAAGTATTCGCACTTGCACAGAGATACCATTTCTTTTTTATGTTTCTAAAATTCAAGGTTCGCCAGTCAAATTATTACAAACGAATCGTTTAATGTGTTCTTATGCCATAACACTTGAGTTCATCGTCACTTCTATTTGCTCCAAAAATATCTTAGACTTTTTTTTTGTCGGAATAACCGTTCCCTGCATTATGAGTTGAATGTCTTACGTGTAGTAGTATCAAGTTACCTAGTCAGAGAGGAGTAAAGATGAGGGAGGGTTGAATGTGAGAAGAATGGAAATTTCCTGTTGTGAAACTGTAATGAATCACTAACGCACTCTCTAGCTGTTTGCATTTAAAGGAACACATGACGTGTAACTGGAACCTTGACATATATATATCATAATCATATAAGTAAATTTTGTACGCGTCATTTCTGATATTGGTAATGTTTTAATGGTAATTCATAAGTAACAAGATCATCAAGCGTAAGATAACATTAAATTTAGTTTAATGACAGTATAATAAACATACACAATCACAGTTTTCTTGGAAGAGTTCCGCGCATATTCTCCACTCCAGGCGTTCGATCCATTTGTCCAATAAGGAAGCCAGTCGGGGTCACCGCACAAAGCTCGACGTGGACCAAAGAAATGAGCGTAAGGACCTTCGCCACAGATACAGCCATCGGGACATTTCAGATCTGAGTTTCAACAGATATTACATGATCATACAGAAAAAGAGCAAAACAAACTAAAATCGAGTTATTTTCAGTCTTCCTAGAACATTCATCCGCAAACATTGCCCTTTGACTAGATTGAAAAAAAAAAGAAGGATAACATTATCTTTCATTTGTCATGCTTTATTAAAGAAAAAAAACCACAAGTTTTGATCGGGCTCCGGTGTATCCTCCATTGAAGACGAATGTTATGCTCTATATTATAGAAATCGAGAAATAAAAAGAAAAAAAGGAAGAAATGACTGATCTGAAAACATTGTGGCATCAAAAATAGAGGCGTTCACTTTGTAATTCTTTGATATACCCTGCAATCAATGAAAAAACATTATGACTCATGCGTTGTAAAATCAGGGCAAGTGTTACGATATTATTATGGCACATGTATATAGGCCTACCATACCACTGCTGGTCGGGAAGTTTTGCAAAACATACACGAGGAGCAACATTGATCTGGAAACATGAGAAATGTCAGTGGGAAATAAAAAAGGAGACACAATTGTATATATATATATATATATATATATATATATATATATATATATTGTTTGTCTTTTGTTATATCAGGGAGTGTTTCGTCTCACCTCCCTGAGTAATATACTGTAGTACAAAAAAAAAATGCTGTTATTTTGACAAGAGCATAGGCTGGTAACATTCTTTGATTATAGGAATGCAACGACGAGCGAGTGGATAATTATCATGTACTTCACGTGTTTATTTGGTAGACATAGCATTTACTATTTCATTGTGAAGTTAGTGTTTATAACGCCTTGGATCTATTGTAAAATTCTTACGACAGTCGGCCTCATCGTCATGTAGTGGACAGTCGAGCCATCCGTCACAGTGGAAGGAGCCATGGAGGCAAATATGATCAGTCCCTTGACACAGGTAGGCGTCTGATGGACAATCTAATGTGTGGACATGTGACACATGATACTGACGTAAAATAAATATTGAGTATACACATCTCAAGTACGCACAACAGACATAAGGAGAATGAAAACTGACACGTGATAAAGCAATGTGCTTTATTTATGATTATGTACAACACTATGCAGTTGGTATGATTATCACTATAATTTTATGATTCCTATCCTTGTTATCTCATTGCGTGTTTTTAAAGACATGAATGTTCAAGTAGATAACCATTATTTGATGTTTGAAGATATGAAAAATGCGACATACTTAAGATATGCTAACCGTACATGAACAAAAGAGAAATACAAAAATGCTTGGTGAAGGGATCTGAATAATTCCCCGACAAGTCATGAAAATACAACTTATTAGCGTTATTTTGCAGCGCGTGACACTACACATGTTTCCTCACATATTAAACAAATAAAAACTAAGAATAAAGATGCTACATGCGGAATTACTTCACAGGGCCACTACTACTGTATTTTGAGGGCTATGGGTCTGTCGACTCACCATTGCATCCGATCTCATCTGAGTGATCATGGCAATCGACAATCCCATCACACTTTGCGATGAGTTGAATGAACTGCAAGCCCGACAAACATCGGAACTCGTGTGCTGCAGGTTCAAAGCAGTCACTGGAAAGGGAATCTGAGGAAAAGAATTATCAGGATTCGAACACTTTATATACATCTTTAATTCAGTCAGCTTAAGAACTTAACTTCCTGGACAAATCAGGAGGATATAGAACAGAAATATATTGTATGTGCGGATATCAACTCAAAAACCCTCGTAATCAGTGAGAAACGAGGGAAGACGAAACGTTAACATAATGCAGATACACAATGCACACAGAACCAAAACAGAATCCTTGCCTGCAGAAACGGTTTTCAATGTATTGATACACTAGAAATTAATTGGGTAGAGAAATCAAACCCTCGCCTTTATCATCAACTGAAGCATGCTTATATTGTATTATACTTTGATTCATTTTTCCTTGATGAAAAAATGAAAAAAAAAAAAACACGGAAATCTTCCTATCAAAACATAGTTGTTTTGAACATTATTTTTCTTACATAGATATCGAATAATTAACTTCTGCTGCATATTTCTAATGTTGCCTTCCATTTTTAGAGTCATCGCATGTCATTACATCACCCATTCTCGGTCCACAACAATCAAATTCCATAACAAAACAGAAAAGACGAAGACAAAAAATTAATATAACACTATCTTAATGTATGAAACAAGTTTTTAAACCATAAGCTATAGCACATTACCATTCAGGTCTCTTGCTCTAATGTGAAAAGCAAAACCAGTCAACTCCACAAACTCGTCGCTGCAAAATCGGACATTCATCGTTCCTTCTGACAGTATGAGTGACGTCACATTTCCAGTGACCAATGGGATGACGGTACTGTTGGAAGAATGTTCATCCGTTGCGACGTGAATCACCGTGAGAGTGTCCCAGGTACGCTCGATCGCAATCACGTCGATATCAACCTTAACCTATCCATCAAGTAGAAAATATGGAACCTATACTCAGTATTCTCTAAACAACAATGTTTTCTGCTTCACTGATTATCATTCTGCAATTTCAGTGTTGGGCTGTTACTCTCTGTAGTAAAATGGCAATACTCACAATCCCAAGAGAGAAGAGATCTGGGTCCCACTTCATAAAAGTTGTCACGATAGCAACTCCTGCTGGAATGGCAACTTCCCATATAGCAACAGCCAATCAGGAAGCTGGATTCTTGTCGTTACCACGGCAATCGCCATTCCAGCAAGAGTTGCTATCATATCAACTTTTGTATGAAACGGGCCCCTGATGTATCCATTAGAGGCAAGGAGACAGTCATGAACGCAGTCTCGATAAGCGCTCATGGGACTGAAACTTTCTACATGTAAGCTACGATTACACCATGTTCCAGGCGGCCACGGCTGCCACGTCCCTCTACGGACCGCCTCCGAGTTTTGTTAGGGCATATTATACGTGCCGTTGCGTTTTGTTGCGTTCACCCTGTTTTATTACACCCCACAAGGTTTTTATAACCGGGGACATGGTGTAAACGCAGCATTAGTTTACCATGACATTGTCATTGTCAGGGTCTAAAGTTAGCTCACATCAATGTGTGTAGCCTCCTTCCCAAAATTGATGAAATTAGATTTTTGATTCTTACGTTAGACCTTGATGTTTTATGTATTTCAGAAACTTTGCTTCATGAACAAATACCAAATCATGAAATTGTCATTGAAGGCTATGATATTATAAGAAAGGATAGGCTGGATAAGCGAGGTGGAGGTGTATGCATGTACGTTAAAAACACAATTTTAGTAAAAGATAGATGTGAATTTATTAGTCAATTCGACATTGAAACAGTGTTAATTGAAATTCAATGCAAAAAAAAATGACTGTATTAATTTCCTGTATATATCGTCCTCCTACAGCAACTGCTACCTTCTTTGATGATTGCTCTGACATGCTAGAAAAATACTTATGGATGATAAAGAGTTGATAATACTTGGTGATTTGAATGTTGACTATTGCTCAAACCCAAACACAAGTATCCATTCTCTTGAATGCCTTTTTTCTCTTCATCAACTAGTAAACAAACCAACACGTGTTACTGCTAACTCGTCCACGTGCATTGACCTTATAATGACAACAATGCCAGAAAATCATTCTGTTTGTGATGTTGGTCAAATCTCGCTCAGTGATCATTATATGGTATTTACTTGTGTTGATATCAATGCCAGAAATACTGGTCATAAGATGGCTAGATTCAGAGACTATAGTAACTTTAACCAAGATGAATTTATTGAAGATCTGTGTAATTGTGAATTATTAAGTGATCCAAATGTATTATCAGATATGGCATGTGATAATATTTGGGCACATTGGGTCAAAGCATTTCTTAAGATTTGTGATAGACATGCACCTATCAAAAGTGTTATGGTCAAAAATAGATATAATCCCTGGATAAATTCTGAAATTATAACTGCCATGTATAAACGCGATTTTCTTAAGCGTAAGGCAACTAATGATGCAGCTTTACTTCATGAATATCGTAAACAAAGAAATACTGTCATTAGTGCTATTCGTAAAGCCAAGACCGAATATTTCACCACCATTTCTGTAAAATATCGTAATGATCCCAAGAAACTTTGGAAAGAGCTTCATAGAGCCACTGGGAACTCCAAATTTGTGGAATTCTTTGGATGATGAAATAAAAAATTCCCATACCCTAATGTCTTTTAAAACATTATATAAACGTAAACATTTTTGAGGATATGTGCTTTACAGCACCTTCAATTAAGCATTATTGATTATTGTCTTATGAATTGTTTTTCCATATAGTTTGTCTTCCCTAATCCCCATAATCACACAATGTACTGATAATCGTTGATTCCTTTATTTTTTACCTGCAATGTACTATTCATTCTTATGTAGTTGATTTTATCTGCTACTGTTGATCTGTTGTATATCACTGTAAGCTTTTTCTAATGCAGTGGATTTTCCTTTACAATAACCCGGTCAATTACTTTTTGTAATTTCCACACTGTGTTGTTTTTTTTTTTTTCCCACCAACTTACTCATTGGATAAACACGGTGATTTGGTGTGTAGCAGTTTAGTTCTGTATTTAATTGTAAGCATATTTCGGTAATGTGTGTGAGTTTGTGTACCTGATTTCGACGTTTGTGTGCATGGTATTGGGTAGTGTCTGTATTATGTACATGTCTTTGATTGTGCGCATGCTTGCATAAATTTGTATAGTGTGTGCTTTTATTTTGCCTGTTTTGGTTTAGTATACTCTTAAATGGGTGTGTGGGCTAGGCGGTGCGGGTCTTATCATGAGTTGACGGATTCTACATATGTCCCATTCATAGTGAATGGGGCATTGGGGATCTGCTGGCGATTGAGAATGCTCGTACCGCTAAGCGAATAAGTGACATTCTTTGGATGTATTGTTTATGCGGCGTCCGGGTACATCTTTGTCACATTCGGGTGCGGACCGTGGGGCGGGGCTTGGGTGGGAGCGTATTTGCACGCTGGAATGAAACCGCTTTTCGCGGTGCGTTAGATGGGTTTTGATGGCACGTGGCCAATGGTCCTCGCCCTGGTGACACTGATCTGCCTGGACGTTGCATATTTATGCTATTTTAGAGTCTTTATTGCTGTTCACCTCATCACCGTGTAAGCCTTTTTGATAATTTCTAATTTAATGACTATTTTTATTATAAAATCACTCAATTGATATTTTAGTTTGAATAATTCGATTCAACTTAATGACATGCATGAAATCCACTGCATTAGAAACTGCGTATGAGACTGTTTTTTATATGTATTTTAATACAGGACATTGTTGTAAAACAGCTTTTGCTGAACTTTTTATCCTGAATAAATATATTTTAACAAACAAACAAACAAACATTGTGTCGTGTATACATGTAATAATTTCTATATTGCCATGAGACTTACATATCGTTATATTCGTGCAGAAAATCTATGCGCTTTATTACAAGCGACGATATCACGCTATGAAGACAAAAACGTTGCAAACTGCATGGCAATAATATATTTCATATAACTGCTTCTTGCGCTCTATTGAGAGAAAGATAGATAGAGAGAGAGAGAGAGAGAGAGGGGGGGGGGTGGGAGGAATGGGAAGGTAGAGAGCAAGACTGCACACTATGAATATCATCTCTATCATTATTGTATTACTCTGTTTGATTACATCATTGTTATTATTGCTGACATTTTTTTTGTTGTTCTAATTGATATCAAAGAAAAGACAACTTACCTGCATTCCTTGCTGAATCTCGACCTCCCACTCACGTTGAGTTTCTGCCGGGTAAACAGCCGGGTGTTCGGGAGAGACGATGGTTGTGACGTAATCCGTCAAGTCATTGCAGAAATTCACAGCCGCTCCTTCATAGCAAGGGAAAATAATTGTTTTCTGTCTTTTCTGAAGTGAGATTTGAGTGAAGTTAATCATTACACTGTTGATGTTCGTTTTGCCTTTACCACTTACAAACAATCAGATTATAGTCAAACTTCAGGGTGAAAGTAATCAATTGCACATCATCTTTAAAATGTAAATAGGCATTCATGTACATTGTATAATTCAATGACGTATCAACATCATCGCCGGTTTAGGTCACTACGCGTCTCCGCAAAGTCTCGGACAAAACTGCATCTTCTCCGCGTCTTGGCCGCATCTAAGAGACGTGGCAGAGACGTCGCGGAGACGCCTCAGCGTTGCCAGGTCCCAGCAGAACAAAAATCACCAAAAATCACCAAAAATCACCAAATATCACCAAATATCACCAAATTTTGACTTTGTTACCAGGCTAAAACTTTGTTACCAAACAATTTGAAAAATCACCAAATTTCACCTTTGTTAGTTACCAGAATCACCATCTGGCAACACTGAGACGCCTTCTAGAAAAAAAAAAAAAAAAAAAGGTCTTACGTGTCAGATGTTGTCGCAGGTTAGTCTCGAGCAGACATTGCGGAGACTTATTCACGATCAGCCAGACTAGAGTCGCCACCATAGTCTCAAAGCCAATTAACTATGTGTTTTAGTTAATCCGCTTTAATAAAAAAGAATAAGTGCAAAGATTTTCCAATGAACCCATAGGCTAAAACAACAACAACATCTAAAAAGAGTTTGAAACAAGTGTATAACTTTAATATACAGAAACGCATACAATGCATTTTACCCCTGTAAAATCTCTTTGGCACGGACACATATGCGTGCGCGTGCGCTCTCGATACATACTGCAAGTTCAGAATGATTATGTTTAATATAAACATTATAATTTCACCACAAAAGAATAATGAGCGGAAAGCTACATGTAGTAATTTTCATAGCCCTTGTCTGTTTTGTTTGTAAATATCATGTGTTGTTGAGCGACAAGGCAGTTTGTCACTATGTGAATGGTGATAGAACAAAACAGAATTATAGTTTGGTATGGAAGGTTGAATTTGTAATAATGTCGAATTTCCCTCTGAGTTTGTGGCTGCTTTCGTTTCATTCACTTAGTTTATTCACCGTACTAACATCCACAACGGCTGTTTTTCAGTTAGTGCAATAAAAACATGTAAATAAGCCTATATCATCGATAAAATATAAATTGAAACAACTATATAAGAATACACAGACTGGTTTACATATCAGGCAAGACTCAAGTAGGCAAGACAGACATAATATGAAATTATGTTCCATTAAGAATTACAGGTATAAGATTTCCAGAAATGGAAAAATAATGGGAGACGATAAAAAATACCAACAACAATATTCAATGAAACATGATGTGAAAAATATATGGTAACAGAAAATTCATTTCTTCATTAGGTCAACCGAAAAAAACCCAAACGACATCTGTAACTAGAGACATACATCATGCGTCATAAAAAACTGTATATTCCAGTATTATAAAGGTGTTAAGGCTTGCCACGAGTTATGTCTTCCCGCTAGTAGTATATCGATTCATTACACTATTCGTGAAAGGTTTAGTCTTGTTTTGTATTCAAGCATAGAACATTTGACTTTAGTCAATTAGTGCAATCAACATGATCACCATGCAATTGCTATTAACACCATCTCAGGTTTCAGTTGGATAATAAAGATCTTTACCCTGTGGCACAATGCTATGGTAACTTTAACATTTATGGTAACGCTGCAATCAATCGTAACTACCATAACAACACAATTCAACGCCCAATCAGAGCCAAGAAATCACTTGTGTATATGGTTACCATTGTATACAAACTAAATGAGCAGAATGTATTGCAATAGTGAAACGTCCACTTTCTTGTCAGCTGAAAACATTTTTTTTTTACAGCCTGTATTTCTTCCACTGACAAACATTCATTATATTGAAACATTGCAGAAATGTAAAAATTGAAATAATTCTCGAAAATACCCGATTGACAAGTACAAAATTTGACTAGGACTAACATAGCAAAGTGAATGAAAGAAAGCGAGAGGGAGAGAGAAAAAGAGAAAGAGAGAGAGAGAAGGACTGGGTAAGATGAACAGAAGGAAAGAACAAGCAAAAGAATATCTTCTTTCTCATTGTCACATTTATTGGTTAGTTGGTTGGTATTTATTAATCTTAAAGATGAAAACAATCGTGCAAATACAACATTGTTATTTATGATACATTTTTACACATGATAAATACGGCTAGTAGCCTCACTCAGCGAATAGACATCATAATGCACCACATATACGGAAGAACAAAAGAAAGCAAACAGGCAAACGAATTGATAGTAGATTAAAAAACACACATACAAGCACACACACAAGTCATACGGCATACATTACTCCCACAAATCATATTGGTTATTATAAGAATGACACACCCAAATATTCAATTTCTTTTCTTTGGTTATCATTCTGTCATATATCCAAAGACTACATGTTTGAAAAATATTCTTTCATGAGTCTTTTTTATAAACATTAAAAGTGCATGCCTTTTTGATGATCAGAGGGAGTGAATTAAAAGCCCTACTGCCCCTACATGACACCTGCACGCATGCTCTTGGGATAAGTACTCTTTGGTCTTTTGACGCTTAGATTATTTTAATCGCAATAAATATTTCGATATAATGTAGAATATCATTGTTTTTGCATGATGCGTTTTGTACATTGATAATTATTCTTTGTTGAAAATCAAATGACTAATTTGGATGAATGAATAGCAATATTTGTCAAAATCTATAAAATTGACATTCTATCAAAAAAATAATAAAAAAAAAGTTTAGGAATGTTCGTAGGCAATGCCATGTACTCACCATGGTTCCAGAGAAATGCCAGGGCAAGAACAGTTTCCAATCCTACAGCCATGGTCAGTGTTGGTCAAGCGGCCAAACTCCGTCGGTCAGCCGGACAGACCCGTCGACAAGACGATGCTGTGACTCAGTGAAATGAACTTCGAAAAGCCGCTTTTATGAGGAGTCAGAGAATCTACTGGGCTGCAAAGTGTCGTCATTGCGCATGCTCGAATACAAAGGTGACAATGTCTTGACCAATAGCAATGCTTATTCTTTCTGATGTTTCAATTCTTATGGTAAAGTCCAAGCAATACTGAATGTTTGTTGACTAAAGCAAAGTCTTTTCAAACGTATGCTTTGACACTGAATACAAAACTATTTCACTAACAAGGTGCCGCTTGATTGTTCATTCGTATAATATTATGAAACTTAGTATGTGCTTGCAGGTACAAAATAGGAAGAATATTTTACTATCTACTATCATATTTCAAGAAGAAAAAACACTTAAAAACAAAACAAAAACAAACACAAGCAAACAAACAAATGCGCGTACGTTTTGAATTTTTCTTGCCTTTGTGAAAACCGACATTGACGTATTTCGTATTTCACTCTGGAAAACAAAGTGCCGCCGTATATGCCACGAATCCTAATAAATGAATAAATAAATAAAAATCAAAAAACGAAACAAAACCCATGTAAGCGGAAATCTGTACTTTGATTATCGTGAGGTTCACTTACATTTACGCTTAGGAGTAAAGGGGGCTTCAGAAGATTACAATATCGGTCGCATTTGAGCTAAAGAGTGATACTTCTTAGGTCTTCACATTTCCTCGGAGCGCTCTGAAAATAAAATTGCCAAAAAAAAAAGAGAAAAAGATCATTTTGCTGCTTTGGATTTCATTACGAAGGACTTTAAGGATTTAGCCTTTGGCTATACGGCAACTTTCTTTGATAATAAGAAACCGTGATAAAATCATCAACGTGTTCTAGAAAATTGACTACTCTGTAGGATGCTTTAGATTTAATGAGTTGGTGGAATCAATTTTGCACAAGAAAGAATGTTGTTTTATGAAACATTTATTCTTAACCTTGGTTGAATGACGAAGAAGTCTGGCGAAAAGAAACTGTAGGGAACGAATCAATTGCCTTTATTACGTAATGTCACCGTTTTCTTGATTACTTCTGGTTGCCGCTTACATGGTGGAGTTGGCGCATTATCGTCACAGTATAAGAAGCTATAGGAGTAACATGCCGTAACACAAGTTACACTTGATAGAACAATTATACGCAGTTCAAGTTGTTCAACTTGAATACGCAGTTTGGTGTAATGAGGCAGTTAAAGCTAATCATGCAATTTATTTCCAGCTTTAGAGTAAAAAAATACTGTATCATTTCTTCATATCACATTTCGAAAATGAAAAGTCAATTAGCAACAATTTCCGATTCAAAGAAGAAGATTGCACTTTTACCAGGTCCTCAAGATCCCCCCCCCCCCCCGAAAGAAATCAAAAACCCTGTGCGTAGCGATCATCAATTCTCTGTATTCGCTGTATATTTTCAGCCGAGCATGATAATTCAGCGTGTTTTTCTGCTTTGCAGTTATATTGGTCATGCATGGCGAACAGTTCAATGATCGCCAGTCCTACTCACCAACGCTGCAATTCACCCTTCATTCGGGCATTTTTACAATAAACTTCATGAAAAGACCCTACAGAGTGTATAATAATGCAAGCAATGAAGGCATTTTTCAATGTATATGAAACACCTAAATGCCTATATTCACATCTGATGTATACCATGTAAGTGCTTACACGCAATAATGCATATACTATTAAATGTATGTGATACACATGAGACATCGGAGAACCTGCATATAGCGGCCATCTGTCTATAAGTAGCAAAGGTTAATCTTTTCGTCTCTATTGCGTGGCCGCTCTTCACAGGTTTAACTGAATAATATTCTTAAGGGATGGTTTTCTGTCACTGCTGATATCCCAACTAATGGCTATTCCGCTAGGCTATGTCCAGTCTAGAAAGTGTACACATTTTCCCCCATTTGGCACATGTTAGTCTCCATGTCTTCTAGAGGAGCTGTAGTGTTCAGATCCCATGTCCATAGAAGTATGGTTGAAAGTCATTATCGTTGGACTATTATGAATTGTTCTAAATTCGTCATCTTCACATACAGGGCAGAAAATGGAGTTAAACATTACACATTAGATTTAAACTTTTATATCTTTTGATGACTATTTCACAGTTTGATTCTATGACTGTTTCTGGGTAACTCTGGAAAAATCCTCTCTTCAAAATAAAGCAATACAGTGTATACAGATTAATTGAATGTGTATGACACTAGAATATCTAATTTGTGTTTTATCGTTATATCAGAATTTCAAGTAATAATCATCATTGATGTTACAAAATAACTAAATAACATTGAAAGACCCGATCACATTCACACACAGTACGATGCCCCTATGCTTTCGCCATTACTTGCACAATACCCAATTCCCAGACCACCATAATTTCAAACGTATGGTGCAGTTTCTGTTGAGGTTGGGCTCTAGGTTTCCAGCTTTTTTTCAAATGATTCTTATTTGAGATGATGCGAAACATGTTATGAAATATGAAAGAGCATATAAATTCTAAGAGGAATCCAAAGTTTCTTTGATGAAAATTGGTTTTTGAAATGGCTGAGATATCTAAAACAATGCAATCCTCATAAGAGGTGGGACCCAACTTTTATTAGGACTGCTTTGTTTTACTCTGTTTTTCGATTTCTCAGCCATTTCAAAACTGATTTTCATCAAAGAAACATTGAATTCCTCTTAGGATTGTATGATCTTTAACATTTCATAAACTGGTTTCCAAGTATCTCACAAAAAAAGTTAATAGCTGAATCCTCACCTCAACTATAAAACTCTACCATCCCTTTAAGCATAGTCTTACCATGTGCCATCTGCTGTATATCAATTCTCTTCGATTGTTGATCTTCGTTGATAGAAAAATTGCAATTTCTGTTTACAATGTCTTACAATGTGAAATATAATCAGACATGTTATTTTGTACTGGCAGTGACTGGATTGTAATAAAACTGCAGAAATGAAGCCATGGCAAGTGAAATTAAAACTGAACTGAAACTGATCTGTTTGCATTCACGAATCCATAACATTTGGCCTGCATTTGGGAACTATACCCTCTTAATACGAGATGCAATGCTGGCAATGTTGACATCAAAGAAGGGAGTAAAATTCATTTGGGAGATATTAAGACGATCTAATCATTTCAAACTCAACTTGTCATAAAAACAAACAAACACGTGGAATAAAACGAGGTAAGAACACTGTACCCTCCTGAAGAATCCACGTTGTATTCGTGAAGACCATGATTATACTGTGTTTTTAAATTGAATGTGACCTGTTGGGAGAGGAAGAGGAGAGAGAGAGAGAGGGGGAGAGAGAGAGGGAGAGAGAGAAGGAGGCAGCCATAAGATGTATCTTCCTATATAACAAAATAGCTCTAAAGAAAAGCTTTTCTCATTATGCAGTTGTTGCGTTATGTGGTCTATATTCCATATGGCTCATTCCATGATTGCATTGTTGACTTGCAGAGTGCAGCGGCTATTTCACCTATGTCGTAATGCTGTGAGCCGCCGCGATAGTGTGTGCTCTTGCGAAACGAAGCGAGCAAGCGTGGGGAATTCCCACTTTCCCACGTATGTACAGCCAGCCTGTGGGAATCCCACTTCCTGACTAAAAGCGGCTGTCGCAGGCAGAATAGTTCGCGACAGCTGATTAGCTACACTCATGTACTCTGCAGTTATTGAACCAACCGACAACTTGGTTACATCTACCAGCTCCTTTGCTCTTCCATAAACAAAGAGGGGGGAGGGAAATCTCCACAGGAATGCATATAGACTGCACTCGTCACACCAGTGCAGTGGCTAGAAAGACTGTATTGACTGAGTATAGAGAAACATTCCAGCGTCTATAGAAAACCAGAGGAAATAATCATACTGAGCCACAACATTGGCCAAATCATTCGGTGTGAGCAACGCTGAGGTTTTAGCACTATCATCTACACGACTACGGGAAAGATACGCGGAATCGACTTGAAGTATGGCCGAAGGAGGAGAGCAGGACGGAGAACGAAACATCAAAGTAGTAACGGTAGTCTACAGACCAGTCTTGTTGGAGGTTTTAGAGCCCGACGATGTCCTACCCTACATGTCTCAGATGTTCACGGGTCCTGAGAAAGGTGAGGATTAAAAATTTGTATTTCAACTATGTCAGTATAAGTGTGTCAGATCTGATCCACTACTCTCCTCAAGTAAAGTGAATATGAAAATATACGGATTCATCCGAATTTATTAAGCCGCAGAAGCAAATCCCTCATTACACGATGGTATTCATGTTCGTTTTCAACAAAGAAGTGTGCAAAACATATTAGAGAGAGAGAGAAAAAAAAAAAACCACACACATGTGCTAGATATATATAAAAAAAAAAATGTAGTCGCACAGTAATGCGTTCTTCCGCATTACGGTTCACTATCGGCGCATATGTAGTCTGCAATTCCAAACAGAAACGTTACGATTACCGGTTTGCACACACTAAATCGTTGCATGGAATCTGTTTTTGTTTGTTTCTTTGTTTTTATGTTATTTCTTAATTAAATTACACGAAAAGAACGATATGCCTTGTCATGTTCGAGTTAAATCTCGAGTGAGAGCTTCCCCCTATGTTTTCACTCAGTTTTCTAGACTGGAGACTAGAGCGAAGTGAGGCCGTGATGGCACCTCCAAACAGACAGAATTACAACCGCATCCACCGTCATGTGTACTCAGTCGATATTGGTATTGTCCTATTGTGACAATAGGACTGAATATCAATATCTACTGAGTGGTGAATGTGGCAGCTGTGTGTGGGTGTGTTTGAACTGAGTGAGTCAGTAAAGTTCAAGAGTTATTTTGATGGGCATGGAATAGAGAAAACCAAAATAGATGTCTTTTAGAAAACTTGTGGGGAAGTTGAGAATTGAGGTGGAGAGTATATCATTGTCGTCTGAATTTTTTGAATCCGCCCCTAACAGAATATAATGATATGTGTAATATTGTGGTGCACAGTTGGTGAATACTTGTACAGTATACAGTCAGAAATTTCGTATACTGCATGCCCCCATACCCCCCCCCCCCACACACACACACATCAGGATTCAATAA
The DNA here is from genome assembly GCA_033980235.1 of Diadema setosum. Taxonomy (NCBI): domain Eukaryota; kingdom Metazoa; phylum Echinodermata; class Echinoidea; order Diadematoida; family Diadematidae; genus Diadema; species Diadema setosum. The sequence goes on along the minus strand of CM067074.1, from coordinate 389,189 downwards.
ATGTACCTCCTTACTTAAAAACTTGACTATTATGGCTCCACTCCAGAAGATTTCACTCAAAATCTTGAACTCACTCCAGTGGTACATACACTCAGCAAAAAAAAAAAAAAAAAAAAAAAAAAGACAAAGAAAAAGTAAACATGGAACATAGTACCAGACCAAGCCATCAACTGCACCTCTCCTTTAATGTTCAAGGAAGAGGTGAAACATCTCCTGCTCCGCTAGATGGAAGGAGCAGTTTTTAGCGGCACGTTTTAATTAGCACTGTACATAATCCTTGTGCCTTCATGAGCAAACGTTATGAAATACACTATACATGCATGACTGCACCTCGCACCATACCAATACGTAGCCCGACCAGACGCTGTTAGTATACGCTGTGCACTTACAGCGACCAGCTGGCGACTGGGCTGTGTATATAGTTAACCGGTACGCTGATACACCATAAGGTGGCCTGTACTTTATTGAAAGAAGAAGAAGAAACGTTTTTTTTTTTTTTTTCAAGTTTGTATTTCTCATAGGATATTTGGCTAAAATTCAATGTGTTATATACCATATGAAAAGTACTTAGAAATTTAATTGGCTTCCAACCTGGAAGGTCAATAAAAATGGAAACTTTACGCATAAATGAACACCTCTGTTTTTCTCTTTGAAGGCACAGCAGTATACAAGTTGCAGAAACGTACACGTTATCAGTCATGCGCAAGTGCTCTGACATGTAACAATAAGAAAAAAAAAAAAGACACATCGCAACCAAAACATGATATAGGTTGTAAATAAAACTGTGATCTCTGTAATATCTTTAAAGCCCAAAAGAGCAATAAAGGCAAGAAATAGTGGGGGAAAATGAAAAATCCGAATTCAAATGAAATGAGATGAAGCAATATCAACAAAAATGGTACAATTTGAACTGATTTTTTTTTTTTCAAATTGAGAAAGTTGTAAATGATTTTTGGTTCTTGAATTTGTCTCGTGAATTCTTAGATTATACTAAATCAAATGAGTGAAATAAAGATATTGTTCACTTGATTATCTTTGTGCCTTTACTCCCTGTGTCATTTAAAGCTTGAGTTGACAGAAAATTCTTATTTTCTCCCTTTATGCACTGTTATGTTTCCCACTTTGACAGTTCTTTAAGGTTATAAAGAGATAAAGAGAACGAAAACCTATTTTTGTTACTTCATTCATGTCTCTCATTGTCTTAAACTGGTCTTTTGTTATCGTTGTTTTCTTTAAGGGCACATGCAAATGAAAGACAACATGCCAATCTTTGCAATTTTTTACTTTTACGCTTTTGAGGACAAAAATGAAAGTGTTCACTCATGCGTAAAATTACCCTTTATATTGACCTGCTAAGTTGATAGCCAATTAAATCCCCTTACTATGGTATATAATACCTTGATTTTCATTAAAATCTTCTATGAAAAATATCAACTTGAAAAAGTGTTTACTTTCTTTTTGTGCTGAGTGTATATAACAACCAGCACTGTGATAATCGAGTTTTGGATATCTTAACCTTTGTCTCCACGGATCGATTTGTGTGCGTGTGTGTGTGTGTGTGTGTGTGTGTTTGTGTGCTTCCTGAAGCTAGATAAATGAGAATGGGTGATTTCAAGTTCGGTGCTAGTGCTAGTGCTAGTGCTATCTCAGCACTAGCACCGGCGATAAAACCGAATTTGAAATCACGTCGGTGATGGGAGTTGTCCTCAAAGTTATGACGTATTTCCGGTAGTTGGTGCTGGGTGTTCGGTGTTGAATGTCGTCTGCTGAACCGAGCTCCGCCGATTGTGTTAGCGATTTACGTGCTTTTTCGCCATTGACTAACACTAGTCCGTAGGGATTAACATTTTCGTCAGTTCAAGTTCGGTGCTGGTGTTAGCGCTGCCGTGCGAGACTCATATTCACTTCCATAATAGATGCACGTTTCACGTGCTAAGTCTATGCTAATACAATGGTCGCCCACGTAACGTACACGAACACTCGAGACATGGCTTTATAAATCTGAGCCTGGGAGCAAGATTAAGATAGTTGTAATTTGGGGAATGGATGAAATTTGTGGCATTTTAATCTGTCTTCCTCATTATGTCTCTAAAACTAAGCAATTTTTGCTACATCTTTTAATATTTGACTGTAATCACGCGCAATCACTTTTTTTCGCGCGCAATTCCCGCGGTGCTGTCAGTGATTCCAACACTTAGTGCTGGTGATCGATAATTTTGATCGTATCGCCTCGTTAAAGGTACTAGCCCACATTTGCAAACCCACGAAAATCAAAACTGCATAATACAGGTCCAATATGACTTCAAGTACAAGTTATAACAGTAACATACCTCACCTGTCGCTCTTTGTCTATACCATTCGATAAAAGAGAGAAAATCATCGTTTTAAAATCAATTTTCAAACCGGGTCAACCCGACCCAAAATCGAATTACGAGCGCGGGCTATAGCTACGTACATTGTACATGTAACACGTACGTGGACCGGAGCTAGCGAGCGTTATACGCATGCATACGGATTACGGTGCATTTTCATTTATTTTTATGAAAGTAATGGACTAATTGGAACGAAATTTTGCACAGGTGTTACTGCAATCATACCCAAACTCCATGCTAACTATGAGACCAATTGCTGCAGGTTTACAAATGTGGTCTAGTACCTTTAATCTGACCGTCGGTGTTGGAGCTCGATTTAACGCTGTTATTTGGGGGCTGTTAGCACTAGCACTAGCACTTGCACCGAACTTGAAATCACCCATTCTTTGTTGTTGGTGTTTTTTTTTTTTATAGAGCTGTATGTTTCTTTGCTGAAACAAACGAGAAAAGTGCAAACTTTGACTGATGCCACAGTGTGATGATATTGTTTAATCAATTAAGGGAAAGTACAGTTTTGAATTAGGTGAGAATTTAGCTTTTAAGTTTTTGTGAGATACTTAATAGAAATCACTCTATGAAATGTTAAAGAGAGAGCATAAAATTCTAAGAGGAATTAAATCTTCTTTGCTTAAAATCAGTTTTGAAATGGCTGAGATATCCAAAAACAAAGTAAAACAGTGGGATCCTATATGACAAAAGGTGGGTCCCAAACTTTATTGGGATTGCTTTGTTTTGGATATCTCATTTCAAATCTAATTTTCATCAAATAAGATTTGAATTCCTCTTAGAATTATATACTCTTTAAAACTTCATTATAGGTTTCTCATTATCTAAAAAAAAAAAATCTTTAAAAACTGTTGGAAACCTCAAAGCTCATCTCAGCGGAAACTGAACCTTCCCTTGACGTTTGTTTGCTTTACACTATTTTCCTTGACACCAGCCGACATAGAGGCACTGCAGCAGCGATGCCTTAACGGTAACACTCCTCGTCTCGATCTGGTGAAGGAGTTCCTAGACATGCTGGAGAAGGTGGGGGATAAACGAGGAATCTTCCAGGCCTTTATGGAAGCTCTTGACAAATCTGGTAAACTTTCGGTCAGAATATAATACAATTCATGACCCTTTTGTTTGTTTGTTTGTTTGTTTGGTTTATTTCTGCATTTTCTTTCTCCGAATACAGTTGCAAATGAAAACAGAATGATACAGATAACATACAAATCAATACAAAAAAAAAAATCATTTGCGTAACAACATTAGTCTGAAGTGACATAATTATGAATCAAAATAACATATTAAGGCATAATGTATCTATTAACAAAGGAGAAATCAATACAGGGGACCGTCATCATAAGCAGAGCTTGACGTGTATGAGGCCCTATCTGAATATGTGATACCAATATAATATAACACCAATTATATATGTACTCATAAAACTCTTAATCTTAATACACGAAACACATTTTGCTAGAGAAAAAAAGAAAAAAAGAGGAGAAAAAAAGAAAAGAAAAATAGTGACTTGGCGCTTTAAAACAAACAAAAAAAAAAACAGCACGCAGCACCATTGGCATTGATTGGTAGGTATAGTAGACAATAAAAGTGTAGGTGTGTGCGAGTGACAGTGCGTCGTGTGTGCAGGTGACAGTGCAAGAGAGAATAAAGGCTGTAGCATGCCTATTCTGGGGGTAAGGTATGGACTTTACTGAATGTATGCAATATCATTATCAAGAAGGGAACGGGAGGGAATGGAAAAAAATCGAAAAAAAAAACACTTTGCATGGATCAGGGCTGACTGAGACTTAAGAAAAAAAAAAGAAAGAAAAAATACATTGATCAAAGACTACTAACTGGAAACATATTTCAATAATAAATACTTTTTAAAATAAGCTTTAAAGGAAAAAAGTGAAGTACACAGCTTTAATTGATCAGGTAGGTTATTCCAAACATCGGGACCGTAATGTCTAATTGATTTCTGAGCTAAGACAGTTTTGGGGTTTACAAGGAGAAAGTCTGTCGAACGGCGAGTTGGATATGTGTGTATATTCGAATTTAAGTGAAGAATATTATGAAATAAAGAGGGAAGTTGATTTGTTGCGTACTTGTACATAAATATACCTGTTTGTAAAATGTGGATGTCCTGAAGCTTCAAAGTATGCAAACGATGAAATAAAGGATCTGTATGAGATAAATATGTGGAATTAGTAATAATGCGAATAGCACGATTTTGTGCACACAGTAAGAAAATCATCTAAGAAAATCCTCTAATTTCAGTAAACTAGTACTGTTCCTTTCTCTTGTTTCTTCTCAACGACATTTTGATAATATCTCTTTATAGCTACCCATTTGCTCATCACATCGAATCATCTATTTATGTATTTTCATATTTTGGCATTTAATTATTTACGTATGAATTGCGCATATACTATTTTCATGGAGAGATGTTGATGTACACAGATTCAAACCGCATTGTTTTAAACGTGCATAATATGACATTTCTTGGCATCACAATATTTTAAGTAAATCACATAATACCTGTACGACAAACTTCACACTCAAAATATTCTACAACACTACCATGTTGCCACATTCAAATTAATGCATATGGTGAAATCATACCAGGGAGGTGAGACGATACCTCCCTGACCATACTGAGCCATATACATCAAGCAGAGTCAACGTCCTTGGATATACTAGAAATACACCAGAGAATCAACTCAGAGTTATCTCGTATTGTTACATTTTTGTGCTCATATCTATATTTTTGCTAATAATTGATACGTTTATTCAATGATATTTATAGGGTCCCAACTTTTATTGATACCGATTTGTTTTACTATGTTTTGGATATCAGCCGTTTCAAAACCACTAACCATGAAGGTACTATCTATGGGCACTTCTTCTCTTGCAATTCCCAGCATCATGACAATCTTAGTGGTTTATATCCTTTCAATAAGGACTCGTCTCTTCGAATATAATTAGGTGTGCTTGTATATATATTTTATTACCACAATTATAATGCATAATGGTGACATAAAAAAAAGCAAAAGAATGGTTTGAAAAAAAAAAGCGGTGAAAGAAAAAGATTCGTGTAACATAACACACATCCTTCGCTTGACTTATATAAATTTCTAGACTTTTGCATCTGAACATCTGCATATAAATGATCATACTTGGTAAAGATTTTTAGAATAGGTAATATTTGGGATGAGGAATATAATCCTATCAAAAAAAGTAAAAAATCACAATAAATGAGGATGATGACATAGCAGCTTCGCATTAGCGTGCATGGTTAGGTGCTCAATGAAGCAGAACAAAAGAAAATGCATCTTGTTTAGCAACTGGTATTGTAATGGAATGACGCTGGTATATTACTGGAATATGTGAGCTCCCTATGTCATCATCCTTGTTACAGTGAATCATATTTTAGTTTTTAAAATGCTGTATCCCCTCAAGGATCGCAATAAATTCCACAAGTCTATACATGCCACGATCAATTTATGTATACTAAACATGATGTGAAATTACATTAATTGTCTGGAATGCCTTTTTAAGGTGTCATTCAACACGAGGAATTCTTGCGAAAATAATGTAGACATTTATGCGCAAATACGATGACAATATCTCAAAACGCATAAGCAGTGATCACGGATGATACAATAATATCATTCTAAAAATTATGTGAGTAATGACTGAAAACAAATCGATCCAGTCGATTCAACTGTCACCATGGCTACGTGATACTTTCCCTCCCAGATAATGAATATCTTCGCCACCATCTTGAAGGGACATCGAATTTGACCTCGAAGAGAAGAGACTACTACAAGTTCCTCATGAAGGTTTACCTGGACAAGCTGAAAGACATGAGCCCAATGGATGTAATGAAGCATCTAGAAGGATCCTGTTTGAATTCAAATGACATCGAAAAAATTCGACGAAAGGTAACACTATGCCATCTGCAGAAAAAAAGAGGAAAAACACCCATAAGTTTCAGCGGGATTTTAGCACAGCATATAATCTTAACATATCTGAAAAGACATAATAATTATTTTCCATATCTCAACTATGAAGATGATGGGGCGTATACATAAAACATCTGCGATGATTTACTGCGAAAAATGAATGTTAATGAAAGATAATTTGATATTCTTAAGTAGTCATGAATGCACAAAATATACAACTCTGTAACATTACATAACGCGGACTGTTCTGGTTCTCTGCTTCAATTACTTATTTTCTTTTTGTAACTATATATCGTGTATATGTTTTCGTAACTTCGTATAAACTCCTTTTTGTTACCGCGCACCACAAAATATGGGTCATTCAGTTTACAGACTTTACATTATTTGCATTTATTCTACTCATTAAAAAAGCATGTGAATAGTAAAACCTGCTTGATAGTACAAAATGTATAAGTTTTTATACTTTTATACACCCATAATTTTCCCTCAGACTCTGAATTGTCTGCGTTGATGCTATGAAGTACATGAATTATTTACCCATTCCGCACGGGAACCTGGTGGTCTGTGTATTAAGTCTATGGGGATTTCAGAATTCAGTATGGAACGGATTAAAGTATATGAATTAGGTGCGCATAATGAGTGTTCAAGGATTAAAAGGGGTCTGGTTATCCCTGTAGAATTGTTATTACAGAATTCATAACTATTATCTAAGCATGCACATGCACAAAGAGTGGAAAGCAGTATGGAACAGTAACCTATCGATATGCTTGCTCTTTCCGCAAAATAATGTCTGGAATTTCTATAAGTTGTCACAAAGTTTGACTTTGTTCGGAACATCCACTGGGTTTTAGTTGATGCCAGTATTTACAGAATTCCAAAGTTTTGGGCCATTAAAGATGATTCGCCATTTTATTTATTTTTCCTATCTGTCTCTCTATCGCTCGCTTTCTCTGTAGATATTCAACTTAAGTGGCTCCACTTCAGCCTCTACTTTTTGTTATGTATGTTTATATAATATATTATATGTGTACACACACCCATGATTATGTCACGTATTGAATTCTGCAAACGTCTCCTCATTCAATGTCACATTAGACATAGTTATAATATTATGAATATAAAAGTATGATTTTGTTGTTCCTTCACTTTTCTCAACGAATGTTAGAAAGAGAACCTCGGACCTACTGCTGCCTGCACGGAGCTTATGTTGAGACTCCAGCGAAAAGACGAAGACTCCTTCGACCGCCTTGTGAAGGGACTTGATGAGAGTGGGTCAAAGGATCTCGCTCATGAGCTACGTCAGTTGAAAAACTTTGCCCTTGGGATAGAGGATGCAGACCCTGACCAAAGTAAAACCATTGCAATTTTTAATACTTAACCTTCACTTTATCATTTTTTTCCTTCCTGTTTTATTCCTGAGGTTATAACACTTTAAAAGTGTGGCAGAAGAACCCCTGTGTACGTTTTCTGTTTTCTTGGCGAACTGTTAATTAATTTTTTTTTTTCATGCTTGTTACCTATGATCTACTTCTATGAATTATGGTGTTCATACTTCCATATTGAACACTTGTGACAGTTCAAATGGTTTAAATGACATGGCTAGAGCTAGGAGGGACTGTATGGTTATATATGATCAAGGCGTTTTGACAAATGGTTCTCAGAATAGACTGATATACACACTTTGGTGTAAGTTATCATGGGTGCGGTGTGGCGAATAGATTGGTGTCACATATTTGCCAAGACAGAGAACATAGCAAAGATGCGAAAATCACTCTTCTCTTTATTACTGTTATGATTATTATTTTTTAGGAAATCGTTAAAACTTTCCCTTTCGTTCCTTCTTGTATTTCTTCCTTTGAATAAGTCACCAACAAGTACTTCGTACATTGTGGAATAATGATTAGATTGTCTATAGGACTGTGAGCATTTCAAAATGAAAAAAAAAAACCTAAATGTTGTTGCCGTTCTACCATAATTATATATATGATAAAGCGTCGATTGTTTCGCATTGTTCTTGTATTTGTACTGTAAACTTGAGAATTAACGGAAAGATAAATTCATATCATTATTATTATTATTTGTATTTGAAAATTATGTATAAACCAGCAAAGCTTTCGTACTTGTAATCAAATCTAATCATATCAGTTCTCATTTCTCACACAGCAGATGAAGAAATCCCCGTGGAAACAGCCGATACAGAAGAGATAGGGGACGAGAAGACAATGGATGTGGACACTGCTGTCAATGAGGGACCCCAGGAACTCATACTGAGGCCTTACCAGGAGAAGGTTGCGGCTCAATCTCTTCGTGGTGAGAACTCACTGGTTGTACTCCCGACGGGCAAGGGCAAGACTGAAGTTGCCATTGCTGTGATCCAGCGACTGTTTTTACATTCGTCAAACAGTGAACTTGGTGCGAGCAGCAGCCATGGAAACAAGAAGATAGTCTTCGTGGTAAACAAAGTACGTATTGGGTCGGTTTCTATTAAAGAAAACCGCTCTCACATAATATAGCGAACATAAGCACAGACTAATGTTTATGCTTCGTCAACTAACTTAGTTTACTACTCTTCCCTTTAAATACGTACTATGACATGCAACTTGTGGCCTATTTTCTTCTGTTTGTAGCAATGACTTATTGGTTTTTAGCTCACCTGAGCCGAAGGCTCAAGTGAGCTATTGCGAACGCTCTTCGTCCGGCGTCCGTCGTGCGTCGTCCGTCGTGCGTCGTGCGTCGTCCGTCGTGCGTAAACTTTTACATTTTCATCTTCTTCTTGAGAACTCCTGGACCGATTTTCACCAAACTTGGCAGGTAGCATCCCTAGGGGGATAGGATCTCAATTTGTTCAAGTGGGCACCATACCCCACCTGGGGGGCCCCCAGAGGGGCCCACACCCCCCCCCCCCCATTAAGGAATCTTAAAAAATCTTCTTCTTTAGAACCAGAAGTGATAGAGCTAAGTTAATACTATAAATTAGTACATTGATGACTGTAGTTTCAAGTTTGTTCATGGCGGAATCAGGGGTGCCCCCCCCCCCTTGGGACCCAGGGGGGGGGGGGAGGGGTCCTAATGGGGCCCAAATTGTACATTTTCATCTTTTTCTTGAAAATTCCATTATGAATTTTCACCAAAGTTGGCAGGTAGCATCCCTAGGGGGAAAAGAATCTCATTCCCATCAAATGGGCACCATGTTCCACCTGGGGGGCCCCATTGGGCCTAAATTTGGACCGAAATTGTAAATTTTCATCTTTTTCTTGAAAACCCTATCACTAATTTTCACCAAACTTAGCAGGTAGCATCCCTAGGGGGATAGAATCTCAATTCCATGAAATGGGCACCATGCCCCACCTGGGGGGGGGGGGGGGGGTCCCAGGGGTCCCACCCCCCCTCCTGTAAGGAATCTTTACAGATTTTCTCTAGAACTGGAAGTGATTGAGCTACAATAAAAGTGTAATTTAATACAATGAATCAGTATATTGATGACTGTTGTGTCAAGTTTGTTCAAGGGAGAATCAGGGGTGCCCCCCCCACCCCCTTGGGACCCAAGGAAGCGGGATGGGATGGAGGGGGTCCAAATGCGGGCCTAAATTTTCACCTTCTTGCTGAAAACAACATAATGGATTTTCACCAAACTTGTCAAGTAGCATTGCCATAGGGATAAGATCTCAAAGTGTTTGAATGGGCACCATGCATTGCTTGGGGGCCCCAGGGGGTCCAAACCTCCTAAATTAATGAATAATAAATAATCTAGTTCTAATCAAACGTGAAAGGGCGTTAAGTCTTTTTTCCCAAGCTGCATAATCCAACGTTCTATAAAGTACAGTGTCCTTGGCAGGTATTCTTACCAGTGTGATGGAATATGTAAATGGACACCATGCCCCCATTCTCAAAGCTACCCCCACCACAAGTTTCCAATGTTCTCAGGTATAAGAGTCTTCAAGATTGCATGCAAGGTGAACTTGCGATACCCAGGTGAGCGCGTGACCCCCGGGTCTCTTGTTATGCTGAAGGGTGCTAGAAGCATAATGCTTTTGGGTTGTACGTTCGTCCGTCTGTCCACATAGATCTCGTTGCCAGGATTTAAAAAAAAAAACACATGTTCAATGGATTAGATTTAGAGGTAGCCACCAGGGTTTAAAGTCAAAGGTCACATAACTGGCTTAAACTGGGATTTACATATGTTATGAAGTTAGGATGGGCAGTGATAATAGTAATTCCATATGAGGAATACAAATAATTATATAATTTGCCTTTTATTTGTGGAGATATGATTCACATCATTTTGTGTCAAGTATAATAAATCATAGCCAAATGACACCTTTTTTTCAGATGTTGTTTATGTACTCTTGCGGCTGCTACAATACTTTTTTTTTTCTAATAATGAATGAACTTTGACTCCTGACAAAAATTGATTGGCGCACAAGAGAGGTGCAGAAAATGAATGTTCTGTTCATGGACATTTTCCAAGAGTAAAGTCCCACACTTTCTTCTTGTAGGTCCCCCTTGTAATACAGCAGAAGGAGCGCTGCCTCAAGTATCTTCGTGGTAAGTGTAGGGTGGCCGGTGTGAGTGGGGAAGAGATTGCTGGGGCACCGCTGGACACTGTCATTGACAGCAATGACATCATTGTGCTAACAGCACAGATCCTGGTCAACGCACTGAAGGATAGCACGTCGGGAGTCAGTCTATCTCAAATCGATCTACTCGTCTTGGACGAATGCCATCATTGTCAGGTTCGTTTTCCCTAGCTCATCTCCTACGTGACCCAGAAGAAGTCTATCTTAGAAATACATGGACAAATTAACTATGGCAGCCTCGCTAGTGTTAGCATTGTTCTTCCTAATGGCCCTTTCTTCTATTTGTTTGTCATCTGTTCACCTGTATAAAAAGGAAAAAAAAAACCCGCAGCTACTTCGTCATTAATGTGTCTCTTTCAAGGCTTATCGCAGAGTTCCACTAAACAAACCTATACCGAACAAGGTTTAACATGTCACTTCTGTTCGATTGTTATGGTATCACTTCACATAAAATGTTTACCGTTGCCCAATCAGTCAATATAAAACAATGCCCGATCATTTCTATCATTGTTTTGACATTCTGCAGAAGTCGGACCCGTACAATGTGCTCATGGCTCTATACCGTGACCTGAAACTGAATCAACCGACGGCTCAAAGACCTCAGGTCAGTTCCTGTCAAACGAGAGATAAAGACGGAAATGACGTTGAGAGTTTTCTGCATGCCATACTACCGTAGTCGAGACGGTTATTTTGACATCACAGCATCAAATCAGTTATAAAAAAACCTTGCATTTCATACAAGGTTATGATTAAAGTTCCATCAATTGAAATGTGACAATTAAACCTTCCGTAATTTTTATTGTCTATGGGTGATTTTGATGAGACTTTCACCAGTTTGTTTGTCTAATACAATTGTCTGCATTTTCTCGAACTACGAAGGTCTACTGTAATGCGATGGGAAATTGCACAAAAACGTCTAACGGACTTATTTCTCTTTGTGTATACTGGTACGAACTGTACGCCCTATGCCCTATTCATTTTTTTTTTAAATTAATACAATATTCTGCGAAAAGAACATGAACCTAAGAAATAATTTAATTTAATTTAAGTGAATCTTATTCCCGACTTACGAAACATTCTTATCGTGGTCAGATTCTAGGCCTAACAGCTTCTCCTGGTGTTGGATACGCGAAGAACCTGAAGGAAGCAGAAGAGCATATCATAAAGCTGTGCGCCAACCTGGACGCCATTATACCTCGAGAAACCAACGACGTGACTTTCGATGACCAAGATGACGGTCCAAGCCAAAGTGAGTAGGGTGCCCTCCAGAGCCCTTTACCTATACTTTGTCATTGTTGTTGTTGTTGTGTTTGAGGCGCGTCATTCACTATTGAGTATTTGCGCCTTTGTTTTTGTGTCACTTATACATAGCCTTTTGTCAAGGACCTCTCGCTACATGATGGCTATAACGGGCGACTAGAGCGAAGCAAGCCCAGCCGAGCGCGACAGTAGGCTGTCCTCACTTCTTTCGCCCACATTCTTTCACTAATGTATACAGTGAGAGGACCTTGGAAAAATTGCTATACCCGATACTGATCGTAGTCTTAAATACTCGATATTCGTCACCTGTAAATCACTTTCTTCTGGTCTTGTAGCATAGATTGGTAGATGCAGTAAACATGGTATAATATCAATTCATCAATATTGACCTCTAGGAATTACGATTCGACAGTCTTCGGTAACAGAATTCAGTTCAATTTCATTCGGGTTTGTCACGACATTCGTTCTCCCACCAAGAGTTGGATTCTTTTCTAAAAGTGCGTCAATATAATCTTGAACACCTTGGACATTATGTCGGATGGAATATTCGTTATGGTCAATGACGCAAAACAACGCCATTTTATGGTAAAGTTAAAGCATGTAAATACGAGAGCCAATAGGCGGTTCCTTGCCCGGCTAAATTAACGCGATGCTTGTCGTGTGAGAATATTGCAACATGAATATTTGCTTGGTGGAAATCATTTATTTCTTAGAAAGATGAACTTGAATATTATTTTCAACCGTCGTGCTGTATACGCAGAAAATAAAAAGATACAAGTAATATGTATGTATGTATGTATGGCTTTGCTTCGCGAACGCCGGAAGATTTAAGGAAGTCCACGTCTGCTGCAGGCTCGAAAGTTACTGATGAGTCCGATGCGGGACAGGCAGGCACGGTTGCAGCGGTTGCACGGGAAAATCAGTTGGTTGGTGTTGGGTGTTGGGTTTTTCCTCTGTTGTATGTTTCTATTGAGGTGGGCTCTGTCATCATCCTCAAAGGCGGCTGTTGCTCGTCGGACAGTAAGGAGCCAAGATGTGCGATCGGAGACGATAGCAGTCCACCGTCGGCGATCGATGTTGCAGGTGCTCAAGGTTCTCTTCAAGCAGTCCTTGTACCTCTTCCTGGGTTCACGTCTGTCTCGGTGTTCAGAAGAGAGCCCACCGTACAGCATGACCTTCGGAAGGCGATGGTCTTACATTCTCGAGACATGGCCAGCCCAGCGCAGTTGAGTTTTCATCAGTGTGGCTTCGATGCTTGTAGTCTCTGCCAGCTCAAGAACTTTGATGTTGGTGACAAAGTCACTCCAGTGGATGTTTAAGATGAAGCGGAGGCATCGCTGGTGGAAGCGCTCAAGAAGGCGTAGATGATGCCGGTAGATGGCCCATGACTCAGAGCCGTACAGGAGAGTTGGTAAGGCAACGGCTCTATACACGCTGATCTTTGTCTGTTTCTTCAGGTGGTTGTTTTTCCAGACTCTGTCGCGCAGTCTATCAAAGGCGCTGCTTGCCTTAGCAAGTCTGTTGTCTATTTCTTTGTCGACTCTTGCGTTGGATGTGATGGTGCTGCCGAGATAAGTAAATTGATCAACTGTTTTGAGTTCTGTTTGCCCTATGGTTATGTGGGGAGATTGGTAATCCTGTCGAGGAGTCGGCTGATGAAAAACCTCGCTTTTCTTTAGCCTTACTTCAAGGCGAAGTGCTTTAGCAGTAACTGCGAAGCAGGACGTTAAGCGCTGAGAGCAGACTCTGAATGAGCAACAAGAGCGGCATCATCTGCGAAGAGTAGCCCACGGACCAGTAGCTCATGCGTCTCGGTGTGAGCTTGCAGACGTCTTAGATAAATAGACTGCCATCTGTGCGGTACCGGATATAAACAGCATCTTCGTTATTGAACTCTTCCATGGCTTGTTTGAGCATCATACTGAAGAAGATGGTAAACAGGGTCGGTGCAAGAACACAGCCTTGCTTTACATCGTTGTCAATTGGGAAGGGTTCGGAGAAATCACTTCTATATCTAACCCGGCCTTGCTGGTTTTCATGCAGTTGGATAATCATATTGAGGAATTTCGGGGACAACCAAGGCGCTCCAGAATTTGCCAGAGTCCTTTCCTACTCATTGTGTCAAAGGCTTTAGTTAGGTCAAAAAAGGTATTGTAAAGTCCCTTGTTTTGTTCCTTGCACTTTTCCTGGAGCTGTCTGAGGGCAAAGACCATGTCAACAGTTCCTCTGTTTACGCGAAAACCACATTTTCGCGATTCTGGGAGAACACTTTCTGCGACACTAGGCGTTAGTCTATTGAGAGGAATTCGCGCAAGGATTTCGCCCGCGATGGAAAGCAGGTGATTCCTCTGTAGTTGGTGCACTCTGATTTCTCTCCTCTGTTTTTGTACAGGGTGATGATAATTGCATCGCGAAGATCTTGATGTAGTTGGCCTTGGTTCCAGCAAAGCGTGAAGAACTCGTAAAGCTTGGTATGTAGGGCTTTCCACCAGCCCTCCATACCTCTGGGGGGATTCCATCTACACCTGCTGCTTTGCCGATTTTCATTTGTCCGATCGATTTAAGTGTCTCCTCGAGGGTAGGGAACTCATCCAGCTCAGGTTTAAAGAGCTGTTGGGGAATCAGGAGCAGGGCAAATTCTCGTACTGTGCGGTTGGCACTGAAGAAAGACTGTAAGTGCTCTGACCATCGGGTGAGGATGGAGGTCTTGTCGTTGAGAATTTCGCCGTCTGCGCTACGAAGAGGACTTTGAATTTGGCGTGAGGAACCATGGAAAGTCTTCAGTGCCTTATAAAAACCCTTCAGGTCGCCAGTGTCGGCACAAAGTAGAGTTTGTTTGGAAAGGCTTGTCCATCACTCATTCTTGATCTCTCGAAGTTTGCGCTGAAGGTGGCTGCATGCAAGACGGAAGACACTTTTTTTCACTGGACAGGATGGATTCGTGACATGAGCCTGGTGGGCAGATCGCTTCTTAACAAATAGCTTTTTGATTTCCTGATTGCTTTCGTCAAACCAATCCTTGTTCTTCCAGGAGGAGAGTCCCAGTACCTCTTTATAGGATTGTTGTATGGCTGATTTCATCCTAGCCCAAAAGACTTTAACAGGAAAAATGTCCTTGAAGTAGATCTTATCTTCAAGTCTTGTTTGGAGATTCGTCTGAAAATTACATCTCACTTCAGCTGACAGCAGGTAACCAACAACCAACATTTAATTTCTTCTGATGAGCCCCTCTGTATTTCAGCTTAGGCTTGAAATGAAGGTTTAACTTGCAGCGAACAAGCCGATGGTCAGTGTGGCATTCAGCACTGGGCATAACTCTGGTGTGATGCACGTCACGTTGTAGTCCAATAGATGCCATTGTTTGGACCAGGTGAATCCAGGTAGTCTTTAGAATGTCCCTCTGATGGAAAAGGGTGTTTGTGATGACTAGTTGTTGTTCTGTGCAGAACTCCAGCAGGAGGCGTCCGTTGTCAATTCACTTTCCGATGCCATGTTTACCAAGAATTCCTGACAAGGTTTCCGAGTCTTTCCCGACGCGGGCGTTGAAGTCACCAAGGATGATAAACTTGTTGTCTTCACAAACTTGTTGGGAGAAGATGCGCAGATCAGTGTAGAACTTATCCTTTTCGGCTGGTTCCGCCTGAAAGGTTGGGGCATATACACTGAACAGAGTGATATATTGACCGTTGCGAAGGGAGAGACACATGGACATAATCCGGTCAGAGTGGCCTGTTGGAAGGTTTTCGAGCCTGGAGGCGATGGAATTCTTGACCATAAACCAACTCGATAGACGTTCATATCGAGGCTTGCAAGACCAGTAGAGTGTGTAGCCCGCGCCATGTTCTTTGAGATTACCTTCATCTGCAAGGCGGACTTCGCTGAGAGCAGCTATGTCTATGTCGAGTCTGGAGAGCTCACGAGCGATGAGGGTGGACCGCCATTAAGGTCTGTGGTCGTCCGTGTCCAGCATTGTTCTGACGTCTCAACATGCTAACTTGAGTTTGTGTACACCTTTTGAAGGAGGTGTGACCCTTTTTATCTGTTTTGTTCGACCGCTTGGAAGATGCCCGTTGGCCGCGGGAAGCCAACTAGGACGAGTAGTATTACATCAAGCCAATGACACCCGTTCGAAATAAACGATAGACTGACCAAAATAGTTTATTTATTGATGTAGACATCATAAACTGTCAAATCAAGTGTCTATTTTCTGCCTCTCTCCTCTCTCTTCACGTTAAGCTACACATGTGTGTGGTCAGAGCAGAAAAAGAAAAATAATAGCTGCTTGGACTTACAGTGAAGCAAGCCTAGCAAACAAACAATACCTGTATAGAACAAAAAGTAACAAAATCGACGCATCTCAGTCTGAATGACTAGTCATTATAGTAACTTTAAGGTTCGTGCACCCTGTCTGAAACTACATAACTTTCATACCATGCGTACAATTTCTTTGGTTTTTTCGCATGTTTGAAATCTGCTGGTCAAATTCTATCCTGGCATGTATCAGCGATCCTACATTAATGAGAATGACGCGAATTGGTTCTTTTATTATATCTATCTATTACAGTTCAGAGGATAGTTCCAGGACGCTCCGGCAGAGATCCTTTCTTCAGGAAAATATCTGGCATCATGGCTGACATCGAGGAGAGGATTGCTGAATCGAGAGGTGAGCTTTGATGTACAGGGGACTGGGCAGCCGTTATAATGTCCTCGGGGCTGGTAGTTTTCTTTCGTTGATATCGGAATCCCCTAATATCCGACACAAATAAAGTGTATGGAGATTTCTGATAATTTTGGACCCTAAATTCTACTTCGTTGTAGCCAAAATTTTGTTATAACTGTGTTCGTTATAACGTGAGTGCATTTTGTCACATACTAGTCTTGTGCAAACCAGATTTTTTTTTTTCGACACAGGGCTTATATTGACTTTATGTATCGTGAAACAGGATAGGTATCCGTATCGCAACAATAGTATAATGAGAATAACTGTTACAGTGATGCCATTTGAATCCTTGTGGTTATCGTAACGACAGTTGTAATCATCCACCATTCTTGTTTTATAGGGAAGCATATCACGTAGTAATGATAAAGGAGGCTGTGATACGGGAACAATTTTACCTATTTGTCGAGAATATCTACGGCAAAGTCTGTGATATTATTCACTTAATCTATCTCCGTCATAGAATGAAATGAAATAAAATGAAAGACACTCTCACTAGCAGGAATTATTTTGGTGCAAAGCTAAATGCCAGAAACTTCAAATGAATATTTCCAGTGGTAAACAGTATGTAATTTTTTACACTTAACCGGACGGTCCCTCGTCGCACAAAGTATACTTGAATGTAGCAGACTATAATATAATACGGAGCTTTAGATTTTAGTCGCGCGGACGTTCAGAGGGAAAAATATGTTCTGAGCGTGCGCAGAAGCGCGTGTCAAGTAAATCTATTAGCCGGGTTCACACGTACAAAATAGCGGGATGACGATCGCGATCCACATCTCGAGTTTTTTTTTTTTTTTTTTTTTTCGAGCGTCCACACGTACCAAATTAGCGGGATAGCGATCGCGATCGGTATCCCGCTAATTTGGCGAGCGTCCACACGTACCGAATTATCCCGCTAATTGCCGATAGAGATAATTTAACAGCAAAGCCTGCAAACTGGGTCACACAGTGCCCTTCTCTATCACTGCCTGCGCGCACTTCCCTTTGTCCTTCGCATAGGCCTCGCACTTGTGATGTGCGCATTGCATGATGGGATACAAAAACTCGAGATTCTAATCCCGACCGTTCACACGTACCAGCGCGGGGCCAATTATCCCGCTAATTGACGAACCAGCGCAAGATTTCTTGGGATTAGCATCGCGATGCCTATCCTGCTAATTTTCTGGTTTTTTCTGTCCACACGTGCAAAAAACTCGGGATGACGATCGCGATGCAAATCTGGAGATTTGTATCCCGCTAATTGGTGTACGTGTGAACCCGGCTATTTTTAGCTTGCGTCGCGTGAGTTTTTCACTACGTGTACTGGCCTATTTTTACGTCCGCACAGTTTGCAACGTAGAGAACTACTTCATGCACCGATCATGTGGGGGCGCGATTTCATTTTTTATACGTTGCGTCCCAGCGTAATCTAAAGCTATTTTTCAACACGACGTAGGGGAGAGGAGAACGTCCAGCGCACTCGTCGTCTCAAACGCGTCAAAGTCTAAAGCTCCCTGTTAGGATCAAAGCGATTTTCTCCAGTGGTGGGGAGGAGAAAATCTCTTTGATTAGGATTCATCGAAGCCACTTGACTGATTCTTTGCAATGTGCACGATGTGTATTACCTTACCGTAGAGGGCTCGCGACTACTGTCTGCTGACAGCACCTCGACAACGGCACGCTCAAAGCGAGGTCAGCAACACTACGAAAACTGGGTGGTCGATTTCACCAAGCAAATCAGACTTCAAGTGAACGATGGCGAAGAGCATCAGAAACTTCTCACCTACGTCGAGTTCCTCAGGGTGAGGGAATTTTGACAGACTTTTAAAGCAATATGTTTCTTGAAAAAAAAAAAAACAATGAGAGAAAGGATTACAAGTATTGTATACTGGTTTTGTAGGTGACGTTTAATCAAGTACATACATTTGTATTTCTCTGTTTTTAGTACGCGATCACAACATAAATGAAATAGCTATTGCTTTCGACAATAATACCGGAAACTTTCAATCAATCCTATTGTTTAGTATAATAAAACAAACAGAACAAATAAAAAAAAAAGATCCCACAAACCCTCAATCAATATAAAGAGGAAATCTCTTCCTCACATCGAAGTCCAATATACTAATATACCAAAACACCAATATACCAATATGCCAACATACCAACATATACCGACATACCAACATACCAACGTACCAATATACTAATATAGGGCCTACCAACATACCAATATACCACCATCATACCAACATACAAATATACCAATGTACCAATATACCAATATAATATCAACATAGGTTACGTTTTGATACATGTGCTATGACATGTATTTCAACTTCGTCACCTGCAGATAACCTATTTCACCGTCAATGACCATGGGCACATAACAAATGCGTGATAATAATTATGGGGGCAGAATTTCTGCATTTCCATCAAGATTTGTGTAATTCACTCACGTTGGGAAAAGCTCCTTATACTGACAAAACTAATGAAATGAGAAAGACTGTAAATTGGCTTCACTCTGCGATGGTGATTATTAAAGGTTTGTAATTTGTGCACGTGGTATATACAGAAATACAACAACTGCCTGTTCATCAACCGTGATGTCCGTACCACTGACGCCATCGACTACATGGAGGAGTTCCTAGCCACTTCAGAACAAAAGATAGCTTCGGGCCTGACTGATGTGATTCTAGCTAAGCAGTTTAGAGGTAGGACCCACATCATTTTGAAGTTTTCATCGTGTTGTATAGTCACAATTTGTAGTACTGTACAGATGATTTAGACAATAAAGATGATTACGAAGATAACAAGAACAAAAGACCAGCTAAGATTTAAGGTTTACTACTAGTACTATAGCCAGAATTTTATGTGATATCATATTCGATAGAATTGTGATATGGTCGGGAAGTTCGGTGTGGAAAGACAGTTCATTATTACTATTTTTCTAAGGTAATGACAACAATGGATTCTTAAATGTGTGTGAATGTGTGTGTTTGTGCGCGTGTGCTCGTGTGTGCGTGTGTGCCTCATATCTGTGTGTCGGTGTGTCTGTGTTTTGCATGTTTCTATAATTTGGCGCTCTCCCTCAACCTTTTTTTTTTTCCAGCAAAGTAAGTAAGGTTTCACAGAGTTGTGGTTTTTCCACAGACGCTCTCCCCGAACTGCGGCAGTCCTCCGAGCTGCATCTGAGCAGCAACCCTGTGCTGGCCGAGCTGGGGAGAAGGCTAAAGCACGAATACCGCCTTGAGCCGGAATCTCTGACCATCATCTTCACTAAGACTCGCCAGTCGGCTATCGCTCTGGTCAAATGGCTGAATGAGGAACCGTTTCTGAAGAAGTTTAAGGCTGGTTTCCTTATCGGAAGTGGTGATCAAGGTACACAATCATGTTCTCTTTAAAGCACAACGGATTCATTGTCGTTAACCGCCGGTGGCGTATCTGGGGTGGGGGGGGGGGGGGGGGGGCAAGGGGGGCACGTGCCCCGGGCGCGTGTTTTTTTTAGACGGCACAGATTGGGGAAACTAAAAATCTATCGGGGACCCTATCCCTAAACCTAACCCTAATCCTAATCCTAACCCTAACCATCAAACCCTAACCCTAACCCTAACCCTAACCCTAACCCCAACCCTAACCCTAACCCTAACCATAACCATAACCAAAAACCATAACCCAGCGTTTTTCCCATAGGTTTAACACGCGCCATGCCCCAATCTGTGCCGTCTTTAAAAAAAACGCGCCCCGGGCGCCACTCCTTGGGGGCGCCAAAAACGAAAAAACGAAAAAAAAAAAAAAAACGAAGAAGAAAAAGAAAAAAGAAGAATAAAGAAGAAGAAGAAGAAGAAGGAAAAAAAAAACCCCTCGCCCGGACGGGGGGGGGGGGGGGGGGGGGGAGAGAAAACCAAATCACACAAGATAAAAACAAAAAATGACAATGTTAATTGTGTTCACACAAGAATTCCATGTTTTGTAAGCTGAAATTTAGGCTCGCTCGCTGCGCTCGCTCGACAAAATGTATAGAAAAGAAGATAAGAACAAAACGTGATGATAACGCGGACAAAATGACAATGTATATTGTGTTCACACATGCCATTATTAGAAGACAAAATGTTACACGGAGCAGCGGCTGCAATTTTATTTCTTTCGTTCTGAAGCGATCGCCTACTGGATCAAACGAGGGCACCAAAGGTGTCGAACATTACGGGGGGGGGGGGGGGCGCAAAAAAAATCAAACAGGATAAGAACAAAACGTAATGACGCGGAAATATACAAATTTCGGCTCACTCGCGCGTAATAATTTAGAGGGTTTTTTTTTCAAGTCCTCCATTTGTTGGTATAAATCGTTATCTATAAGGCCGTCACTATATCTTTATTAGAATTTTAAGATTTATTAAGCAAAAAATGGCAAGAATTCCATATTTTGTAAGCTGAAATACAGAAATTTTCGGCTCGCTCGCTGCGCTCGCTCGCAAAAATTTATCAAAAAAGAAGATGAGAACAAAACGTGAAGATGGCGCGGAAATATACGAATTTCGGCTCACTCGTGCGTACTAATTTGGAATATTAAACTCCTCAGTTTGTTGGTATAAATCGTTATCTATAAGGCCGTCACTTATATATCTTGATTAGAATTGTAAGATTTAATAAACAAAAAATGACAAGAATTCCATGTTTTGTAAGCTGAAATACAAAAATTTTCGGCTCGCTCGCTGCACTCGCTCGCCAAAATTTATCAAAAAGAAGAAGAAGAAGAAGATAAGAACCAAACGTGATGATGGCGCGGAAATATACGAATTTCGGCTCACTCGTGCGTACTAATTTGGAGTATTTTTTCAAGTCCTGAGTTTGTTGGTATAAATCGTTATCTATAAGGCCGTCACTATATCTTGATTAGAATAATTGTAAGAATTAATAAGCAAAAAATGACAAGAATTCCATGTATTGTAAGCTGAAATACAAAAAATTTTCGGCTCGCTCGCCAATTATTTTGTCTAAATTTATTACATTTAAATCGCCCTCAAAAGACCTCTTTTAAGTGCTTGAAAGAGCATATCATGTGGACCTTTTGCCTTTAAAGTCCCTACCGGGATGGGGGTTGGGGTTGAACACTTTTTCAGAAATTAGGGGCGCAATTTTCGCGCTTACCCCGGGCGCCGTTTTCCCTTGATACGCCACTGTTAACCGCACACATGGGCAAAACAAAAGTGGTCATTATTTCGGGATATCATGCCCTTCTAGTACTTTCGCATGTTAGTAATCCTTGGCAAAAAACACGCAGGCTAGTCCAATTTAACAGCGAAGCACAGCAGACAACGCGGAGAAATATATATACTGCAGATTAAAAATCTCATGAGTGAGGCAAAATATTAAAGGGGACCTCCAGATGATTTTCAGACTTTTACATTTGAGCATCTTATTTAGACTGACCATGGAGCTACATTGGTAGCTCCATGGACTGACTATGGAGTTTCAGAATTTATAATGATTGGGACGAGGAATGAGAATGTTTTCAGAATTTATGACAAATTGCAGTGAACGAAGATGATGGCAGCCTCGTCATAAGAATGTATGAGTCGGGGGTCAAGGAAGCAGAACAAATGAATAAGGCATGCATACATTCTTCACAGGTGAATTTGTTAGGTATTGTAACGAAATTACTCTGCTACATTTCTGAAATATGTGAGGCTGTGATGTCATCAACACTGTTCATTGTAATTTGATTTTCAGTTTTTGGTTTCTCTGCTCTAGGACAACAATAAATTCCACGAATCTAGACACGGAGCTGTCGATTTTTTTTTTTTTTTTTTTTTTTTAGTAGAGCCTACACGATGTGAAATATTATGAAAAACGTGTGGAATGCCCCTAAGCTTAATGTATACGTTATTTCTGTTATGTTCTCCTCATGTCACTCCTCACTAAATTTGCTAAAGCATACAATACACCCTGGACTGATAATTCTCTAAAGACTATTTTTTTTTCTTCTCTCCTTTCTTATCTTTCTAAAAAAAAAAGAAAAAGAGAATGAATATTCATTTTTATTGCCGAGCCCACCGGAGGTGTAGGGAGACTAAGGGATCACCTGCGGCGTCTGTCCGTCCGTTGTCCGTCCGTCCGTCCGTCGTCTGTCCGTTGATAACGCAACAAAAACTTGAATAACTCTCTACTGAGGATTTCAATTTCAATCAAACTTGGAGGGAAGAGTGGTTATATAAAGTTACACATTTTACCAAACATGAAGGGCACCTCAAGGTCAAAGGTCACAGGCAGAGGTCAATGAACTTTAGGGCCAAATGTTAAGTTTTTAGGGCGCGTTTCGTTTATGGCTCGTAACTTTTGATGTATATATGTCTGTTTGTGACCAAACTTAGATGGTAGATGTCCCTTGGGAAGTTGAAGGTTACCACAAGGTCAAAGGTCACAGACAAGGGTCAACGAACTTTTAGGGCCCAATGTTAAGTTTTTGTGGCGCATTCTGATTGTGGCTCGTAACTTTTGATCCCTTTGTCCGTTTGTGGCCAAACTTGGATGGTAGATGTCCCTTGGAGAGATGAAGGTCATCACAAGGTCAAAGGTCGCAGAAAGGGGTCAACAAACTTTTAGGGCCCAATGTTAAGTTTTTGTGGCGCATTTCAATTGCGGCTCATAAGTTTTGATCCCTAAGTCCGTTTGTGACCAAACTTGGACGGTAGATGTCCCTTGGGGAATTAAAGGTCATCACAAGGTCAAAGGTCAGAGAAAGGGGTCAGCAAAATTTTAGGGGTCAGCAAAATTTTAGGGCCCATTGTGAAGTTTTTATGGCGCATTTCGATTTATAGGCTCATAACTTTTGATCCCTTTATCTGTTTGTGACCAAACTTGGATGGTAAATGTCCCTTGGGGAGTTGAAGGTCACCACAAGGTCAGAGGTCATAGGCGGGTCAATGAACTTCTGGGAGTTAGAAAAATATTAATTTCTTGTACGCGAATGGGCGAGACACAATTTGGCACTTGCCTTGTTTTTATATCATACTTTCTTGCTGTCATCACAGCTCTAGGCTTCCGACATGTGCTTCTATTGATCATGTCGTTTTGTCTGCTTGTCTTTCCAACAGGAATGACTTCTAACGCACAGGCTGAATTGCTCAAGATGTTCAGAGAAGGAGAAAAGAAAATCGTCGTTTCTACGTCAGTAGCAGAAGAAGGTCTCGATATCCAGAGGTGCAACGTAGTAGTCAGATACAACTACGTAACCAGTGACGTAGGACACGTGCAGACAAAAGGTAACTGGCCGACTCGGGATACGATCGTAAAACAATTGTGATTGAATGCGTTTCAGAATCGAAACTGAAATGGCTTCTTCGATTTTTTTTTTTCTTTCGTGATGTGATTGTAATTGCAAGGTATCAATGTACTATTATCATAATCCATTCATAAGCAGTTTTGTTCAACGATCGTGGCTGGCAAGTAATTTTGTTCTTTACTGTTTTTTTTTTGTTTTGGTTTGTTTTGGTTTTTTTTTTTTTACGAAGCTTCAACACTAGGGAAGTCTTTTTTTTTTGCCCCTCCCCCACCCCCACCCCATTCTGCTGCCCCTGAAACATTGAATGCTTCTAAAACCCATCAGTGCCAATTCGACGGACATGCCTCTAAAATATGTCGCCACGTTTGTTTGTTTATTTGTTTGCTTGTTTTTTCGTTGTTGAAATTAAAATTGAAAGTCAATATTGAAAGCTGAGAATCTATCCTAAGACGAACTTGCTTTGAATCATTTCGAAACTGTTAGAGGACAAATTCTGGACCTGAAATAAATCTAAAAGATGCAAACAATTTATAAGGAAAAGCCTGAAAAAAATTACCGTAATCAGATTAAGAATAAGTTATGATATATTCTAAAGATTTTAATATCTATGTCAAAAAGTGTTCGAGCAGTAGATATAATGTGCAAATTAGTGCATGAGCTGATCACCTCACAATTTTCCATTGAAACAACAGATTCGGGGTCTTGCGCTCACCCGAATATCGCAAGTTAACCTTCCATGCATTTCTTGCAGATTATGACCTATGGGTGAAGAAGAAGAGCGTACATAGTAAATTGGGGGGGGGGGGGGGCGTGGTCAAGGGGGTGAATCGTATCTATTTGTATATCTTATCACAATGACGGACATTGTACCTGCTATACAGTTTGTAGAAAATTTTGACATGCACTTTAAAAAATAAAATAAAAACGTGAAATCATCGTAAACTTCACCGAAATCACTCATCCTCCCACCACAATCCACAGGCTTATCACTAGATAAGTGTATATACAGTGTACACATGTATCAAAATGACTGAATATACATGTAGGCCTACTTCAATACACAATTAAATGTAAAACAATCCACACAATCTACATAATTGATGTCGATAACAGATATTATCCCTTGAAGTCAATTTTGTGTGTGTGTATGTGTGTGTGTGTGTTTTGTGTGTGATACGTATATATTTTTTTCCGAATTCTTAACGTGTGATCCACAGGTCGAAGTCGAGCGTTCAACGGCAAGTCGTACCTGGTAGTCAATGCTGATCTCCAGCTCGAGTATCGGGAACTACAAAACATCATGCGGGTCGCCATGATGAAAGATTCGGTTCAGAACCTGGCCAAAATGGATCGAAAAGCCTTAGCCAGGCGGGTAAGTTCTCTCTTTATCTCACTCACTTACTCTGTTTGTTTTCACCTCCACTCCTGTGTCATACTTCCTGTCTGAATGCTCCTCTCAAATTTAAGAGTTAGCATTTTGTGTATGTTGTAGATAACTCAAAATCTCTATCGGTTGCGTTCTCGTATGGGTCATGTTAACCCTATAAAGCCCAAGCTATTTTGACCCCTTCCAGGCCCAAGGGGGGGGGGGGGGGGCACATTGTGCCCCCCTATATAACTTCTCTATTTTATGATGTATGGCCGTCATATTTGGTACATGGGTAGAGCAACTCATACTCTACATGACCCAACATTTGACATTTCTCAAGGTCATCCACTGAGGGCGCTATTTACCAAAATGTACAGAATTACATAGGAAATACGCTAAAATAGTGTTTTTTTCCTTTTTATTTCTTTATCCCCAGTATATATGTTTTTATTTCATATCAATCACTTTCATATTTACCAAAAAGGAAAAGCAAGTCAAACTTCACTATTTGTTATGGTTGAAATTTCTCAAGGTCAACACGTGGGGGCGCTACTCGTTACAATATAAAGAAATATATGAAACCTATGATGTATTGCTTGGAATGGGTACATATATTGGTATCACATTTCATATTTCCAAAATATTGAAATTTTGAGTTTGCAGATTGATAATATGATAAAAAAAAATGATATTACAGGCAAAGCTTGTGTGAAGATAACACAAAATAAAAGGGTAGTCTTTGGAAAATGCTGTATTTCTGATTATTTCTATTATATCTATTGTTTGATGCCTATGTCATATAAAAAATAAAGGAAATAATAAGAAGACCATTTCAGGGTAATTCACAACCATAATTACTTCACATTTTGGTCCTTCATCAAATTACAGCCAAGAAAACCCCCATTTCATCCATTATTATATTGTTAAGTGAAATTGGAACAGAAAATCATTCAAAATCTGACTGACATGGTTGTCAGTTTACGGTTGCCATGGCAACCAGCAATATCGGACATAGCTAAATTATATATCAAAATGTTCGCAATAAGATTTTAGGAAAAGTCACCAAATTTGGTTGAAATCGAGTAAAGGGTGTAGGAGTGGCAAACGAAAATATGGTGGGGGGGGGGGGGGGCACAATGTGCCCCCCCCCCCCTTGGGCTTTATAGGGTGAAAAACAAAATTTACATGAGAGAGGATGAATTACAAAATGATACTCTGTATAAAAATAAGTATGTTAAGACAAACGAAAATGGTATGAAATCGGCAGCTACACTGTATTTTGATAAAAGTGGCCAATAAGATCATTGGATGCAATCGGGCGCAACAAGATTTGACCTTAGGATTCCTTTTGTTTTGTTTTTTCAAAAGTTACTAACCTGCTACATGAAAGGAAATCGAGAGTTTCGAATGTCAAAATTTCTGACTTTGAAATTCAGACAAAGGGTAGTGAAAGTGTTAAACTATCGATGTATGAACAAAGTTCATATTCGACGAAAGTCAGATAGATAACATTCATGGTATGGTAGGGACATAATAATACAGAATGATTCATCCGAATGATAAGAATATGAACAGTTGTCGGAGGTTAAAGTATCATGTAGCCGAACCGATTAAAGGTACCAAAGCATCTTTTGTTAGACCAACTTCTTTCTCAGCACACTCTCTGTTGAAAATAAAAATCAATGGAAATCCTGTAAAAATGATGCAGGGCAGCGTATTTGTGGGTCGATAGAACTTATTTCGGAAACTGGCGTCGTTTTGTTCCCAGTAATGAAGGAATAGACATAGTACATTTCCATCAGTGTACATAAAGTCTCTATGATGTTCTACGCAATACAACTGCAACACGCTTTTCCTCATCTTATATAACTCTCTCTCTATCCCTTCCCCCTTTGTAGCTTTTAAACACATACGCAAGCACACGATCACACACACACACACACGCGCGCACACACACACACACACACACACACACCATGATTATACATGTATAGGCCCTTAGCAAAAATGACAGCACATGTTATTGTTATACTACGTGCACGTAGTGTCGATTGGTGTTCCTTTCAGCTCAATCGATGGACATTCGCCCGCAAACATTCATGGGGTCGATAAATAATGAGAACTTTTTGCAGAGCTATGGCAATCACCTCGAAATAATGATGCCATGATATGACCACTGTAATTATAGGGTAACTTGTCCTGTCTTCACAGTAAAACCCTATAAAACAATGAAATAAACGAACGCCTTCATAAAACTATATCAAACTAAAATTGCATTTATACTTCCAAAGCTCTCGTATTGTGCGAGCGAATTAACTTAAATGTCCTCGAAAGTTTGTAGTCTGATGCTATTTTCAACCGTTATTGTGTCTTGTCTCTCTAAGATACAAGAGGAGCAGAGAGAAGACCAGAAGGAACGCTTGATGAAAAAGAGGAGTCTGGAAGCCAGGACTGCTAGGCGAGTCGATATGTCCATAAAGTTCAAATGCATCAAGTGTTTGACCGTGCCTTGCACTTCGGATGACATTAGATCATTCAGAAATACCCATCACGTGGTCTGCAACGATCAATTCCTTCAGTACATCCAGCGGAAGGATTATGAGAAGGTGAAGGTTTTCGACGAAATAGAGCATCGTCAGGAGATCTTATGCCGCAATTGCCAAAAGAAATGGGGGACCATGGTGGTCTACAGAGGACACGAGCTGCCCCTCATTGCTGTGAAGAATTTCACACTGATTAACCAACAGGGAGGCAAGCTGCTCTTAAAGAAATGGAAAGATGTGCCATTCACGATCCGAGAGCTTGACCTGAGTGACCTGGAGGAGCAGGTCAACAACCTCTCAGCACCAAACGACGACGATGCCGGAAACCAGAGCGATGACGACAATCAGCTGACATACTTCAACATCAGGGAAGACGAAGATGACTAGGCATCATGGTCTTCGAAGATAGGTATATAGGAACGGTATCTGATACCCTTATCATAATTCATGCAGCAAATATTCTTTCAAGCATATTCACATCAAGATCTGACGAAAGACCGACTCCGTTATAAAGACATGACATGAATGATATTGAAGTGTGAATTTTCTTCAATTCGTTTCCCTGCTGGTCTATAATCTAACAATCATACCGGAAAGAAGGAACCAAGAGATTAAACCTGTCATCTATACTGCTATATAGATCAGCAGTTGCGATCTTACAAATTTCTTTTTTTTTTTTCATTTGTAGAGGGAAATAAACAGAAGAAAATTCACACCTTTACCCCTCTGATTGATATTATCTTGCTTTCGTTAATATCTCATCGACAATTAGGCATGCTGCAGCAAAAGTGTGCACACATTGTCCTAAGATAATGCTCTATATGTGCAACATATGACATCAGTATCCGACCTGAACACGTATTTACAAAACAATATAAGTAATTGCTAAAAAAGATCTACTTCTACGTCTAATTTAACAAGAAACATGAGGTTTTTACACAATGCTGTATACGTAAAATCTACGTAAAATTTAGACTTAGTAGTACAACCTTTCGGTGGCAGTAAAGAAAGATGCTACAATCCCATTTTTTTTTTTTCTCCTGAACGGGGGAGATTCCCTCAAAATGATGCAGTAAACGGGTTTCTTGAATGTGAAATAACCAACGAAGACACTCCGTATAGGCCTAAAGAAAAAAAGTCTGCTGTCAATGTGTTTGCGACTTTTTGTAGGACCCCCTTTGTTGAGCACTCTTTGTTGAGCTGTTTCACTTTGTATATGGAGCTATTACTCGGCAGCAATGACGTAGGCCTATAGGTCTTATAGCATCGCTAATATAGAACAAAGACGAAACTAAGCAAGTCCACATAGCTTCTGAGATATATCAAAAATAGAACTCAGATTTTGTCATTACACTTTCCGCTCTCGGGCCCTTTTCCCTTCAACTTCCAGCCCTTCAGTTAGAATATGGAATGCTCTATACCTCCATATGTGAAGGAAACAACCGTTCTCACTTCCATGGTTTCTTGTCTTATATTCCCATCTCAAACAGTCCCTTCACAACACCGAGTTATAAGTTTACTTGCGCCGCCCAATGTGTAAATCACTTTACAAATTAAAGCAAAGACCGTTGTATTCTTATTTCTGTAAATTTTTCATATACCGTATGTCTGTTCTACTGAACGTGAATATCCATTTCTGGACACGGAAATACAGTTTACCCTGCACTTTTCTTTAAACAGTTACACATTTCTTTAATACTATTATCATTACAAGCCTACGACACAGTGTTGGTATCTCAATAAAGCATGTTATAATGCAAATTATATTATGTGGTATAATGTGCCCAAGATTTTATTCATCATCAACACTTCTGATTATCTTGCAGTATGATATGTCACAGGGGAAAAGAAGTGACGCACAATTTCGATGATAATGTGAAAGTTGTAAAAATTCAGCGTAACAGAGATCACCTACTTATCATTAACAAGGATTTACAGGGAAAACATGGCTAGTTTACATTGTGGTAGGCCCTATATGGTATAATATAAACGAAATATTGTTTGCATATTTATTTGAATGTATGCATTACTGATAATGGTATCTACATGTATTTTGTATTGTATTTTGTAATCTTGTACGTGATTGTCTGTATATTAGTCAAATAAAGAATGATAATGATAATAATACTCATATGATGAAAACAGAGTTCAGGTCCATATGTGCATCACTGTTTTATCATTTTTGAAACTCAGAATCGGACCTTTCTCAAACGAATTGTCTCACATTTTGTATACTTAGAAAAGCAAGAATAAATCTGCATAACTTTTTTTCCTACTTCGTTCATAGCAAAAATGCATCTATATTTCCGATGTTAGCTTGTTACTGCCTTGTCATAAAAACAAACAAAATAGGGATTTGTTTCAAAATGTGGAAAGGCTTATACCTAAGAGCAAGGATTTCCCATTAAAAAAATTGAGAGATCTATTCCAACTTCAATTGTTGATATTACTAGTAATCATTATTACTTGCTGATACTTGGTACTCACTTGCAGCCTTCACTTAAATCATGAGTCTAAGCCTTTTGATCATTTTTCTGAGATTTTATTTCGTGCAGGATCAGCTTCAAACGTTTAGTTAAGCATAAGAGCGAATTGTGTCACAAAATTTGTATTGAAGTATAAATAATTTTATGTTAGCATGATTTTCTTGTCATTTGTCTTGTAGTGTAATGTAACAGCAATACTGCATAACGGATATATGGTAACACAATTTCAGACCAAGAATTTTCCAGCTATAGACACGTTGGGCAGACACTTCACCACACAGCGAGATGGGACCTTAATATCGTGTAAGAAAAGACCCGATATTTCCAGCTATATCAATGAGGCTCTTGTATTAGTTTTACATAATTCTTGTGTTGCATGACGTTGCTTTATCAATTTCTTTTGTTACACCTTTGCGACCTGATACGATCTAGTTTGTTGTCCTCATCAATGAGCTCTCTCTTCTTCTACAAGTGGGAAGTAGACCTATATCTTCAAATTTCCCATGTTGTTCTTGAGTATATAGCCCGATAGGTCTTTTGAGTAATCACTCCATGTGTTGACTGAATTCCGCTGTATGATGACATCTGTCTGCATTGACACATACCTGTGGCAATTTGATTAAGTGTACCTTTGTTCTTTAATAAACGTAAGTTTTTATAACATCTTATGATACTAGTGTACCAAAAATAAATAAATCACGAGCAGAGATTACATTGTGGTTGAACCTTCTAGCTCTTAAGGGGCAAGAAAATGGCAAAATGACGGATGTGCGACATAATATCAAGCGAGCTTGTGAAAGATTAATTGAAGACAAAACCTACTGTCTGTACGGTAACGCGTGTTGAACTGAGTATCAAGAAAAGTTCGTCATCGTAGCGCACACAGCTGTAAATACAGTATGTTCACTTAATAGAAATATCATGGCAGTCGTGAATTTGAACGTCCTCAAGTTCCGAGGGAAGAAACGCACATTGTTGTTTCTTGGGTGAGACATTACAGGGATCTTAAGTAATCCTTGGTTTGATATTTCCAATAGTTTTGAATACAGTATTTGGAAGATTTCATGGCGATAACTTCGTCCATTTGAACGTCGGGATATCCATTGACCACCGAATACGACCGCTTCGGTTACAGTCTGATGGTTTGTGCCTGGTTCGCACTACACCATTAATGCCATCGATACAGCTTGCATGTTTCTTATTTCACAAGCATGAAAGTAAATTGTACTGAAGTGTCTCTAGAGAAGTACTTTAACATAGAGTCTGACAAATACAAAAAGAACCATGAAGAAATACATGTTCTCACGTACACGCGATTCCTCATCGGGAAGTACACATCATGAATACGAATCGGTACGCAAACTTCAGGAAAACATGATGTATGTATAGAGAGCAGTTAGAAATGCAAGATTTTTTTTTTTTTTTTTTTTTTTTTTTTTTTATCACTCATTGATGTTGAAAGAGTTTCGCCATTTTGTCCAGTTTTTGCCGCTATCACGATGTCGTAGCTTGTATCTCGCAGAGGGATAATGTAAATGTTCCTATCTACATTTTTAGTACATTCCCAGTTTGTTACAAGCTAGTAAGTGCTGGACTAAATCGTTGGTTATGTATTGATTTACATTGTGAGGTATGCATGTTACCAATTTTTGTATATCAAAGCTATTCGTGCCACATTTAAACGGATTTTATCCTCATGTATAATTGCATAACCCAATCATAGTATGTAAGACAATCATTTGTAGTGGGAATCGAGTTAAGTAATTTGTCCATGAATATACAAGTGTACTGTTAATGTATGATCTGTAGTCATTATGATCTATCAAATAAATGGAGCATGTTTTCCTCAGTTGAAGTGTTCTAGTTCATTCTTTACCATGTTTAAGGCAAACCTGGTTATAACGAGATACTCGGGCCAGCGAGATTTTTTGTTTTTGTTTTATTTTTTGTTTTGAACAAAGAAATATTGTTAAAATGGAAGCCCATTGGTTGTAACATACAAAATTGTATATCGACTAAATCAGCGGCTGTGGGACAGGGGAGGAAGTGGGGGCTGTAGCATACCCAAACCTTTGGCGTCACTGTATTAAAAAAAAAAAAAAATGAAATAGAAAATTCAAAAGAAAAATAAAACACAAGAAGAGCTCATGATTCCCCCCCCCCCCCCCCAAGGATATCATTCTGAGATTCACTCCATAGATGGGGGCGGGGGTGGGTGGTAACTCAACTTTCCATTACTGTACAAATACATGTATTGTATTTAGTTATGTTTGTAGGTTTACCGAGTGTACATACAGTGTAGAATAGAGACTTGTTTGTAATGATAAAATTATTTTGTGGCATCTTGTAGATTTCTACCATCCATACAGGAGTTGACACATCTGCTAATCTAGCCACCAGCTTCATCAATCACACGGGTGCTGTTCGTTGTTCCGAAGGTTCGCTATTTCGAAGGTTCATTATTCCAAAGGTTCGTTAATCCGAAACACACAAATTCCCTATACCTAGAGGTTCCTTAACCCTATTCTAACTGGGGGGGGGGGGGGGGTCAAATTGACCCCCCCCTCGACGTTTCGCGCCACGATTTCGCAACGCGCAAAGCTTTTGCCGCGTCGTTTCACGACTTTTTTCATTGAAGTCTCCTGCATATTTTGAGACCAAATTTGCGACATCCGGGTACACCGTTTTGAAGTTACGTAATGTTTTGCATATGCATGTCAACCAAAAAACAGCTCAAATTCATGATATCGTGTGCAAATCCAATGCAAATTGTGTTTTTTGGTTAAATTGATATAAATTAGATTATTTCAACTTTTAACCATTGAAATTAATCAATTCTAGTGTAGATAAGCCTGAAAAAGTGCCTGCAACAAGTTTTGGCAAAAAAACAATAGAAAACAAAAGGTCGAAAAAACAATAAAATACATAAGAAATTAACAAAACAATAAAAAACAAAAGAAATTAATTTCAATTGAGCTATTTTTTTACAC
Organism: Diadema setosum; assembly: GCA_033980235.1. NCBI lineage: Eukaryota > Metazoa > Echinodermata > Echinoidea > Diadematoida > Diadematidae > Diadema > Diadema setosum. Next base: position 355,658 of record CM067074.1, on the reverse strand, counting down.
AAAAATAGTTTGATGTGTCTTGAGGAATTCTGACACAAAAATTTAGCAATCCTCCAGTCTTTTTAATGGCGTTATAGGTGAAAATATGATTTCATGCACAAATTTGCATAATTAATTTATTAAAAATAGAAGGGCAATATTTTTCTATTGTATGACGATGTAATCTTGTAGTTGACATCCGGCTCTATCTTCAGGCAAAATTTCGCGGCGATCACGCGATCGGCGGCCGAGATCTGAAGGGGGGGTCAAATTGACCCCCCCTCAGTAAAAACTTGGTCTCAAATAGCCCAGTTAGAATAGGGTTAATCCGAAAATGAAAAAGGGTTCGTTAATCCGAACATTTGTGGAGTTATATGAAATTCGAAATAACGAACCTTCAGAATAACAAATCTTCGGACTGAAGAACCTTCGGAATAACGAGCTGTAACCAATCACACCCTCCACACACACTTCGACCACATACATTAAAATTAGTACAGCAGTTGTATTGACCGATTCTGTGACGCGCTATGTGTATTTTTGGCATGGGTGCAGCCATAGTGGGTGTATCAGCCGACCCCCTCTCCCTACATTAGCACGCGCGCAGAATGAAAAACTGCTTTAGCCAATGGGCGTCTCGTACTGAGTGCGCGAATGCTTGCTAGTGCGCTAACCTTTGTTACAAGTGCGTGATAAACATGTTGCCCCAGGGTGGGGGAGAGCAGGGGGGGTCGGCTGACACCCACTATGGCTGCGCCCTGTGCCGTAAAATGACTGCTGCCCTCAACGAACCCGAATCGGTCAATACAGTACATTACTGTACACTGTACAGTCGAATCTGGTTATCATGACCAGGGCCCTGTTTCATAAAGCTGTTCGTAAAGTTACGAACAACTTAGAGCGACTGGTGATCAGTTCTGATGTGCTGTACATATCAGAATTTCCATAATTCAGCATAAGAACTGATCACCAGTCGCTCATAAGTCGTTCGTAACTTTACGAACAGCTTTATGAAACACCCCCAAGGTCCTCCGTTGTGCTTTCACACAACACTGTTTATGTACAGAGTGTATATAAATTACAGTAATTTGTATACTGTATAAAGCTGTTATTTCTACAAATTTTGTATATTGCAGTTAGACTACAAATTTTCAGAAATGTCGCCATGCGCTAATAAAAGTAATACTGTAGTGCACTTGCGAAAGCCTCGGTGTCATTTTACGAAAGTGACATCTCATGAAAATGTCTGTGACCTCGTCATTCGCAAAATTATCTGTTCATAAAAATGACAGCTTATACAGTACCTTTATAGTCGTCTGCCAATGTGTACAAGGCTGTGTTCGCTTTGGGGTGGATTAAGTGTGTGTGGGTTTGTTTGTTCGTTTGTTCTTTTCAGACCACAATCTTCATCAGTGTTTATGAACTGAGAGAAAGGTTGTTTATGTTCCATGCAAATCCATCATCTAGGCTTGAACTGAATTAGATTTTACTCAGACTTCCCGACTCATAAACCTTGAGGAAAAAGTTTTTGGTGCCTTCCTGAGACTGGCCAGTGTTTAAAGCTAAGATGACAGAGAATACTGCTCTACAAACTTGAACACTACAAATAAAAAGAGACTGGAGTACATTCTTGGTGTGTTGTTGAGTTTATTTGTACAATACAGCTTTCATGGCATGATGAGAAGAGTGGTGTAGCATTGATGCGGAGGAAGCTGACAAAGCTACCATAGAGGGCGGTATGGAGACAGGCTGGGCTTACTTTCCAGGCAGGAGGATGCCATCATACTAGACAACACAAGACAACAAAGACAACAGAAACAAACAGAAATGAAAGAGTAAGCAGACAATTCTAAAGTTGTTAGTACACAGTGTGGACTGTACTATCTTTTCAAATTTGTTCTTTATCTTTATTCATGTTGTAAAGAAATGTGACACTATACATGTACTGTATATAATAGTTTACTATGCTTCATTTGTCATGAAAAACAAGAAGAAAAACATTTACATAAAAATATTCACACTTTCAGGCTTTGTATTCAGACTCTGTGCATAAGCTAATGTACACACTCAGAAAACAAGAAGAGGACACAAAGTTGTGCAGCAGTTTTATCTCATCTTTGAGGTGTGAGATTTGGAGTAAACTTGGCCACTCACAATCTGATGACAAAGAATTTGTAATTTGACTCAGATGTAAAATTCTCATACTTCAAGTACATGGAACCAAATTTTCACGTTTGTTGACTAAACCAATAGTAAGCACTGCAATTTTTAGTCATAAGAACGTTTTTTTTTTTTTCATGGATGCATAGGAAATGTCCCTAAGAAGACCACATGTGCCATCGGAATAATCTGCATTCTTTAGCCCAAAGGAAAATTCCTACTAAATCTTACCATGCATTCTGAGTAAAACAAGGAAAAGATAAAAGAATTCAATTGTTACTCTTGGTGACAGGGCATTTTTGTACGCTGCACCAAAATTATGGAATAATCTCCCTTTGTTTGTAAGACAAGCAGTCACAATTAATGAGTTTAAGGCCAGGTTAAAAAGTCATCTCTTGAAGTAGTGTATTTTCTGTTTGAATTTCTTGTATGCATGTCATTTTGTAATGTGCAGTAGAGTATATTATTATAGTAGCTGCGCAATATAAATGTCCTTTCATTATCATTGTCTACCAGCCAACCAGACCACTCCAAAAACTGCACTGTACAACTTTGATTCCTTTGCTTTATAGATTTTTACATAATACAACACTGAGGCCAACCTATCTTGAGAAAATTTTTCTGCTATTATTCCTTTTGCCCTTTGTGGACATTTTTTAGACTTGGAACTTTTTTCTTCTCACTTAGACTTCAAAGAGCCTATATGCACAATCTATGTAGGGCAACAGTGGATTACTTATAATTAAAGGACAAGTTCACCTTCATGTACATGTGGATCGAGTGAATGCAACAATATTAGAAGAACACGTCAGTGAAAGTTTGAGGAAAATCCGACAATCCGTTCAAAAGTTATGAACTTTTCAAGTATCTGCGCAATTACTGCTGGATGAGAAGACTACTACAGTGTGTGATGTCACATGCGTACAACGATATAATGAAAATAAAAAGAAAATTTCACAAAATTTTACTTTTTGAATAAAGTGCACATTTCTTGGACTTGTTACTGATGTATGTTAAGGATAATATTATTCCCCTCGCCTTCTGAAAAAGAGAAGTCGAGTGTTCTTTTGTTATGTGAGAATAGTGAAAATAAGGTGAATTTCCTTTATACTTTCTTTATACCGTTGTACTCATGTGACATCACGAGCTATAGTAGTCTTCTCATCCAGCCATGACTGAGCAGAAACTTTAAAAATCCATAACTTTTGAATGGATTGTCGGATTTTCCACAAACTCTCAGTAATGTGTTCTACTAATATTGCTGCATTCACTCAATCCAGATGTCTATGAAGGTGAACTTGTCCTTTAAGCTGTCTGCACAAAGTACAGAAGATCTATACTATCAATGTTTGAATGTTTCATCAGATCTAAAAAGAGGGTGACCCTTTATGACATACCTTCTGCTGGAACCACTTCATGGCCTCTTCCTTGTTGACTCTGTGGGAGAAGCCGATTCGACCCCGTCTGCGTCGCTTGTGGCTGACACTGAAGCCAGGCCGGCCCAGGACCACGTAGAAGTCCATGCCGTAGATGCCAATGCTGGGGTCATACTTGATGCCCAGATCAATGTGCTCCTGGATGCCAAAGCCAAAGTTGCCAGTGTCGGAGAAGTTGCCTTTCCTCAACTCGTACTCACGAACCTGGAAGAAATCACAGATGGTGTAAATGCAGTGGGTACATTGCAAAGTAAGTTATCGAACACACACAGCCAACCTTAGCCCCCTCTCCAGATCTCGGCCATAGACCACGCGAAAATTGGCACACACATTGCCTATGACATAATCTACGGTATCATGAAGTTAATTTTTTTAAAAATTATCATTCGTGCTAAATTATGCTAATTTGTGCATAATGATGCATGAAATTAGACAATTTGGTATAAATCAATAAATAAAGCTCAAAACAGGCACATCTTTTGTGTAAAGATTCTTTTTAGTGCCCTTAGCAAATGTAAGAAAAAACTGCATCTGAAAAAAAATTTCTTAAGTATTTTGTTTTTTAAATTTCTAATGTATTTCTTTCAAGAAAATATGAAAACAAGAAAATACGTAATGAATTGATTTTAATCAATAAAACCCCAAAATAATCATGCTTTAATGAAATTTGCCAGTAAGCACAGTTTCCATTGAAATTGTACACAAATTCACGTTTTTGAGCAATTTTTGGTCTGACATGCACGTACCTATATTTATGCACAACTTCGGAACCGCGCGCCCAGGCATCGCAAATTTGGTGTCAAAAGATGTGGGAGACTTGAAAGAAAAAGTCATGAAATGTCGCGGTGATAGCTTTTCGCGACAGCGATACATCGCATGGAATGTCGGGGGGGGGGGGGGGGGGGGGGGGGCTCGGAGGCCCCCCTCCCCCAGCCTATGTTAGGTATTAAGTAACAATGATTGATGCACATGGCTGTTATACATCATAAGCATACAGCTTACACTTGGCTCTGAGGGTACATAAAAATGGATAGAATTCTAAATGGCTGAAGCTGAGTTTTTCTCTTTCTAAATTGGTGTACAATAATGATATGTGATCAATGGATGCTCTAATTGTTCCTCTAATCATTGTTTCCATCATCTTCAATCACCATCACCCATTCATTTCATCATCAATGATCCTGCTACTTAACCCTATCTGTGTCACGGGCTGATTTAATCGGCCAAAAACCTGCCAAGTAAATGCTTTGGCCGATCTTATTGGTCCTAATTTGATTGACAGATTACTTCAAAGGCTACAGTGAAACCCCGTTATAACGAGGTCCGTGGGACCGGCGATATTACTTCGTTATAACCGGTACCTCGTTATAACCGTACGCATCAAAAACAAAGAAAAACATAAGCACTATACACCCATCAATGGAACTTATAAGAACACCCTTTGCGTTGTTATTACACAATAATATGATTCATTGTTATTGAGAGAATAAAGGGAAGTTGTTTGTGAATTAGACGAAAAAGTAGGGGCTGATATGAGTTAATTCTTTATCGTAATTCTTGTTTGTTAAGTTTTTTTAACACCAGCGCAAATAGAGTAACATACAGGCGTTGTTTACCGTAACTTGCGAGGTATTTTTACGCTGTTGGTGTTCAGCAGGAATGCGATGATTTCATGAATCATTTCGGCTGTAATCTTGTACAATGTATGATCGTTGCGCCCGAATGGATTAAAAATGTGTTCTTTATTTTCTTCCGAAAATCTCTTCGCGTTTTGTATATCCGTTCGTGAAAAATATGCGACAGAATTGAATGTGGAAGGTTGTGATCCTTTTTACGCAAATCTGTACCTGGTAGACCATTCTGAAAGAAAGAAAATTCTTCATTGTGAAATGCAGTGTTAAAATTGTGATAATGAACATACCCAGATCTATTCAAACTATAGTAAATGCGTTAGTTTCTTTTTCTGATTTAGGTTCAGACATGCGTTATTCAACTTTTTTACGCTACTATCACCTGGCGAGATCGCGATGATTTCAGAGTAACATACATGCCTTGTTTACAGTTAACTTGTGAGGGATTTTACGCTGTTAGTGCCCAGCGGGAATTCGATAATTTCATGAATCATTTCGGCTGTAATTTTATACAATTAATGATCGTTGCGCCCGAAGGGATTAAAAGTGCGTTCTTTATTTTCTTCTGAAAATCTCTTCGCGTTTTGTACATCTGTTCTTGGAACTGTTAAACGCGTTTGTTTCTTTTTCCGAACACCGATAAGTAGGTTAAAACATGCGTTATTCAACTATTTTTACGCTACTGTCACCCGGCGAGATCGCAATGATTTCATTATTTCGGCTTTAATCATACACACTCATATTCAAATTATCATTTGTTAAATGATAATGAGCAAATCCAGTTCTATTCAAACTAATAAATGCGTTTGTTTCTTTAATTGAACACCGATTAAGTAGGCTCAACATCCATTATTCAACTATTTTACGCTATCTTGTCACCCGGCGGTATCGCGATGATTCCACTATTTATTTCTGCTATAAACATACACACTCATATTTAAATCATTATTTGTTAAATGATAATGAACAAAGCCAGATCTATTCAAACTAACAAATGCATTTGTTTCTTTTTCTGAATACTTATTAAGTAGGTTAACATGCGTTATTCAACTATTTTTACGCTATACTGTCACCTGGCGGGATCGCGATGATTTCATTAATCATTTCGGCTTTAATCATCCACATTCATACAGTTGCATCTGCTAACCAGCAAAAGAACTGGAAGTCGGAACTAAAATTGGAAAGGATATAATGATGAGTCGCACACGCATTCCAATTGTCCATTTTTGGTCACGAGTGTCGCTATACATGAAAAGTTTTTGAATGTTTTTTTTTTTCTCTCGTTGCGCTCTTAAATTGTCTGACCTAATATCACGCACGCGTATCTCGCGAAAAAGAAAATCGAATGATTGTGTTTAATAATTTAGTAGAAACATCGGAGGGCATTCCTGTGTCAAATCGCGTGGTTTAGAAGAAAACATGGAAGGAACGGTTCTCTGGAAAACGGGAAAAAGACGTGGATACCGTGAATTCAGCTTTCAATGTTTCGTTTGTCGCGTGTTTGAAAGCGGCAATTTAGTCAAGAAATGGAACCTCGTTATATCCGATCAAATTGCTTATGTTTTTCTTCATCATGATTTACCCAAATTGTCCGCGTTATAACCGGAATCTCGTTATAACCGAACTCGTTATAACCGATTCGTTCTGTCATAGGTTTACACGCAAAGGAAAACGGGACCGACGCGATCACCTCGTTATAAGCGGTTCCTCGTTATAACCGAACTCGTTATAACGGGGTTTCACTGTATGACACTTTCACTCTATAAACTCATTTGTGATTGGCTAAGTGTAAGGAAAAGATATCCACTGTGAAAAAAGCTTCCCCACCTTCAACCAATCAGGAAAGCCTTCTCAAAGTCCAAGAAATTGTGATGGCCCCGCCCTTGTTTATTGGCATTCAATGTATTGTGTACAGTTTTGCCATAGGTTTCTTGTGTGGAGAACTTACACGAATCTGTATATGTGGGACTGTAATAGAGATCGCCGTGTGCGATGAAAAGATCGTACACATGGGTCAGTTTTCATCTATTTTATCTAAGTCAAAATAGCAAAATATGAAGTGAAAACATTCAGGATGGGGATTTTAACATCTTTGAATTCTGTGAAGGGGTATAGTTCAACTCTGCCCCCCCAAGGAAAAACGCAGTATCTACATCCAGCTCCATTTCTAAACAACCGAGATATTCACCATTTTATCTTTTTGCCAAAGCCCCTGGAAAATATACTCTTTTGAAAAATTCCTTCATTGTGGAATTTTAGTCTATCTAGCTACCAATTTTCCTGGAAAATATCATTTTGTGTTTTTGTTTTGTTTTTCAGTTATTGATGAAAATGTAGATACTTTGGGGAAACCCCACGCAATTGACTGATTTCCCCAAGGAAAAACGCAGTATCTACAATGGAACGAATTTCCCCAAGGAAAAACGCAGTATCTACAGTGGAATGACTAGGATTAATCTTCTGCCATAATTATGTATGCATGTATACATCATTGTTCAAGTATTCTCTGGCCCTGGGGGATGCATCCTCCATCCCCCCCCCCCCCCATTTATGCCCTGATTACAGAGTAGGCTTCATAAGATTATTAAATAACAGATCGTTCCTGGAACGTTTTGCTTAAAAGTGTATCCCAGACCGATCTTGCTGTGTAGAGTAGGCCTAACGTTACGTCAATACGTCTTTAATATGAAGCTTGCCAGGGCTGTAATGTGATGCTACATCATACATGGCCTAGCCGCTAACTAGCATCTAGAATACTAGATCTAGATCTGTACAGTCTAGGTTACAGTCTGTCTAGGCCTAGACCAAAATAAATATAAATCGGATGTCCGGACCTAGATCGATCTAGACTAGGTCTAGTTTTTATATCGTTTATTCTAGGCTGGCTACGTAGCAGCAGGCTACACGAGTCTACCGTCGCGCCTCAGGCTATACATGCACGATGCTCACAGAAAAAAAAAAAATAGCCTAACGTTAGAACTGCAGAAGGTTTAAGCCCTACACGAGCCAGGACTCTTTGATTAGAAAAAAAAAAATACATCTAGAACCGGTCTGGAATGAAGTGACATCCGCTCTCTGACTAGGCCTATTCCTTCTGGATTGACCCTAAGTTTAACGTCATGTAAATTTGTAATGTAACTTTTTTTTACTTTAGACTTTAGACAATCTTACTACAGGCCTGCCCTAGAGTAGGCCTATTCAAGTCCTACACTAGATCTTTCTTTAGACTTTCGGAATACGAACCCTGAAAGTTCTGATTAACGTTAAGTCTAACATTAGAAAAGAGACGCAAGACTCAAACGTTACTGTCTAGACAAGTCTAAAAGACAAATCTAAGGGAGGGTGACTGTAACATGTTTGTTACATAACCTGACGTTTATCCGATACAACACAAATAGATCTAGGCCCTATTGCCTTTCGAAGAAACTTTCGGATTCGGAGCCTGAGGAATTTTGACAAGGGTCTAGGCCTAACAAAGTTACTTCACAACAAGTTATAGTACCATGGTACGGATAATGTTCATCATTGAGGTAGAATATGAAAGAATAAAGCTGATCGTTTATCACACGAAGCGAAGTAATGTACGTGTATGCATTTGTGTCTACCTCGCTTCGTGTGACAAACATGCATTTGTGTTTACTTCGCTTCGTGTGACAAACAATCAGCTTTATTCTTTCAATATTGAAATAGTTTTGAATAACTTACTCATTATCTGCAGATAAATTTTTCTTGAGGGCTAGGCTCACGAGTAATTTTCCCCACGACAACATTTTGTTTTATTCCAAGTACACACTCCCACTGTATGCTGACTAGCCCGGCTGCACAGCATCAGTGCAGCTAGCTGCAAGCTGTCAGTGTTGTGTTGTATTGTTTAATGTGCACTCGGTTAGTCTTAATCACACACTGTGTTTTATATTAGGATCACGATCTCATCAAAATATTTACTAATCAGTATTGTTTCGGTTAGACATTTTGAACATTATGTCTTATTATTGAGCAAGTATATCTAAAGAAAGTAATTTACGTTCAAATTACAGAACAACCGGCAAAGTATTCACATATATAAATAACAGTGTCTGGTAATTAAGACTAGCTTTGTAGATACTGCGTTTTTCCTTGGGGAAATATTCATCATGTAGATACTGCGTTTTTCCTTGGGGAAAGTGCAAGTTAAGTGTAGATACTGCGTTTGGCAGTTACGGAAAAGTGGCTTTCTAAACATTTTTTCAAAAATCTGAATATGTCATATGAAGAAGGATTGCCCACTGACTATATTTATGCAAAAAAGTGAAAATCGCCAAAAATGTTAGATACTGCGTTTTTCCTTGGGGGGGGGGGGGGGGGGAACTAATATCGGCCTCATTGTAAATGATCTGTAGAATAGATGAACACTGCACATTCAGTGCAGCAGTTGTAACTGTTTACTCAGCACTAACAGCAGTGCAATGGGTCTCTAGTTAGCCAGAGCCAGCAGGGCAGGTGTAAAGAGCAATAGGGTTACAGTAGCCTCCTGCTGGCTGCCTGAAGCTGTACAGTCTTGATGTTGGGGTATGTTTGACTGTTTATTACCATTACATACAGTAGGAAACCATCACTATGCGAAACTTCAGTTCAATGCAGGTTTATCATAAAGAAAATGACTGCTGTGATAGATAATTCTGTTTCAATAAGGAGAGTGCAGAAAGTGTAGACTAGCATACTATGATCAAGTGGAATGGACACTCTGAAGTCTGAATATTTTCAATAACAATTTTTATCCTATCTTATCATTATGGCAATATCATGGGACAAGATTAATCCAAATTTAATATAAAAAGCACAATTCAATTTGTATTTTCAGCTTGACATTGACAAGATACAAACACGCTTTATCTACTTTCAGGCCAACATTCACTAAATCAGAAATTACACAAAATGTGTGAAATCTAGGTTGTAACTGCCACAGACTTTTGTTCATTAAATGAAAAGTACTGATGCTATTGAGGAAAAAATCATATCATCTGAAAGCTGAATAAATTTTCTACAACATATGTGAGACCTTTTTGTGATGCAAAAGCATGTTGTGTGAAAACATGAGGTGGTAACATGTAGAAGTAAGTCTGCAATGATAATTATGTGAAATAAGAGGGCGTCCTACTTAAAATTGAAGGGCACCCTCACTCAGATTATTATGTAATATGAAAGTTTAGACCATAAGCTTTTAAATGATGTACAGTATAACATGACACATTCATGTTGATAATAATAACCAGAAATGGCCATCAACAATCTTGTGTCTGCATACTGCAAAATGTCTGAGCAGTCTGGCTACGGCGTATGTGACAGAAATAGGGTTAAACCCTAACTTGGCTGGGGGGGGGCCTCCGAGGCCTACCCCAATGACGTTCCGCACGATGTATCGCCATCACAAAGCTTTCGCCGCGATGTTTCATGACTTTTTTCATTTGAGTCTCCCGCATCTTTTGACACCAAATTTGCTATGCCCGGGCACGCAGTTCCAAAGTTACTCATAAATACCTACATCAGTATGCAAGTCAGACCAAAAATTGCTCAAAAACGTGAATTCATGTACAATTTCAATGCAATCTGTGCGTGCATGCAAATTTCATAAAAGCATCATTACTTTTTGGTTATATTGATTAAAATCAATAACGTTCCTGTTCAGAACAGTGTCGCGGACAAATTTCACCAAAAAGAAAAACAATGAAAAACATACAATAAAGTCGGAAGAACAAAAACTAAATATGAAATTCAAAAAACAATAAAATACTTAACTTTTTCTGATGGCAGAATTTTTTTTTCTCTTACATTTGATAAGGACATTAAAAAGAATATCTACACGAACAATGTGCCTGTTTTGAGATTTAGTATTTATAACAAAAAGTCTGATTTCATGCATCATTATGTATAAATTAGAATAATTTAGCATAAATGATAATTTCTATGAAAAATTAACTTCACGGTATTTGAGATTACATCACAGGCAATGTGAGTGCCAATTTTTGTCACGATCAAGCGGTCGACAGCCGAGATCTGGAGGGGGGCCTGGAAGGCCCCCGCCCCCGGGTCTATCATCTATTTATATAACCTACACTGTATAAGTTGTATAACCTATTTAAATAGCCCGGACTAGTCTAGGCCCTGTCTCACTTTTCAGGGCAAGCTACGCGGGCTTGTTGCATGTGGGGATTTTCCAGCATACCGGACAATTTCTGAGGGCGAACAAGGATTTGGGCGAGTTTTGCATCATGTGTCTTACTTGCTGGGCGCGTTCTACTCAAGTTCTACCTGCGGGTATTTTGTGTGACCTCCATGCCAGGCACATGAGGACTGACAACTCAGTGAAGGATTTCCTCTGATGGAATGGCAGAAGTCCCACTGAATGTCATTATCTTGGCCGCATACGGGCACTGTAAAGTACGTGTAACTGCGTGGGAGTTGCTTGCGAGTTGCTGCTGCTAAGGGCCTCCTACTGGCGTTCTGCGTGGACATCTGAGGACAATCCCCGCGACTCACCCAGAAAAAGTTTCGGTCATGCTCAAAACTTGGCTGCGGGTAAATCGGACTTGCGTGCGCATCTCTGGGGAACTACACGCAAGATACACGCTAGGTATTGTCACGTGCGGACCAACTGCGGAGAGCTCCAGGCAGCAAATTTGTTTCCCCGCACGTCAACCCGCAAAACTTCCCTAGATACGGTAAGACAAGGCCTTGAGCATGCTCAAAACTTGTTCAGAATGACTCACGGGGGGTTTGCCCACAGAGGTACACGCAGAACACCAGTAGGAGATCCTTACAGGCAGCACCTCGCAGGCAACTCCAACGCAGGAACTTCGCAGTACCCGTAAGTCGCTCATAACAGAAAACGGATTGGTTTCAACGCTCTCACGCAGGTCACAAGGAATACACGCAACTAGAAGGCAAGTAGCACTTGTCTAGCAGGTAAGACACAAGCGCGAAACTCGCAAACATTCTTGTCCGCCTGCAGAAAATTCTCTTGCGTGCTGGAAAATCCTTACTCGTCTGCGTAGCTTGCCCGGAGAGGTGTGACACGGCCTTTAGAGTTAAATACAGGATCCAGGGATATCCAATAATTTAGAAGCAGGGCTTGTTATGTAAAAACAAGAAAAAAAAAAATCACACATATGATACAAAAACATGCAAATTAATATTTGCCTTGAGATTGTGTTGTAAGGTCTTGAGTTTGGTTAAAAAAATAAGTTGGAATTTCAATGTGCACCAACTGACTTTATAAGATATCTTCCCTAATCTACATAACCTAAGAACAACCTGCATTCCAAATCACAAATTGGACAGTTGGGTATCATACCTTCAAGCCTTTTTCAAGGATCTCCTCCGCCTTGGGTCCACGGACGGTGCAGTGAACAGCGATCTTCTCATTCCTACGGATGCCGAAGGAGCGCACAGTGTAGCGAGCTGAAAAATAAAGGAAAAAGGAATAAAAAGAGACGACATCTTTGGACTTCTCATCTTACAATCTACACAATACAAAATATTAAGATTCTGTCTCAGACGATTTCAAAAGGCTACATAGCTACATGACATACAGGAAGGCCCTAGTAACAGCATCAGCTCTCAGACTATTGTGTGTTTCCTATTAAATTGTGTGTAAACCTAAGTCAGGGTGGCTTTTACTTTGTGTAAGTTCTAGTATTAATGGCCGCTAACCTCTGATAAATAAACAAACAAACAAACAAACATACTGAGGCACAGCAACAGACATTCTTTGAAGGCAACATCACATTTTGGATGAAATTCTACAATTAAAGTTAGAGATATCCAAAAACTAAGTAAAACGAGCAATCCTAATAAAAAGGTGGGTACCTAGATCGCTTTGTTTTGGATATGTCAGCCATTTCAAACCAATTTTCATCAAATCAACTCTGAATTCCTTTAGGAATTATAAACACTCGTTCACATTTCATAGGTTTCTCATCTCACAAGAAAAAGGGGAAAAAAATGGAAACCTGAATCCTCATCTCACCTTATACACGTACAGTAATTTGTTTGGCTTAACAAAATTTTGATATTAATGAAAGACAACTAATGAACAAGAAAACTTTATAACAGTAGGAGTTGCCTGTATAAGGATGCTATACTCAATCTTAGGAAGAACAGTGTTCATTTTCTTATTTTTATGAAGATATCAAATACATAACTTCAAATACTTATCAGTTCATAATATGATTTCAATTTTTGGGGGGAGCCTCTTTATACAGCCACAAGATTTAACTGCTCTGAATAATGTACAGACTGTATCTCTGAACTAGTACCACAGCAATCATGAAAGAGAATGACAGCTATGGGTTGCAGCAGAGAAGTCATTATGTGCACAATTTTAATACTGCCGAGGTAAAAATAAAAGTCCTACCTCAACGCTTCATGTGCACTATATTTACTACACTATGAACTAGACCCAAACCCTGAAAATGTTTAAAGCCTTGAGGGTCCCTTGTCTTTTTTCCCCCTCCCTTTTATTTCCTACCTTGCAACAAATATTACTTTCATATTCACCTGTGATTATTTTCTTGCCGTTTCCGGCACAAATTAATACCTTTGTATGGGTTGCATGTCACACAGTATAGAAACAGCATGCTTTTACAGCTAAAGCACCTCAGTAGTGATAAATGCATTAAAACACACCATGCATTCAACTGGTGAATTTATTGCTTCATTACATGGTGTCCAACAACTGTGTGAATACACCGACAGTTTGCACGAGATACATGACTACCAATACGTGACATAAAAAGAGAGAATTTATAACAAGCACGGGCAATAAAGCATACACTATGTCTAGGGATTCAGGTAGTACATGTATGTTTGCTTACTTGTTATCTCATCAAAGTTTCCCTACAAATCTGTAGCCTTTCTCATAGAAGAATAAGAAGGGGTGAATTAAAAAACAGTCACGGACAACTAGTGGGAGGTTCCAATTTGAAGTCATATACTCATAAATCAACAATTTGTACTTCCCAATGTCATGCCGTGCAAGTACAGGGGTAGTTTCACTCCAAAGCCTATAAAGGATAGACATTGTGTGAAACATAACGTTCTGTTCTCTGAACAGCTGTGGAATCATAAATCCTGGTTTATCATGACCAAAAAGTCATTTTCCCTGTATACATTGTATCTTCAGCTTATAAAAATCTACCATGTATCATGGTGTTTCTCATATCGTAACTCAACCTAGTTTTGTAGTCAACTTAGTGCAAACTCAATCTTGACAGGACGGAGGAAAACATATTGACACAATATATTAAACTTGTGTGCGTACAGGAATAACTATATACAGTGTACATTGTAAGGCTATGAATGTAAATTGGGACATTTTAATTTCATCAACTTAGCTGATTATTTGGCTATTCCATGACATTTGATCCAGCAACAATTACTCCTAAGAAGTCTGCACACAGGGCTAAAATAATAAAACCTACCAACAAACATGTCCCAAACTCTAATTTAATCCTAATCCTTGCATCTAACTAAAACTTAAACCTTATCACAATCCTAACCCTTACCGACATGTAAGTCCTTGAATAGAGAAAATAAGACAAAAGCAATTATTGCAGTGCTGAGCAAATGTTGTGCTACCTTATTTGACACACAGTACACACCATCAACTTTAATAAAAAGAGTTGACTGCACTTAATTGTTTAGCTGTAATCTTAAAGGCATAATTTACCACTTACAGATGAAACAAAAACCCAGCATTAGTGCTTTAAAATAGTTCTAAAATGTGATTTGGGGAGATAAATAACCACTGTAAAAATTTGAATCCGTATAATTGCTGTTAAGTATTGTTAGGCCGATACACAAAATGTGAACAATAGTTATACTTATAGGAAGAATGCTTCCAGACTGAACCGTCTACAGATGGTTTATTGAGAAAAATCTCATCATATTTTATGCTTTATTACGAACATTTCATACGGTAGGATGTTTTGTGATACAACAGACCTACACATATACATCAAATGTGATATCTTGAACATTTTTAAAATCACTGGGCACTCCCAAAGGTACCTGGTGATAGATATACACAGTACCATGCTCCTTAAAAACAAACAAACAAACAAACAGCTCAAGAGACCACTTGTTTAGTGAGCAAGTCCTACTAACCCACCTTTGGAGAAGACTGGGGACTGTCCTGTGAGGGCTTCCAACACCTTGGCTGCTCGGGTCAGCCTGTCTCCACTCTCCCCCACACAGATGTTCAGGCAGAGCTTGCGGATACGCAGCTCACGCATCACATTCTTCTTCTCCTTGTCTTTGTCCTGTTGAAAACGAAAGTCATACAATTTTAATTAGATCAAGAAATACATGACAATCATTTCTGAAAAGTGACTTATGGTGGCAGACAGCATGCTACGTTCATGTCTGGACTAGGAAGAATGAGATCAAAGATCCTCACACAATGACACTGGTTTTCCCTGACTGATGAAATCTGCCTCTAGTTTGGCAGCCTCTTGTTATTAAAGTGGTATGTACAGTCAGCCCCTTACTACATTCCAGACATATCTTTGGGTAAACAAGTGTGGAAAACCATAGAGAATGCTGTCTCTTCCACCTGCCTAAATAATGGAAATGCTCCAGCAAAGCTTTGCTGTAGATCCTGCCCTCCAATGGCACTGGAGGCCCAAACACTACCTGCCAGGGCAGCAGGGCAACTTTATCAAACCTGCTACACCTGTTGATGGATCTATGGCTTTAGTATCACACTGATCAATGACCAAAAAACAGGATTTTTTAGTTTCTTTAAAAAAAAAAAAAAAATCTGTCCAAGTCCAAGTTGAAAGGCAGGAAATAAGTCTTAGCTTTTTTAAGATACCATAGATGAACTTGCTCTGATCGCCGAAATAGCCAGAGTCTACATTCAAATCAATCGCAGCGCTTGCTGCCGTGAATGTGATTTGTACACTGTCTGCTCCTGTGCAACGCAGTTATCACAGCTGCGATCAACATATTGCGAGAAGCGAAAAGCATCAAACAGTGAAAACTCCATTTCTACAAGGGTTCTAAGTAGGCCTAGAGTAACGGACCCAGTTTGCGGCAGGTTCAGGCCTTTTCAAGGGTATTTAGTAGTTTTCTGGTAAAACGGAGTACAGAAATTAACTTTTTTTTTTCTTTTTCTTTTTATTGGAAGAGGTTTCAAAGGCCTCTTGGCACTGCATCACAATTTTGTAAAATTGTATGGTGGACTATTACCCTAGTCATAATAATCAATTTTATGCAGAAAATTTGGAACGACCAAGAGGACCCGGTTTACGGCAGGGGGGTCCAGTTTGCAGCAACCCACACAAAAATGTCCCCTGATTTCTTCAAACATTAAAATTTTGCAAAAACCAAATATTTTTTGAAGGTCCAACTAGTTTTCAGCTTGTTAGAACACTTTATTTGGATTCATTATCTCGATCCTTCACGATTTCATAATTTTTCAAGATCGCATATATTTCATCAATTTCCACCCATTTTGCCATGTAAAAACTAAAATGGCGCTATATGTGGAAAATCCCATAGGGGTGCTGCAAACCGGATCCATCCCCGACATTTTGGTCACTGTTGCAATCCTCAAAACTGACAAAGGAAATGAATTTTAGAATATTTAACACAGTTACACGAGGAATCCTTACTATGCCAGGCCTCTCTTCATAGTAAGATTTTGTATAAAGATACAAACAAGGGATGATGGTGGTTGCCTAGTAACAGAACAAAATCTTAATGTTTTCTTGAAAGTCATACTTTTTAAAAACAGTGTGACACAGACGGTTTAAATTAGAATTATGATTCATATGAAGGCCATCATCCGAGCTATTTCATGATTCTGATATCAAAAGAAAGCTCTTCAGTTGACCGAAAGATCAGTCTGTATCTGGCCGTTGGGGAATGTTCCGCGGAGACTGCGTCTGGCTTCACGGATCCCCTCCGTATACAGACCGAAGTCAATGATTCCGGTTCCTGTGTGGAGCAGTTGCGCACAGATCAAACGTTACGATAAACCAATTTCAGACAGCTTGTTTACATTCAAACAAGTTTGACATGACATCACGCATTATGCAGCAATATTTGGGGTAAATTTCTCAAATTGTGCAATCGAAATACAGTACAGAAATTTTATCCTTATCGCAACATCGCCGTTCGCTAGCTGTAAGTCGCCATTTTGAATCTGTAAGCCAATCACATGCGGGGTATGTGCTTTCGTAAAAAAAACACGTAGAAACTACCTCGCATGTGATAATAAAATAGATTCATACTGTATGTTTCTGCAGTTTGAACGTGACAACGTGACAGGCTGGTTGATGTGTGTTTTACGTTGAAAATTCGACCAAAATGTTGGATTATTCATTAATCTGGTGAGTATAGTGCATTCTTGAAATGTTGATTTTGCTATACAAGCTTAAATTTGCTGACCTAGGGCCGTGAATTAGATGCAATTGAGAAGGATGAGGTACCTCACCCAATTTTCCATAGAGACAGTGGTTAAGAACATCCACACAGCGATTGGTGGTCTAACTATTCCTTCCGTCTGTCTACGCAGGAGAGCGATAGATGAAAAATATAAAAGACTCCTCCGGACAGACGGATCTTTCTGTCTAGCTCTTCAGTTGCTCTTCAAATGAAACAATTTAGAAAAAAAAAAATACCCTTCTAGAGTTCTAACTACTTTTGGAGATATGCCATATATGTGTTAGATATTCCAAGGCCAAGGGGTGCCATAAACTGGACCCCTGGCCCTGCAGCAAACTCAGTTCGGGAAACCCACTCACAAGGGGGGCCCCTCCTTAAAAGTAACCCGTCCCCCTTATAAGTAACCCCCGGGGCACCCCTTATAAGGAGTCTCCACGCTTTTTTGCAATGCGACGCGAAAATGAAAGGACTGCGGCAATTCGCTTGATTATGTCCATAAAGCTTCACAAGTTTCCTAGTTACGAAATTTGAGCAAAATCGGTTTGAGGCATCATATCTAAAATCATGGATTTAAATGCGATGTCAAACGACCCATGCGAATGCTGAAATGCGAGCGATTACTGGCGTGAGTGTCGCCAGGCGCGGCGGCGCGGCAATGCTTGAGTGCAGACGTGGCGACTGAGTACTGAGTACCCTCAGTCGCCACGTCTGCACTCAAGCATTGCCGCGCCGCCGCGCCTGGCGACACTCACGCCAGTACCCTCAGTCGCCACGTCTGCACTCAAGCATTGCCGCGCCGCCACGCCTGGCGACACTCACGCCAGTAATCGCTCGCATTTCAGCATTCGCATGGGTCGTTTGACATCGCATTTAAATCCATGATTTTAGATATGATGCCTCAAACCGATTTTGCTCAAATTTCGTAACTAGGAAACTTGTGAAGCTTTATGGACATAATCAAGCGAATTGCCGCAGTCCTTTCATTTTCGCGTCGCATTGCAAAAAAGCGTGGAGACTCCTTATAAGGGGTGCCCCGGGGGTTACTTATAAGGGGGACGGGGTTACTTATAAGGGGGACGGGTTACTTTTAAGGAGGGGCCCCCCTTGTGAGTGGGTTTCCCGAACTGAACTGGTGCCCCAACTCTACTGGACTTGAATCCCACTCAGATGGAAAAAAAAAAAAAAAAAAAAAAAAAAGGTCTCTGGTCCCCATCATACCAAACAAAACCAAGAGGCCTAGCCAATAAGCAATGACACGTGGGATTGCCAATCAGGGTATTAAAGTACCATTCAGTGACCGGTCGAAAACTGGTGACGGAAAACCGAATATTGCGTGGAAATCCTGTCACCCGTTGGCTATTTCAACGGGAAAATGAATAAATTCTCAATATCCTATTTTCAACTGAAAATGGAACACGGGATAATGGATTTGCTCTGAAATTCTATTTTCAGTGTTTCATTATGATTAAATGTCGAAAAATGACTCAAAATCCCATTTTCTTTACAGTTCAAAAAATAGGAAATGGAAAACAGGATATCGGTTCGATATTCGTTTTTCCATTTTCCATTTGCAACGAGCGACGGGATATTGAAGACCGCCCCCAACGGCCACTTTATTTCGACACATAAATCAGTGGTAGCGGTTCGGTATTATTCAGCGTCTAGATGAAGAAGACTATACCTTGGCTACGATATGCTACGCACCTCATCAAACTATCCAGCAGGCACATGGTAGCTCTTTGTAGCGACGTGCTCTGCTGCGAAACGACAAGTTTGTAGAGACTTCCGACCGTAATTATGCGATATTTCCATCTACTGAAAACCTTTTTCTTCTCCGACTGAAACTGAGATGAACTAAGAAAATAGTTTTAGATGAAATCCTCGAATTTCAACAACTTCACCAATCATGATGTCGGTGAAAACCGTGAGAAAGGAGTTGCGTTTCCTTTGTCACTGTACCAGGACAACAGGGAGAATAGTACCAATCGTAGCTTTTCTTGGGGGGGGGGGGGGGATGGAACTGGTAAATTATTAAATGTAGGCCCTTCTCATTTCCAAACCTATTCAGCAATACAACGATTATCCTATATAATTATAGAGACTCTGTTTTGAATTTGTTTATTTATGACCAGACCATTGTGCTACATACTTCGTTCTCAGTTTTTTTTTTCTTATTATAATGCAAACATTTAAGATCAGTCTAACAAATTTATAATCATATTCTACACAATGTATACACCAAGTGAAATCCTCTGTTGGTTATGATTCACCTCTTTTCTCACCGCATGTTTCTTTAGCTGCCCCTACTTTTCATGCTTCTCTTTGAAAATCAGCCCTAACTTTAGCTGAAAGGGCAACTTCTTCCCATGAGTGGAAAACAAATAAATAAAATAAAAAATAATAAAGAGGAAAACTGTCTTTCTTTGATAATGTATGCGCGCTTGTGAGTTGTGTCGAATTCATTGTTGGACATGTATCTTTGATTGAATCAGTTAATATTGTTCTATAAAAGGTGCCTTATTAACGGTATGTTACACTGAATTTTCTGTCATGACCAGTCAGGTGGACAGTCCATAAAACAAAATTAGAGTGTAGTCTCATGGTCCACCTGGTGGTTACTTCTGGACATGCACCATCAAATGAAATCGAAATGAAATGATCACATGAAAAAGCAAGAAAAGAAGGGGCATCTAAAGAATTTAATGGTGAGAAAAGGGATGAATCACAACCAACAGAGGGTTTCATTTGGTATATGTTTTGTGTATAAATTTGTGAATCTAATCTTAGATGTTTGCACATAATAAGAAAAAATACAGGTGAACATAAAACGAAGTTATTATTGTTATCATTATTATCATTATTTATTCGATATTTGCAATACAATACAAGTGATAACAGATAAACAAACAACGCAAACAAATTACTTTAAGGATACAAGATGTCAGGTTTTCCCTGATGGTGAGCTTCACTATGTTGCCGTTTTGGAAAAAAAAGCAATCAAACTCAACTGAAGGAAGCACGTCAGGAAGTACTTGAAGACACACACATAAAAAATAATAATAGTAGATAATAATACAAATAATTTCAAATTGAGCATGTACACCAGGTGAATTATTGTACATAAAACTAGAAATATCATTATGGGGAATGGTATTCGTCCCTCCTCCCCTCCCCCCATAAAAAAGTCACTCCAGTATACCAAAAAAAAAGTGTTATCAGAGTACATCTCTGAAAAAAAAACCCACAAAAACAAATGTAACTGCACTGCTAATCAATAATATATTCTTAGCACCCAAATCCTATCCGATGACCTAAAACCTCTGCCCCCATCCCCCCCCCCCCCAAAAAAAAAACAATCACCGTCAGACAACAAATTCACGATACCAGGTATCATCAACATACCCAAACCATCTTAGATGCACAATAAAAATAAAAATAAAAAATGACTTCAATACTATTGGGTTTTGTGAAGAATGACTAAAAAAAAAAACACAACCAAAAAAAAAACAAAAACAGTGAAATACTGGATCAATTATATGTATGTCCTATACACATAAAGTCTGAAACCCAGGGACAAAAAGGTTGGATCGGAAACAAAAACTAAATATAAATCAATCAATCATAAATCAAAATGTATAAAAAAATAATCTTAAATTCAATTCAATTGTACCTACGAACTGAAATATATCACTGTGGTGTATGGTGTTCGCCCACCCCCCCCCCCAAAAAAAAAAAATATTCTGTGTGTCATAGCAACCAAGAGCAGTCATATAAAGAGTAACAGCAAAAACAAAATCACAATCCTGGTCCTAGCACATTGAAGAGGGAAACACAACTCCTTTCTCACGGTTTTCGGCGACATTGTGATTGGTGAAGTTGTTGAAATTCGAGGATTTCATCTGAAACTATTTTCTTAGTTCATCTCAGTTTCAGTCGGAGAAGAAAAAGGTTTTCCGTAGATGGAAATATCGCATAATTACGGTCGGAAGTCTCTACAAACTTGTCGTTTCGCAGTCGAGCACGTCGCTACAAAGAGCTACACCCAGGGAGGTGGGAAGAAACCCCAGTGCCGGTGTGGTAGGCCGGCTGGATATAGTTTGATGAGGTGCGTAGCATATCGTAGCCAGGGTATAGTCTTCTTCATCTAGACGCTGAATAATACCGAACCGCTACCACTGATTTATGTGTCGAAATAAAGTGGCCGTTGGGGGCGGTCTTCAATATCCCGTCGCTCGTTGCAAATGGAAAATGGAAAAACGAATATCGAACCGATATCCTGTTTTCCATTTCCTATTTTTTGAACTGTAAAGAAAATGGGATTTTGAGTCATTTTTCGACATTTAATCATAATGAAACACTGAAAATAGAATTTCAGAGCAAATCCATTATCCCGTGTTCCATTTTCAGTTGAAAATAGGATACTGAGAATTTATTCATTTTCCCGTTGAAATAGCCAACGGGTGACAGGATTTCCACGCAATATTCGGTTTTCCGTCACCAGTTTTCGACCGGTCACTGAATGGTACTTTAATACCCTGATTATTGCCCCCTGTCCTGCTGCTGCGGCACGGGGCGGCACGCACACACAGGCTCGCCGGTGCTATGCAGTGCGGCGTTACCTTCCCTGCTGCTGCTGCTGCCAGGCAAGGCATGATCATCATACTAGACACTACAGTAGTAACCCGTTACTCTAGCTATAGACTAGAGTGTTAGGGTTATCTGTTGCGTGTGTACAATTTTGTAGTTTATGGAAATCCGAGATCTCTATAATCATGTATACGATTCCCGCTAACAATTTGAACTTTACGCCATCATGCCTGCCAAAGTTTTCAGTAAATTTACATGTACAAGATTTATGATCGTGTTCTCTAAATTCATTTACCGTAATGTGTAAATGTGCATCATGTCGCATGTGCACAGTCGAGGACCCAAAAGCTACACTGCTCTACGGGAGCCACAGCAGTCAGGGACATACCCGCTGCTGGCACCGACAACCGACCGGTATTTTCAACATCCAATTTACGGGAAAAGGGATCAGATTTGAAAGTAATACAACATCCTTAATGTTAATCAGTATTTTTTCAAATGAATAACGGTGAAAGTAATGAGGGATTTGTTGTCATGACACTAGGATGGATACGATTCTCATGACTGTGATTACTAGTTCTCTCCACTCACCGCCATGTTATCGTGCAAAAGATCGATCTGTATCATATGTACAATGTGGGGAGGTGCTGATTGAAGTCAGCCAATAGATTTAGCGTCAATGCTACAGTGTGATAGCATTGCCGAATTGATCATGATATTAAACTACAAGATTCGGTGGAATCACGAAAGCATTGTACCTCCTCTAGGTCGTGACACGTGACTGTGTATTATGGGATTTTGTCTGTAAGTTGGTCTTTTTTTTTTCTTAGTCTAGAATTATTGTGTGTTCATACAAAATGAGTTGTTTGTTTGTTTTTTCTAGCGCGACTCAAGGGAGCAATAACACGATACATATTGGGTGGCGGGTAGCGGTTGGGCCAGGGGTTCCTGGGGTTCCAAGGGGGAGCCCCCCACAATTTTTTTGCTCTTACGCAATAACCTAGGCTTGTAACTAGGAAGTGGGGTGTTCAAAGGGTTCTGCGGAATCCCCCCCCCCCCCCCGTTTGCCAGCTGACAGAAAAATTAAGGGAAGTGAAAATAACCCCCCGTTTTGGGGAAAAAAATATGAAACGGGGCTTGTATATCAATGGCACCAGAATATTTAAAAAGTGTTTTTTGTTTGTTTTTGTTTTTGATTTTGTTTTATTTTTGTTTTGTTTTGTTTTGTTTTGTTTTGTTTTTGTTTTTTGCTTGTCTGGTGAATTGGCAAGAGAAAAAATGCTGGGGGAGTCGTTTGTTTGTTTTGCTTGTCAGCTGACTAAACCCGATAAGTGGTCCACTTTTTCTAATTCTGAACCTTCCCATAAAAATCCAACTTACGGGCCTGCAAAAAGAACACAAAAACAGACAATGACAAGCAAACAAAAACAAACAAGCAAACAAAACCCATTTCTTTCCGAGGATTTCGCCCCGAGATTCGTCTGGTCCGAGTGATTGAAATGGAGGGACTGGGTGGGGGGGGGGGGGGGGGGAGGGCACCGTTGACTCTTGATCCACTATATCAGGGGTCAAAATAACATTTTTTTTCTTACTATTATCATGAAAAATATAATTATTATTTCCCCTTGATGTTGATTTTCGATGTCAGCGTAATGACATCTGCCAAGATCGCATGTCTAGCGATCATTATCATTATTATTATTTTTTTTTTTTTTGCGGGCACACAATGTATCGAAGGCCTATAGCATCAAAATAAACGTTGAATTTAGTGGTAATTATCCCTAAATCGTATACGCTTATTCACTTGAATACATCGTGTTTGCTCAACCAGAAATTTTGTTCATGTTAAATGATTTTTTTTTTTTTAAAGAGTAATGTTTTCTTTCCCACTGTTTTATAGGCCCCTATACTGCGAATAATATACGATGGATTTTTGAAATTATGATACCAGACCAAAATGCAATTTCTTTAGACTTAATCTTACTAAGAATAATGAACAACAACTGAATTTACAAATCTAGTAAAAAAAAAAAAAAAAAAAAAAAAAAACGGGCGACATTCAACTGAGATAAATGGTTCACGAAAAGCGCCCTCTTCATCCACTTTCAATGGTCCAACAGAACTGCAGCATGTATACAAGTATTAAAACATTGCAAAAAACCGGGCTGAATCTATACTGGCAGGTCATAACTTTTACAAGAAAGAAGAATTCGTGCTCTCACTTCGCAGAATAAAGTACTTAACATCGCAAACACACGTGATCTTGACCGTCTCTGAATGGATTTATGCAGTTTGTGATACAGAGATAGGTATGGGTTTTTTTTTTTTTTTCATAATATCGATTCCTCAAAGTATCCAACTTGATTCTCAATCTATATCAGACACGTTAAGTACCCATGTCTTGTATGCCGCTTACCTGTAAAAAATAATCAGAATGCTATACTCTGTGTGAATTGTGTACAATGGTGTCATTTAAAGTGTAATGTTCCACTCGACATAAATGTCGTATGCTCGACGTATATCACAGTGATCAGGATTGGATTTGTAATGCATGCACATTTAAGGAGCTTCCTTTTGTTGATGTTGCTCATCAAGAATATGAATTTGAACCAATTTCAAGCAATAATTGCATAAATGTTAGTCCTCTGATTGAGATGGATGAAAGTCCTGTCATCAGTGAATTAAAAAGCACGGGCCTTAAAGGGAACCCAAACCCAAAGAGCAATGTGGATTGAGTGAAAGCAGCAACATTAGTAGAACACATCAGCGAAAGTTTGAGGAAAATCGGACAATCGATGCAAAAGTTATGAATTTTTAAAATTTTGATGTTGGAACCGCTGGATGAAGAGACTACTAGAGGTTATGACGTATAAGTGGACAACAATATAAAGAAAATATAAAGGGAATTCCACAAAAAATTCATTTTTCATGAAAATTACATATTCCATCAACATGATACTGACAAACAATGTTAAGAGTAGCAATCATTCCCCCTGCTTTCTGAAAGCGGTTAGTTAAGTGATCTTTTATTATGCTAGAAAAGTGAATTTTTGTGGAATTCCCTTTTACATTTTCTTTATATTGTTGTCCACTCATACGTCATAACCTGTAGTAGTCTCCTCATCCAGCGGTTCCAAAACCAAAACTTTAAAAATTCATAACTTTTGCATCGATTGCCCGATTTTCCTCAAACTTTCACTGATGTGTTCTACTAATTTTGCTGCTTTTACTCAATCCACATTGCTCTTTGGGTTTGGGTTCCCTTTAAGATTGGTCATTTGAATGTAAGAAGTTTAAGAAATAAGATAGATCATATAAGATCTTTTTTATCACACAACCCGATTAACGTGCTAACCATTTCGGAAAGTTGGTTAGATGACACAATATCTGACGATGAATTGCAAGTGAATAGTTATGATTTGGAAAGAAAAGACAGAAACCTCTGTGAACGTGGAGTGATCTGTTATATAAATTCAAATTTGTCGTATTCAAGACGATTTGATTTGATTTGATTTGATTTATTTATTCTCTGTATGCCATTTTTTTTTCAAATACATCAACTTTCTGCAATTTCATTAACAAAGTACAAAATACCGGTAGTATACTTTATACAATTTTCATCATTTTCATCAATTATGCAATACATCTGTAGCATAATTACATGAGTAACGTGTTAATAATTTGCATACAGAACGATTGCCAATAATAAGCACAACGCTTGACTGTTTGGCAACCGATAACAAATAACATTATAGTGAAGAAAAACAAGAGGGTCCAACATGATGCTCGTGGAATAAGGGTTAGGGAGAGGGAGAGAGAGAGAGAGAG
This sequence comes from Diadema setosum, assembly GCA_033980235.1. Taxonomy (NCBI): domain Eukaryota; kingdom Metazoa; phylum Echinodermata; class Echinoidea; order Diadematoida; family Diadematidae; genus Diadema; species Diadema setosum. The sequence goes on along the minus strand of CM067074.1, from coordinate 329,608 downwards.
AGAGAGAGAGAGAAGAAGAAGAAAGGAAGGGGAGGAGATGATAAAAACCTCCGGATACTAGTCTCGCCAGATCAACTCGACATACCTCTATACTTAGACACATACATACATGCACAAACTGTATTTATACTAATAAATTACAGTGATGTATTCTCATAATAAGTGTTGCTTTTGTCTTGTAAAAGTTACATTGAATGAGAAAAAGAGAAGACAAAAAGCAATCATCTACATACACAGCATAAATTTCTACGTGCCCTTTCAGGGCAAGACGTTATAGTGAACCATGATTTGCCCGACATAACATGAATAATGAACAACAGAGAAGGAATGAATCCCAGTGGATCAGAGGAGGACAGTATACTGCAGGTGCATCCGCACGTGCAGAGACTCGGAGAGAAAGAAACATAATAGATACAACAATGAACAAAGAATGAGTCATCAAGTGTTTCTACAGAAGGTATCACCGGTACTGTGAAATCAACATTTTCTTTACTGCTTTTTTAAATGAATGAATAGACTTAATGTTACGTAATTCAAGTGGAAGTCTATTCCAGATATCTGGGCCAGTATGTCTTACTGATTTGTGTGCTAGGAGTGTTTTAGGGTTACTCAAGTGTACATCCATTGCTTGCCTTGTAGGATAAGAATGGATTTCTGAGTTCAGCTGGAACATATCAATAAATGAAGAGGGTAATAAGTCAGTATTAAAGCGGAACATCAAAAGTGCATTTTGTAAAGTGTGGATGTCGTTCACCTTTAAGATCTTAAAGCAGAAGAAAAGGGGATCCGTGTGATCATTGTAACCAGCATTTGCACATATACGAATAACTTTCTTTTGCAATTTTAATATAGTATTGTTAGCAGACACCGAGTTTGCCCATATCATATTACAATAAGAAATGTATGGTAGGATGAGTGCATTATAAAGCATAATCAAGATATCAAAAGATAAACAATGTCTGAGTTTACATAATATTCCAACATTACGAGCAATAGGAGATGAAATATATTTCACATGATCATTCCAAGTAAGAGTTTCATTAATTACAATTCCAAGAAATTTAGTGGATGTGATTTAGATTCATAATTATCCAACACGGCGATCTCCATTTGCCATTTCTGAGAACTTTGTTAGCTCAAAACACATTCATCTACGATGGGCCAAAGTATTGGAACTCACTTCCCAACAATATTACAACAGCTCAATCTCTGAATTTTTTCAAGAATAAATTAAAATCATTTTTATTGAAATTTTACAACATTCAACCGAGTTAGTTTCCCTTTATCATCTCAGTCAAGTCATCATTCTTTCTTTACATAAGTCCTCCTTCTAACTATGTCCCTGTCTGTGTTTTAAATATAACGATGTGTTTATTCTCTTTTTCTCCTGCATTCTTACCAACATAACTACGTATAAAAATGTTTTGCATTACATTCAATCCAGCTTGTATTTCATCACTTATTTTACATTATGGAATCTAGATTGCTTGCGTCCACGATGGCGCGTGCTGTAGTTTTTTCCCCTTTTTCTCCCCTTTTTAAATTTTTTTTCTCTCTTTTTTTCCTTTTCTTTCTTTTTCCCTTCCCAATCATCTTGATGTCAGTTGACATCGGTTCGTTTATTTTGTTTTATATTGCTGTTTTGTGTATTTTCTGAGGGTCCCATATCGTACAAGCTCTGCTTCTTAGTGGACCCTCCACTTCCATCCTCATCCTTAGTTGACTTGTATTATACGCTTTATGTATACATGCTAACAAAGATGTAATCGCATCTACTTCTCATTTTCATATGTACCTTGTCAAATTATGTTCTGCAAGTATTACAAATATCCTGTACATATGCAATGTATATAATTTATTTGTTTATTTGATGGAAGTGAAAATAAAGTTGAATCTTGAATCTTGAATCTAGAATGTGAGCAACTGGAGCTCCTGTGGTTACAGATTAATATAAAACAATCCCAGCCATGGTATGTCGGAGTGGTGTATCGACCACCAAATAGTACAGCACAGCTTTTTGATGAGATAGAATCAAGCATAGAAACAGTGTTAGATATTTCCAGAAATATAACAATATACTTGGTGATTTTAACGTCAACATGTTAAGTCAAAACCCAACGTCAGACAAGATTCATAATCTATGTAATCTATGTACCTTCAGTTGCAACAGATTGTTGACAAGCCCAAGAGAATTACTGATCGTAGTCGTACACGCATTGACCTTATTCTTGTACCAAATGGGAAGAGCAATGTAAACTCAGGCGTTATTTCAATGGGGCTGAGTGATTATTCGTCCATATACTTATGTTAATTTGAAAATCAAAGTACCTCATGATATTTCTCAGAGTTGCATATTTCGTTCGTTTAAAAAGTTTGACAGAGAACATTTTTTTTTTTTTCCGACGGCAATGAGCTGTCGTGGTCCACATATTGTGAGAAACGTGACGTAAATCAACTATGTCAAATTTTTAAGGAATCTTTTTTGAAGTCATGTGATAAGTATGCCCCTAAGATATCTATAAGAAAACGGAATAAAAATTCGCCTTGGATAAATAATGCATATGTTGAATTGGCTAGAGAAAAAGATTTTTTGAAAAGGAAATTTGATGACACTGGTAATACAATGTATTGGGAAAAATATAAGAGGGTCCGTAATTCACTTAATGATTATGAATAAGAAGTTAAAGCGGCAATATTATTTTGATGGATTTCACTCTAGCAGCCACGATTCTAGAAAGACGTGGAAAGCGTTGCAGTCATTTACGACTAGTTCAAAGACTAGACAGGTTGAGCTAAATGTCAATGGTACCAAATTATCGAATGCAAGTGACGTTGCCACACTGCAAAAAGTCCGGTGTTAAATAGTGAACACCGAGCTGGTGTTAAATTTTCGGTGCTCATTTCTGGTGTTAAATTAACACCTCCGGGTGTCATTTCCAAATTTTAAACTGTTTTTTGAAGAGTTTCTTAGTAACTGCACTTCTTGTTGATTTTTAATTTAAACAAGACGATCAAGAATTTTACATTAAAATACTAGATTTTTGAAAAAATGCGAAAATAAATTTACACCACAGTAACACCAGCTGGTGTGGTCTCTTATTGAAGCTGGACGGGTGTTAAACCATTGATATTAACACCAACAAATATCAAATCAACACCATGTGGTGTCATTTTTGAATTAACACCAGTACAGTGTCAAAATAACACCAGGTACAGTGTCAAATTAACATCACGAAGTGTCAGGTGAACACTTTTCAACACCATCACAGTGCATTTTCAACACCTGTGGGTGTGGTCCTTTATTGAAGTTTGATCGGTGTTAGATTTGACACCCGTGGTGTTAAATCTAACACCCATGTTTTTACAGTGCAATGCTTTCAATGAGCACTTCACTTATTCACAAGGCACCTGGATTAGACGACATTCATCCTCGGCTGTTAAAAGAGGGCATCCATTTGTCACACAGCCTCTTACTCATTTGTTTAGTGCATCCATTGAAACAGGTATAATACCCTGTGAGTGGAAGCGGAAGAGAGTCACACCAGTACATAAATCAGGTGAAAAGACAAAATCAGAAAATTACCAACCCATTTCTGTGGTATCGGTCATAATGAAAACATTTGAAAAATTAGTTCATGGACAATTGTATCGTTATCTGAACGATAATAATTTGTTAAGCGATTGTCAATCGGGATTTTGTCCACTGCAGTCAACAAGTACAGTTTTGCTTGATTTGAATGAATATAATTATGTTGAGGTGTATTGATCAAAGCTATGCTATTGGGGCGATATTTCTGGATTTAAAGGGGATGGCTAGTAACTGATCAGTGGGAATCAGTGAGAATGCTGAGGGATGATTGTTTCAATCCTTGTGGGATTCATTTAAGAGTACATCATATATCTATTCTTGTGTGAAAATTATTTGCTTCAGAATGGTCTCATATTCAAGTAATGTGCAGTTTAATGCTTCCAGGTAAGCGTCCCTGGTCAGTGACGGTGCATTAATCTGCACATTACTTGAATATGAGACCGTTCTGAAGCAAATAATTTTCACACAACAGTAGATATATAATGTACTCTTAAATGAATCCCACAAGGATTGGAACAATCATCCCTCAGCATTTCCACTGATTCCCACTGATCGGTTACTAGCCATCCCCTTTAAAACGTGCTTTTGATACAGTAAATCATACTATATTGTTTGAAAAATTGAGCAGGTATGGTATTGGTAGTAAAGAATTAGAGTGGTGTGTTGATTATTTCCGAGATAGGGAACAGTGTGTTTGTATCAATGAGGCCCAGTCTGCGTTTAGAAAAGTTTCTATTGGGATACCTCAAGGCTCCCTGTTAGGTCAATTATTTTTCACAATATTTGTAAATGACATTTTACTTTGTACAGTTGATTTGGGAAATGATTCAAAGATTTGTTTGTATGCTGATGATACGGCAGTGTTTGTTCGTTCGAAAAATGTACAGGAATTAAATAAACTTTTGTAAGATAAATTGAATTTAATTGGTCAATGGTTGGAGATGAATTGTCTTGTTATCAATATTAAGAAAACGAAAATTATGTTAATTGTATCGAAAGGGAGGATAAAGAAGAAGAAGTTGCATATTGTGTATAAAGGTTGTATGTAGTATTGAACATGTTGACTCATTTAAATATTAAGGTGTGATAATTGATAGTAATCTCAGATGGGATAAGCATATTAATGTAGTATTTAGTAAGATTTCTCGGTTTATTGGATATATTCGTAGAATTAAGCATTATTTGCCTGAAAGTATAATGTATTTGTTATATAAAAGTTTGATATTGCCACAAATAGATTATTGTATAGTTGTTTAGGGTAGAAGTGCACGTTGTCATTTGGATAAACTCCAAAAATTTCAAAATCGGTATGCAAGAATTGTTCTGAAAGCAAGTATACTAACGCCACATAAGCAAATGCTCTCCAAATTACAATGACAATCAATACATCAACGAGTTCAGTACCAGAGTTGCATATATTTGTATAAAATAATCAATGGGATGAGCCCACATTATCTCAGACAATTGCTGTAAGACACACACCATTAATTTTCATACACGATATACCGTTAATTGTCCCTTGTTTAATGCCCCCAAAACAGATTATTTTAAGAACTCTTTTCATTATCAAGCTTCAAATATGTGGAATAATTAATTGCCAAATTTTATTCGAAATGCGCAGTCATTGTTTGTTTTCAAAAAAAAAATATGCAGGGTACTCAGCATAATTGAAAGGTTATATGAAAGCATGCATAGAGGTATATAATTCATAATGGAAAATGTATCAAAATCAACTGAGATCTGTGTGTTTATGTTATTTTGTGTTATATATCATTAAGTTCATTAAGGTTTTTTTTTATTGCTGTATGAAGAAATAATTGAAGTGGAGGGGGGTTCACCCTGCACTTTTTGCGTAATACATATTTAGGAATACATAGATTCTAACCACTTGGCCCCGCTTTTTTTTTTCTTTTTTTTTTCTATTTACCAATGAAGTGGTACCAGCAAATGCTGTTAAGGGTTTACCTGTCAGGCGATAATACCAGAGGACTTTTTGTTATTGTTATTGTTTTTGTTTTTGTTGGTTTTTTTACGTTTTTTTTTCAGGTGAAGAAATTCGGAAGTGCATTTCAAAATTGCGCCGAAGTTTTTTTTAATGTTATTTTATTATTTTTTCCCTTGTCAGCTGATGAAACCCGGAAGTGCCACCAGAAATATGAATTGCCCCCTTCCCCCCGCCCCACACACACATTTTTAAAAACGCGGCGCCGGCCCTGACTATAAGGCATAGACTATACTATAATAGGTGTTACTCGTTGTTGAACCGTTTTTACAAACCCCAAAGAATTCAAGTTTAGAGTCAGAATTAGATAATATCAGACCTGTTTCCTTTTGAACACTCATCTTCCACTGCAGCAAAACCAACAATAAGTCTCCCTGTTACAGCACTGATGTGTTATCAACACCAAACGAGAGGTCATCCTTTTTACCCTTCAAAACTTAACCCTTTATAAATATTTTCCCATGCAACAGTGCAGGCGCGTGGACCGTTACCTACAGGCCTAAGCAGGGGGTTCATCACCCGCTATATTTAAAAGTAACGATGGTAGTTAACTGTTTTGATTATGAGAATGATATTGTAGTGATGATCGATAAAGCAGCTATACTAGACACTATATGATCATAATATATCTGCAATGAATATCATTCTAATTATATTTTTGTACATTTTTGGAGAAAAATAAAGGTAAAAATCTTATGTTCAACCATCGAAATTATTTATAGGCACCTAACATAATTCAGTAACACGAAACAAAGCGAGCATGCCTTCTGTATTATAGGCCTATTACACTTATGCCTATAGAGATGGTGGTCATAGAATCATCTTCAAGGATGAGATAACTTCGAGGAAAAGCTCGTAGTGGATGGGGTGCCAAGTATCGCATGATCTTCTTTGTTACGAAATCGGTCATTTCGTCCCAACGAATTGACAATTTTGTAATAATTTCGTGACGAAATTGTCTTTTTCCCCCGATGATGAGTGACCAGGGCTGGCCCCTTGTTTTTGAAAGTGTGTGTGTGTATGTGTGTGTGTGTGTGTGTGTGGAGGGGGGGGGGGTGAGTCAGGGGGCAGTTTATAATTTTGGTGCCACCAGGAAAAAAAAAATGGCCTTTAACAGCAAAATTTTCTGGTGCCACTTCCGGGTTTTGTCAGGATAAGAAAGAAATATATAATATATATATATATAGAGAGAGAGAGAGAGATCATGTTGAGATTTAGCCAAGTAGGTTTGCTTTTTTGAGATTTATAGCCAATGAATTTACTTGTTTTATTTTATATCAATCAATATTACGATCAGAAGCAAAGCTATAGGAGAGTGAACTTATAATGTGAAGATTTGAATCGAGTTGAAGATGTATTGTATTAAGGTACCGTTATTGGCAATAAGGCGTTAAGAGATGATTATGTTATTCCACATTCACAGTTAATTTGTATTTCCTGATAAATACTATATGGTGACTGCAATTTCGAATAGCTAGCTTATGTTCTAGATGAGAGAATTTGAAATTTAGAATTACAATCAAAAGAAAGCATTGTAGTACAGGATTGTAATAATAATTTCAATTTGATTTATCCAGCTAATCATAACTGAGTCTTGGGCCTAGCCAAGGCTTCAGTGTTCCACGAGACTGGCGTCTAAGGCACAAGAGAAAAACTATGTTAGAGAGATATCTTCGTCGCGACGATATGAGACAAAAGATCGTCGCCAATCGTCCCCAACGATCTAAATTTTTGGCCTAATGTGCTCATTACTGCGCTCTTTTTCGCTCATTAAAAAAGTCAACAATAGATGGTCCCGACGAGTCGGAACGAAGACGTCTCTTTTCGTCGCGGTTAATCAATTAAGGAGATCTTTTGTTGATCGGCGAGGCGTTTCAAGGATTGTTCAAACGTCGCATATCGTCCCCGACGATTGCGTATTCAACTTGACTCACTGTTTTGTGAAGGGATTTGGTGATGGCTTCGCGTCGCACATCGTCCCGACGATTGACCATTGAATTTAAATCACCGTTCCGTGGCGAGTTTGTTAATCCATAATTGTTCAAACATCGCACTTATCGTCCCGACGATTGTCCATTCAACTTGAATCACTGGTCACATATTCGTTTGGTAATTGCTAAAGCGTCGCACATCGTCCCTAGGCTTGCCCATTAAACCTAAATCACCGTTTGGTATGAGTTTCAAACGTCGCAAATCGTCCCGACGATTGCTCATTCAACTTAAATCGCCGCTCGATACTGAGGTTTTTATTTTTTTCTAACGTCGCGAGTGGTCCCGACGATTGCCCATTGAACCTGAATTGTCGTTCAATGATGCCACCGGGGTAATTCATCTTCTATGAAGGCTTGCTCTAATGTTTGCCATACTTGTCTGTAAACAATACAAAAACATCGTAATGAGATCCGATGGCTATCAGACTCCTGAAATTCTAGAATGAATCATGAAAAAAAAGGTGGCGAACATACATTATCATATCTTTCCGCAAGTCCAGGGCTTGAAAGCAAATATCAGGCATTTATTCTATCATCGTACAATGCGGAGTTGAATATCATTGTTATTCATTTCCGACGGTCAAAGCAAATATTCGACATTAATATCATAGTATCTTTCGGAGCTGAATGTTATTGCTATTTACTTTCGAACGTAAAAGCAAATATCCGGCATTTATTTTATCATCATACGGAGTTGTAAATTATTAGCAGTCATTTCTGAACGTCAAAGCAAACATGCGATATTTATTTCATCATCGTTCATCATCGTACGGAGTCGAATATTATTGTTATCCATTTCCGGACGCAAAATCAAATGTCTGACATTAATTTTAGCACAGCACGGAGGTGAATCTTACCGTTATTTAAACCCAAAAGTATAAGAAAACATCCGACATTTATTTTAGTATCATACGGAGTCGAATATTACCGTTATTCATTTCCAAAATTAAAAGCAAACATCCGACATTTAGCGTCTTACAGAGTCGATTGTTTCCGCTGTCCATTTCCAATAGTAAAGGCAACCATCCGACTTTTTTTGGTGGCCCCGGTCCACCGGGCCACCGTTAATAGTGTCGAGCCCTGGTGTATACCTCACTAACCTCAGCTTATTGGGGGAAACTTTTAGTGCCATACAAGGGGAGATGCTTTCATCTGTTCTGGAGAGCTTCCGAATGAAAATCTTTGTTTGGTATTTTCATTTCTGTACTCCATAATCATTTGTTGCTTTCAAACATTTTCATGATGTCGGTATTTCAATATTACAATATTTTATTAATGTATTCCATTTACACTCCTTGACCAAAGTCAGTAAGTCCGCAACAAGTATGTAATCGCTACATTTCGCGCAATGTGCCGAAGTGCGAAACACGTGGTGTCAAGTTCAGTGAAACGTGCCATCCTTGTGTGCGTGTTGTTTGGTTTTCGTACTTAGCTCCATATGGTTTCGGCAAAGACAATAAACGGAGAAGCCACTCTGTATAGTATTTTTCGTTTACGGTAAACGGTTTACATTCGATACAAATAAAATGATAGTCACGTCTTTTACTGTATGATGATCGCTAAGTCAGAAAGAAGTATCTAGAGGAACTTCTCAGTTGATATATCGGTGATGTTCATTTTAATTTTCACACGCAGTGGTACGCAGATTTTAATGAGTGTGAGATCGAAAGAAGTTTCAAATTAATGTTGCTATGATATGTAGGCCTACTGTTGGGTAGGTATAGTTCTTACACTATAAACTTCGGCTTGTTGCAGCGGCATCTAGGAAAGCGATATTTTCCTCTGCATTCGAGACCTTTTTATATCATTTTTTGACACGTGATTCGATTGTTAGCATGAAGCGACGAATAACCCCTTTGTTTTGTTTTAGTGTTAACATTCATGTGTAATACACCTATACTGTTCAACGTGTTTTTTTTTTTTTTATTATTGTAAAGATAAGGCGACATTTTATTAGAATTATGCCGTTCGGTCGGTGTTCCCAGGTGATTTACAAACTGCTTTTAACCTGTTTTTGTCTGTCACCTGTTTTCGTAGAAATTTACACCAGAAATGTTGTCTTTGTTTATTCCCCCGCCATTATTTTCTCTTATGATTTGTTGTGGCCATTTGCCTAAAGAGGCGTGTCATGTAGGTCTATTGGTAGTCCACTTCCTTGACTGTATTCGTATGCAGTGTCCCGCGTACGTACGGACGTACGTTGATGGTGTCTGTATGTACACTACACAAGATCACCCTTCCTGATTTTTTTTTCGGGAGTTCCCATTGGTGGAGTGTCGCAACCAGCGGTTGGGCGCATTGTGTGGGTGCATGCATGTGCATGCGTGTGTTAATGTGGGGAATGCGGACAATTGAAATCGTCCAGTATCTGGACTAGTCTATTGGTTGCCAGAACGCATTTATCTGATATGTTGTGCGGTTAAACCTGTTTTTGTTGTCGTCGTCGTTGTCGTCGTCGTCGTCGTTGTTGTTGTTGTTGTTTTCATCATTCATGGGAGGGGGCAAACAAGAATGAGAAATGAGGGAGAGGTGAAATCAGAAGAAGGAAAATCTGTTCAGTTAACTTATGCCAGCAGTAGCAATTGTTATTCAGATCACTTAGTAAATATATCCTATAACATTCAATACACGACTATCATCATCGTGACAGTAGATAGATAGATAGAGAGAGTGAGAGAGGAAATACAAAAAAAAAAAAAAAAAAAACCGTCGCCTGCTGTACAAAGCAAACGAATTGCAAAGTATATCAAGCAGGAAGGTGGATTCCTGGGACATGTAATAATATTCAGTATGTCATGCCAGTAATACAAACACGTTTCCTGCAAAAGAAAATGATACAATGTAGAACACGGCAAGCGAGCAGGCTGGAATCAAGCCTCGTGATGGTGATGATAATTACTGATGCTGGTGTAAAAGACAGCTTGCTGAGCAAACCTCTTCTTTCCCATCCGGCCCATGAATGATGAAAAAAAAAATACATACACCTCGATCACAACAAGAACCAGGTGTTAGCAACCTTCGTAAAGTTAAATCTAAATGTTCATTACCAACAAATGGGAAACGAAAATATTGTGTATGCAGTCTCTGGTCTTACTCTTACGAGAAATTTGACACCCCACCCCCTCTCCCTTCGTGGAAATTGCCACAAAACCAGGTGCCAGATCCCAGGTGCCAGACGAAAGAATGCGCGCACTGGAATAAACAGCGTGTATAGATAGCCTGGAAATATCGATCAAGGAACTAGCTGTTAGTTGAGTTTAAAGGGATCACATAGTTTTGGTTGAGACTTAACTTCAGGTTTTTATCATTTTTTGGTGACATAGTGAGAAACCTCTTATGAAATATGATGGAGCATGTAATTCCATGAGGATTTCAACGTTTATTTGATGAAAATTGATTTTGAAATGGCTGAGATATCCAAAACAGAGTGATCCTAATAAAGTGTGGGACCCACATTTTATTACGATCGTTTTGTTTTACTTTGTTCTTGGATATTTCAGCTATTGTAAACCCGATTTTCATCATATAAACTTTGAATTCCTCTTAAAATGGTATGCTCTGTACTATTTCATAAGCGTTTTCTTGGTATCTCACAAAAAAGTAATAGCCCAATTTTCATCTCCACCAATACTGTACCATCCTTTTAAGGAATCAACGCGAAGATCATGATTATATATCAAAGCAACATATCATGCTTCTTTAGCCTTTCTTTGGACCCATAGTAGAAATATCGAACAGTGGTGAAATATGATTACTGAACTGTAGAAAGGGATTGATTAATCACTTGATTAAAAACTAAATCACAGAAATATATGAAAGATCTTGTCTGCCGAGACAAATTCACTGCAAGTTTGTGATGCAGCCATTACCCAGTTAGACAGCAAAATCCTGACAATTTCACGTTCATGAAAACTGAACGGGTATTAATCTTTAAAAGTTTGAAGGAACTTCAGTTTACGAACTGTTCAGTTATTTGGCTAGCAACATTCGTTCGTTTTTTTTTTTTTTTTTTTTTTGCTTTGCTTTGTTTGTTTGCTATTTTTTCTCGTAAAAGGTATAATAATCGTCAAATCAACAAGTGATCAGCAACAGTAAGAATACTGCTGTCAGCTGTGTCAGCTTAAGTCAACACAGCGAGAACAGCTTACTCGGATATACAGTTCAATAGAACGCGGCAGTTTCCTTTTGAATGGACTTCTACTATCTACCTACTTTCGGGAGATTAAAATTGCCACGCACTCAACATTTAACGTTATAAAAGGACCTCTGTCATCTTTATCCCCATCCCGACAATACAAAGCGTCGCCTAAGCAACCACACACACACACACACACACACACTGCACGCACGCATGTACACCTGGACAAGCGTGCGTGCACTCTCACACACGGAACAAGGAGAAGAGAATGAGAAAGAGGAAGAGGAGAAATCACCAACTTAAGACCGTCATAGAGACAGCTATATAAACGATTGTACCTGCAGCTGCAAGAGGACAGAATAATGAAAGAAAATAGTAATATAAAGCCATGTTTAGACCTGCTCTACAATCATGCTGAATAATCTATATCAATATCCATCATTTCAAATCATCAGCTAAATCAAGTTATTTCGTATTATCACCAGAATACTGCGAAAAACGTTTATATTTTGAAGCTTACGTTTGAATGTACGCCACCAGCAGTTCGTCGTAATTTGCAATCTAAAGAATTCCATAATTTGGGGCCACTGTAAATAAAAGTATTATGTAATAATCGTAACCTGATTTTCGGTATAAGAAACATATCACTCTGTCGTGTGGGATATCTATGTAATTCTTATTTTTCTTAATCATTATGATAACATTAACAATAAAAATGATAATAAATGTAAAAAGGTCTTCTCTATTAAACATGTAGACTCTTCGGTGCTGTCAGTGCTATAGCAATCAGCAGGGGTGGATCCAGGAATTCTGTAAAGGGGGGGGGGGGCGTGACTTATATTTCTGGTGCCACTTCCGGGTTTCATTTCATTGCTTTTCTTTTTATTTCTTTTGTTTTTTATGAAAAATAAAGGGGGCGTGCGCCGGTTGCGCCCCCTTCGGATCCGCCACTGATCAGAGTGCCTGACATTATTGCCCTATCGTTGCCATAGGACGAAATAGGACGTAATCGCTGTGCGGGAATCGAATTCGGGTCTTGGTGCCACAGTGCCCCCATCACCCCCCCCCCCCCACCCCATCAGAAATAAAATACCAAAAACAAAAATATGCGAATTGGCATAAAACCGTTCATATGGTTCATCCCTGCAATAGTGAAGATTTGCAATTCTTGATATTTTAAAAGTATCCTGTCAAAAAGAGTATTCTTGGTTGAGTGTCGTCAACACAAAGAATAGCTTTCTCGGATATACAGTTCAATAGAATGCGGCAGTCTCTTTTTGAATGGACTTACTATCTAGCTACTTTCAGGAGATTAAGATAGCCACGTGCTCAACACTTCACGTTACAAAAGACTAGGACCTCCATCATCTTTGTCCCCATCCCGACTATAGAAAGCGTCGCCGAGGCAACCACATCCTGTGTACCACTGATGTCTTTTTCGTCCCGTCTCTTTTTACTGGGAATGTAGTAGCATCAGACCATCAAGCCTTTATAGATCCGAGCATGCATCATAAGATTGCTTGCTCCAGTCGATTTGAGCAACATCATTAACCGTCTTTAAGAAAACAATAGCCTTTCAAACACAAAGTTCAAAATTGATGCGCCCCTCTAACCTGAAGTAACCATTATTCTAATAATTCTATTGACACTACGATGTCCACCAATTACAAGAAAAGGGAAGTTTGGCTCTTGCATAAAATGGGCAAATGGTGAAATTAAAAGCATAAGATACTCAATCGTATTTGAAAACTTGCCCCGACAGTTGGGGGAATGCACGTAACTGACAGTAAAAAAAAGTAATAAGTTGAAGGGAACAAACCCTAGTCGAGATAAATTATCCAAACGAGATTATCATGCACGATTTAATGTCTAAAATGGCAGACGCCCTTTTGATACATAATAGAGTATTGAAAGTTAACGTTAAAGACGGAAATCGCAGAATTATGATAATCAAAGAGTACATGTTAGTCCTTTACTTTCTTAAACGTGTTGCAATAACAGTGTATCATATTAGACTCGGTAACTATGTATCAACCATAAGTTGACTTTCATTACGTTCATTGCATACTATTCCGCTGCTATCAAAAAGAAAACTAATCCAAACATGTAAAAATTACAGCCTCAGTATTCCAGTTTCGTGTAATCAATGTGCTACAACATGTTCTACATGACTTGTTAATGAACTGCCCGCATTTTTTTTTTTTCGATGGGCAGAGAAGCCTATTCACGGTGTTAAGCATGAAAAAGTATTGGCTGAGATGAGGATTCAGCTATTAGTCTTTCTCGAGATACTTTGAAAGTGTTAATGAAACGTTATAGATCACACATTTCTGAGTTTACTTGATGAAGATCTAGACAGAAATGGCTGGGGTATCCAAAATCAAAGTCAAAAAAGCGATCCTTGTAAAAGGGGGTACATTCTTTTATAGAAATTGCTTTTCGATATCTTAGCCATTTTAAATCAGACTTCTCTTTAAATCATATTAGTAACAATGAAATGATAATAGTAATAATAATATGATAATATGCAGTAATTGCAAAAACGAATTCTCTGTATTTAGAGAAGCCTCTTTGGTGCTGTCAGGGCCGCAGATTTCAGAGGGCCTGATATTATTACCCTAGCTTTGCTAAAGGACATATAAAGGACCTAATCGCTTGGCGAGATTCGAACCCGAGTCCTTCGACTTCGAGTCGTAATTCTTATCCATGGTACCACAGGGCCCTTGCCCCCGACAACCCCCCCCCCCCCCCACAAAACAAATTTGTGTGAAATGAGAAATATGACTGATTCGCAGCCTGAAAATTTCACGACCGGAGCCGACAATTTTCTCCGCGGCATGAAAACTTTGCTTATTGCCGCGAAATGCATAAAGTGTAGGCAAGGACTTCCACGTGCATGCTAATCTCTTGGTTCTCGGGAAATTCGCGACATTATCATGCACGCGAACATTTCTCGTTTTAGAGTAAGAACCTCTGTTCGTTTGTTGCAACTTACGCGGTAAAACGATTCAAAACCAAGCGAAGTTTAAACCTCGTCTTCCAATACACATCACTCTTCGGATGGTCAGTGACATTAACAACTTAAGGACTAACTGTCTTATAATTTGATCGACATTGTTGGATTTATACATCTTACGAAGAAAACGTGAAGCATAATCGCCAAATTAGGTTCAAGTATAAGGCAGTAAATAATTGTCAAACTTATTCATCTACGGATTGTTAGTATCGTATTCGAAATTCCGTCACACTCCCAAGGGTTCATTTTGAATATTCTATTACATGTAGTCGTCAAATCATCAAGTGATCAGAAAGTTTGAATACCGCTGTCAGCTGTGCCAGCCTGTATTCAACACAGCAAGAATAGCTTTCTCGGATATACACTTCAATAGAACGCGGTATAGTTTCTTTTTGAATGGACTTCTACTATCTAGCTACTTTCAGGAGATTAAGATAGCCACGCGCCCAACATTTCACGTTACAAAAGGACCTCCATCATCTTTATCCCCATCCCGACAATAGAAAGCGTCGCCGAGGCAACCACATCCTGTGTACCACTGATGTCTTTTTCGTCCCGTCTCTTTTTACTGGGAATGTAGTAGCATCAGACCATCAAGCCTTTATAGATCCGAGCATGCATCATAAGATTGCTTGCTCCAGTCGATTTGAGCAACATCATTAACCGTCTTTAAGAAGACAATAGCCTTTCAAACACAAATTTCAAAATTGATGCGCCCCTCTAACCTGAAGTAACTATTATTCTCATAATTATATTTACACTTCGATGTCCACCAAGTACAAGAAAAGGGAAGTTCGGCTCTTGCATAAAATGGGCATATGGTGTAATTGAACGCATAAGATACTCAATCGTATTTGGAAACTTGCCCCGACAGTTGAAAGAATGCACGTATCTGAAGGTAAAAAAAAAATAATAATACAAAGTGAATGTTGAATGAAACAAACAATAGTCGATATAAACTATCCAAAGGAGATTATCATGCACGATTTCATGTCTAAAATTGCCGACGCCGTTTTAATACATAATAGAATATTGAAAGTTAACGTTAAAGACGGAAATCGCAAAATTATGAAAATCAAAGAGTACATGTAAGTCCTTATTTCTTGAATGTGTTGTAACAATCAATAAAACTGTATCATATTAGACTCGGCAACTAACATATCAGCCATAAGTTGGCTTTCATTGCATACTATTCCGCTGCTATCAACAAGAAACTAATCCAGACATGTAAAAAGTACATCCTCATTATTCCAGTTTCGTCTAATCAATGTGCTACATGTTCTACATGTTTACAACAAACTGCCCGTATTTTTTCCATGGGCAGAGAAGCATATTCACGGTGTTAAAGCATGAAATAGTTTTGATTGAGATGAGAATTCAGCCCATAGCCTTCTTCGTGATACTTTGAAAGTGTTAATGAAATATTCAAGGGAATGGCTACTAACTGATAAGTGGGAATCCGTAGGAATGCAGGGGGATGATTGTTTCAATCATTGGTGGATTCATTTGAGAGTACATTCCATATCTATTGCTGTGTAAAAACTATTTGCTTCAGAATGAAATCATATTCAATGTTTCCAGGTTTAATCATGCCTGTACAGTGTCGTATCGATCGTTAACGGCACGTTGTAGATCGCCCGACAAATCCTACTTCTCTTTAAATCATCATAATAACATTAAAAGTAATAATGATAATAATTGTAAAACGGTCTTCTCTATTTAGACCAGACTCTTCGGTGCTGCCAGTCCTGAAGCTATAAGGGTGTCTGACATTATTGCCCTAGTGTTGTTACTGGACGTAATAGGACGTAATCACTGGGCGGGAATCGAACTCGAGTCCTATAACGTCTGGTAGTTATGATTCTTAGCCATGGTGCCACAGTGCCCCCCCCCCCAATAAAAAAAAGAGCCGAAACAAATTCTTAATATTCTAAAAGTATCCTGTCAAAGAGAGTATTGTTGATTGCGTTTCATATCTGTTTTCCTTAGCTCCTGGAAAAAAAAAACGAGTCCAATATTGGTGCATTTCGAATCGAAGCGTCTCCCCCTGTCTTATGAATAAATCTATTCTGGTAGCCCGCTGAAAGGACAAAGAAACAACCTTCAAAACGCTGACCCTCCCAAGGGGACCTGCGCCCAACGGTCAAACAAAGAAGAGATTACGTCAGAGCGCCGCCTTTGTATTCTGTCTCGCCTACAAATCACTTCTATCCTCTACCGCTCTCGTATAGTCAGCACGCTCTATTCAAATCGGCAACATCAGTGGTAGAGTTCATTAATGAGACACCGAGCGAGCGTCACTTCTCGATGGTATAAATTTGGGAGCAATCAGCGCATCATCATCACTATTTCGTTCACTGTTCGACAGCAAGTTACTACATTCAATGGATCAGCAAATCACCGTGAGATGGCTCCATGCAGCTTGGCGTGGTATGGAGGAAGTCATAGACAGAAGACAAATCAACGAAGAAGGCAGGCTCGAGGCTGGGATGGTGGTAGATGTCACGCTTGACGGCGGGCACTACAAGGCCAAGATCGTCGACAGAGCTCCGCCTGAAGAGATTTCGACGGAAACTCCAGCTGCACGCAGCCGGCGAGAGAGAAGAGAAAGAAGAGAGAAGAAAGAAGCCGTCACTTCATCGGGTCCTTCGAGCAGCGTCGAAGATCAACCTAGCGACCTGAGCGATGAGCCTAGCGACCTGGGCGATGAGCTTAGCGACGTCGAGAGTCCACCAAGCGATGATCAACTCAGCGACCTGGGGGATGAGCTCAGCGACTTGGGGGGCCCACCAAGCGATGAGCAGGTCAGCGACCTGGGGGAGCAGGCGAGCGTTGTGGAGACAGATCGGCCAGCTGACCTCAGCAGGCTGCCCGTTGATCAGCTGGTGCGCAGTGTGCATATGCTCATTGAGCAAAACAGGGCGATGCAACTGGAAATCCAGGAATTGAGGGCAGCAGTTGAGGGAAAGACGTCGAAGAAGAGTCAGCCAACTGCCAAGGCCTTCGACGCTGACAACGTGCTGATCGGCGGCAAGGATGCTGCTCATCTCGTCTCCACGTCTGCCTACCTTGATGCATTTCATCGGTCACAGGGAGCAAAAGACTTCGTCCTTCGACTGCTTGGTGTGGTATACTCAGCTCAAGAGTTGGCGAAGTCGAACTTCTTCGGCGGATTGGTGGTATACAACGGGGCACGAGTGATGAAAGAATCGCTCTACACCAAACTGGCATTCCGCGCCATCCTCATCCAGGCAGACTTTGACTTCCCCGGCTGCTTCGGCTCTCAGATGTTCCAGAATGACCTTCGCAACGCCATCAATGCCAAGTGTCGCAGAGCTCTCTTCAGTCTGAAGAAGTAGGCAATACACTTGCCGACAAACGGCTCTTTTCAGAGCCATCACAAAGTCAAGAAAGAATAACGATGCGTTAAATTGAGAAATCACAATAACATCAAATCACAAGTATCACACATACATTGAAATACTACCACCATCTAACCTTTCTTGTTCTTTTTCTCGCCATCCTCTTCTTACTGTTTTAGCTCCCGTATCTGTTTTCTTTCTACCTGTCTCACAAAATCTTTTTCTTTTTTCATCTATATCAATGGTAGCGATCTTAAACGCTTCCCCTTCAAATTGAATGAACTGAAATTGATTAAGTTAACTATTTTTTAAAGGTTTTTCTTTTGTTGGGAGTTATCTCGGAAAACCCATGTTATTTATAGATCCTACTATCTCTAGAACCCCCTGTGTTGTTGATAGGTTTATGAGATATGTTTTTCCTGGTCACATTTTGCATAATCTGTATTCTGCCTTGATTACTCGATATCTTAATAATAATATTCTTGTCATTTGGGAATGCAACTTGAAATCTTTTCATCGTTCCGTATTCAAAACATGCCATGACAAAATATCAAACCGTACCCAAAATAAAAACAAATATATATATATATATATATATATATATATATATATATATATAACATTACTTCTATCCACTTATAACGTTGGCATATTCATGTATACCTTTCCGCCAATAAGTTAATGGATGTTTCTACTTGTATGTTAGGGAAAAATAAAATGGTTTTCCTACCAGCTTAAGTGACGAGTTCCACCTTCAACGTACTTGGACAAAATTTCGTCTAAAACACGATAATAGACCCTATAGCGATACTGGAATATCTCTCTTCAAAATAACTCTCTACTCGTCTTTACATTCCTTCAAACGTAGATTATAAGAGTCTTTATTGAGTACATATCGTGCAGACATTGAATTCATTTACGTATAACACAAATCTCTTTCTGATCATAATAATTAACATTATGTCCTGTTCATATTTTTCGTTTATACAATAGTAAATGATTCCGCACGTTATGTGAATGTTATCCTCCACTCTATAATAGTTTTTCTCTCTCTAATGAACAAACCAATCCAGCACGAAGAAGTTAACGGATGGTTCCACTTATATGTTCGGGGGGGGGGGGGGGGGATTGTTTCATGGTTATCCTCCCAGCCAAACTGACGCGTTTCACCTTTCACCTACTTAAACAATTTTCGTTAATCGATAATCGATAATATTTCGATAATCAATACTGGCCCGATCGATACTGAAATTACCTCTCTTCAAACTAGCTAGCTGTTCGTCTCTATATTTCTTCAAATGAAAATGTTTTTTTTATTTTGGTTTTAAATATCACGCTGTCCATTATCTGATTTGGACCACGAAAATATGTCGACAGTTTAAATGCGGAATGGGGCCTATAATATCGGTAAACAGTTGGCAAATTAATATACATCGCACTCTATCCAAGTTTCGAGATAAGTGTACAGACTTTCAGAAAATCTAATCCGCTCTATACAGTGTCTGATACATGATAATGGATATTATTCTCTAGAGCAAAAGTAATGATACTTTCTTTTTTTTTTTGGAATGACTGTATCTTAATGATTGCCTCTCATTGAAGAAAACTTGACTTCTTTGCTTGAATTTTGGCTTCCTTTTCAAGGTGACGGAAAAGAAATGGTTGAACATACATATTATTGTAATCATAAAGCGAGGCACAACCGAACAATTAAAACACACTTCTGAGACATAATTATTACGCAAGAGAAATGGGCTTTTTATAACTCTTGGCAATGCATTCCATTGATGTTGATCTTTTTTTTTTTTTTTTTTGGTAGGGCATGGGTAAAATTAAAGGACAAGTTCACCTTCATAGACATGTGGCTTGAGTGAATGCAGCAATATTAGTAGAGCACATCATTGAGAGTTTGAGGAAAATCGGACAATCCGTTTAAAAGTTATGAATTTTTGAAGTTTCTGCTCACTGAAGGCTGGATTCATTAATCTTTCACCCGATAGGTCATGGGCGATTACTGATTTTTATAGATATTAGGGCACTGCGAAATACGAGATTCGCAGCCTGAAAATTTCACGTCCAGAGCCGACAATTTTCTCCACGGAATGAAAATGTTCTCATTGCTGCTGGTATGAAACGCATTATTATCATAGTGTAGGCAAGAACTTCCACTAGCATGCTAATCTTTTGGCTCTCTGGAAATTCGAGACATCGTCATGCACGCGAACATTTCTCATTTTGCAGTAAAAATCTCTGTTCGTATGTTGCAACTAACGCGGTAAAACAATTCAAAACCAAGCAAGAGTTTAAACTTCGTCTTCCAATACACATCACTCTTCGGATGGTCAGTGATATCAACAACTTAAGGACTAACTGTCTTATAATTTGATCGACATTGTTGGATTTATACATCTTACAAAGAAAACGTGAAGCATAATCGCCAAATTAGGTTCAAGTGTAAGGCAGTAAATAATTGTCAAACTTAAGTTAACATTGAAAAAATCATCTACGGACGGGAGGAGAACTGTTAGTATTGTATTCGAAATTCCGTCACACTCCCAAGGGTTCATTTAAAATATTCTATGACATGTAATCGTCAAATCATCAAGTGATCAGCAAAAGTTTGAATACCGCTGTCAGCTGTGCCAGCCTGTATTCAACACAGCGAGAACAGCTTTCTCGGATATACACTTCAATAGAACGCGGTATAGTTTCTTTTTGAATGGACTTCTACTATCTAGCTACTTTCAGGAGATTAAGATAGCCACGCGCTCAACATTTCACGTTACAAAAGGACCTCCATCATCTTTATCCCCATCCCGACAATAGAAAGCGTCGCCGAGGCAACCACATCCTGTGTATCACTGATGTCTTTTTCGTCCCGTCTCTTTTTACTGGGAATGTAGTAGCATCAGACCATTAAGCCTTTATAGATCCGAGCATGCATCATAAGATTGCTTGCTCCAGTCGATTTGAGCAACATCATTAACCGTCTTTAAGAAGACAATAGTCTTTCAAACACAAAGTTCAAAATTGATACGCCCCTCTAACCTGACGTAACTATTATTCTCATATTCTATTGACACAACGATGTCCATCAATTACAAAAAAAGGGAAGTTTGTCTCTTGCATAAGATGGGCATGTGGTGCAATTAAAAGCATAAGATATTCAATCGTATTTGGAAACTTGCCCCGACAGTTGGGAGAATGCACGTATCTGAAAGTAAAAAAAAAAGTAATATGTTGAATGAAACAAACCCTAGTCGAGATAAACTATCCAAAAGAGATAATCATGCACGATTTCATGTCTAAAATGGCAGACGCCCTTTTCATGTATAATAGAATATTGAAAGTTAACGTTAAAGACGGATATCGCAAAATTATGATAATCAAAGAGTACATGTAAGTCCGTAATTATCGAACGTGTTGTAATAATCAATAAAACAGTGTATCATATTAGACTCGGTAACTAGCATATCAACCATAAGTTGGTTTTCATTGCATACTATTCCGCTGCTATCAAAAAGAAACTAATCCAAACATGTAATAAGGATATCCTCAGTATTCCAGTTTCGTCTAATCAAACATGTCCTACATGTTAACAAACTGCACGCATTTTTTTTTCCGATGGGCAGAGAAGCATATTTACGGTGTTAAAACATGAAATCGTTTTGATTGAGTTGAGAATTCAGCCCATAGCCTTCTTCGTGATACTTTGAAAGT
The DNA here is from genome assembly GCA_033980235.1 of Diadema setosum. NCBI lineage: Eukaryota > Metazoa > Echinodermata > Echinoidea > Diadematoida > Diadematidae > Diadema > Diadema setosum. The sequence goes on along the minus strand of CM067074.1, from coordinate 307,790 downwards.
GTTAATGAAATATTCAAGGAAATGGCTACTAACTGATAAGTGGGAATCTGTAGGAATGCAGGGAGATGATTGTTTCAATCATTGGTGGATTCATTTGAGAGTACATTCCATATCTATTGCTGTGTAAAAACTATTTGCTTCAGAATGAAATCATATTCAATGTTTCCAGGTTTAATCATGCCTAAATCATATCTGTTTTCCTTATATAGCTCCTGGAAAACGAGTCTTAATTGATATTGATGCATTTCGTATCGAAGCGTCTCCCCCTGTCTTATGAATAATGTCAGGAATAGTCTGATAGTCAATTGAAATACCGTCAAATTGTGATAAGACTCAAACAGGATAATGCATTTAAATATGGATTCATCAATCTTTCACCCGATAGGTCATGGGCGATTACTGATTTTTATAGATATTAGGGCACTGCGAAATACGGCAGATTCGCAGCCTGAAAATTTCACGCACGGAGCCGACAATTTTCTCCACGGCATGAAAATGTTCTCATTGCTGCTGGTATGAAATGCATTATTATCATAGTGTAGGCAAGAACTTCCACTAGCATGCTAATCTTTTGGTTCTGTGGAAATTCGAGACATCATCATGCACGCGAACATTTCTCATTTTACAGTAAAAATCTCTGTTCGTTTGTTGCAACTAACGCGGTAAAACAATTCAAAACCAAGCAAGAGTTTAAACCTCGTCTTCCAATACACATCGCTCTTCAGATGGTCAGTGACATCAACAACTTAAGGACTAACTGTCTAATAATTTGATCGACATTGTTGGATTTATACATCTTACGAAGAAAAGGTGAAGCATAATCGCCAAATTAGGTTCAAGTGTAAGGCAGTAAATAATTGTCAAACTTAAGTTAACACTGAAAAATTCATCTACGGACGGGAGGAGAACTGTTAGTATTGTATTCGAAATCCCGTCACACTCCCAAGGGTTCTTTTAAAGTATTCTATTACATGTAATCGTCAAATCAGCAAGTGATCAGCAAAAGTTTGAATACCGCTGTCAGCTGTGCCAGCCTGTATTCAACACAGCGAGAATAGCTTTCTCGGATATACACTTCAATAGAACGCGGTATAGTTTCTTTTTGAATGGACTTCTACTATCTAGCTACTTTCAGGAGATTAAGATAGCCACGCGCTCAACATTTCACGTTACAAAAGGACCTCCATCATCTTTATCCCCATCCCGACAATAGAAAGCGTCGCCGAGGCAACCACATCCTGTGTACCACTGATGTATTTTTCGTCCCGTCTCTTTTTACTGGGAATGTAGTAGCATCAGACCATTAAGCCTTTATAGATCCGAGCATGCATCATAAGATTGCTTGCTCCAGTCGATTTGAGCAACATCATTAACCGTCTTTAAGAAGACAATAGCCTTTCAAACACAAAGTTCAAAATTGATACGCCCCTCTAACCTGACGTAACTATTATTCTCATATTCTATTGACACTACGATGTCCACCAATTACAAGAAAAGGGAAGTTTGTCTCTTGCATGGGCACGTGGTGCAATTAAAAGCATAAGGTATTCAATCGTATTTGGAAACTTTGATCGACATTGTTGGATTTATACATCTTACGAAGAAAAGGTGAAGCATAATCGCCAAATTAGGTTCAAGTGTAAGGCAGTAAATAATTGTCAAACTTAAGTTAACACTGAAAAATTCATCTACGGACGGGAGGAGAACTGTTAGTATTGTATTCGAAATTCCGTCACACTCCCAAGGGTTCTTTTAAAGTATTTTATTACATGTAATCGTCAAATCATCAAGTGATCAGCAAAAGTTTGAATACCGCTGTCAGCTGTGCCAGCCTGTATTCAACACAGCGAGAATAGCTTTCTCGGATATACAGGAGGAGAACTGTTAGTATTGTATTCGAAGCTTATCGAAGAAAAAGTCTGCGTGCGCTAAGACTACTTCACGCCCACTGGGACTGACGCCTGTAGCAGTGCTAATGGTACGTGTATTAGTCTTGGCACGCGCAGGCTTCTTTTTTTACTTTTGTTCCAACAAATAATGATGAAAAACGGCCTGTGAAAAATTCTACCGATACCACAATTTGGAACCACATACTACATGGGGATGTAATGGAGGTCCCATCTACCACCCTGGCTTGTCAATCCTTTTCTGCGGGGTGGGTTGAACGAACTCCTTGATTAAGCCACTTACAGGAATAAGCGCCTTGACTACTGAATTTGTAATTAGCAAATCAACTCTCTTTTTCTCCCCCTTCTCTCCCTCCTTCTCTCTCACTCCTTCATTCTGCCACATGGTTGATATCTGTTTTTAAAGCTTTCTAGCGTTGGGTAAAAACCTCGGTCCAATTGGGTGTTTTGGTCCGGACACACTAAGAGTTTTTATTTATTACTATGCATACTAAAGACAAATACTGCTACCAAGAAAGGAGAAACAACCAAGTAAGTCGATTAATGATAGATTTCGATCCTTACGGGAATGAGGACATAATTTTAATCATAATTACAAAGAAATGTATTATGCAATATTTGCATTTATTCAAGTAGTGTTAATTGAAGATACGCTGCACATTTTCCTGTGGTTCCCCCCCCCCTTTTTTTTTTGGGGGGGGGGGGGGGTTAGCTCTTAATGTTGGATGCTCAGTTCTGACTTCGCCAGCCAAATATGATCTATCTCAAAACAATTCCAAAACATGTATTACATATCATATACAAGCGTCGCCCACATCAGCTCACCGAACCCCGCAACAAGAGACAGCTAACAATTGTCGTGCCCCGCTGTAGCAGTGAAAAGCGCCCCTCCCTCCCTCCTCCTCCCCCCCCCCCCCAAGTTGCGTGCCCGCCCCTCCCGCGTTGGACTCCTCTCGTAGTTAACTGCCTCCCTTCACAGCACAGTATTTTGAAAGTACGTAACAAACATATTTGAATATTTACAGAAGGCACATTCAAAGTTATGTAGAGGTCAGCAGATTTTATCTTGAAAAAAAAAATGCAACTGATTACAGTCTAAGTTTAAGTGATAAAGCAGATTGCGATAGAGGGTCGCAATGCCAAGGCTACAGTAAAATGTTAAATCGTTTGTGGAGCGATGAATGAACGACGCTTCGATAGGACACAAAAAAGGTGAAAAATACTACAGATGATTGATGAAAATAATGAAAATTGTCTAAAGTGTACTACCGGCATTTTGTACTTTGTTAATGAAATTGTAGAAAGTTGATGTATTTGAAAGAATGGCATACAGACAATATATAAATCAAATCAAATGAGCACGCAGCTCTGGGGGCGCTTTTCACTGCTACACCACAAAGCACATCCGCCGAAGCTGTTCTCTTCCAAGTCCGCATTCATGCTACATGTAAATCAGCATCACACCGCGCACCGCACTTAGCTTCTAAAGCTGCGATCGTCGGGACCTCAACCACTGAACCTTATCATCTCACGTCATCGAATCCTGTCGAAGATGGATAGACTGCCCGCAGATGTTCAAGAATTTGCCAAGGATCTACCCACCGCAGACATCAGCTGGGCTACGAAGGGACCAAAGAGGAAGAGACCTCAGCACATCGTACCTAGGCCAACGGTGAAACGTTCTCGCCCTGGTCGACCTGCTGTCCACGAAGAATTCCCGGAGTTCGTGCCTACTGCTACGAAGTTCATCGAGAGCAACGGGTTCAAGGCACATCGACGTCGACGTGAGGAGGGTGGATCGTGCGGATCAAGTCTGCCGCAGATAAGAGACCACCTACTGGCCACTGTCCCAGGACTTCGCGACAAGTATCCCAAGCTGGATCCCCAGACCGTCGCCAGGAAGATGATGCCCCCAAACAGAGGCGTGCGAGCTGCAGCGTCTTACAAGTCTCTCATCCAGGCACGAGTTCCTCCCAAAGACAACGGACGACGCAAGCACAACGACAACAGTCATTTCTACGCTGCTCGTGTTCGTTACTGTTTGGAGATGGCCGCGAAGTTGGGCAGTCGGGCGCTGGTGTATTCCGCCGACAACAAAAACAAAATTCGTGTTGGCGATGATACACTAGCAGTGGATCGTCGAATAACCATCCGGAGATTCTTTCCCATCAAGGACAGTCCATCATATCTGGACCATGATTTTCCCATTCCAGGCTATTCATTAACTCCCGCTGGGTACCTGGAACTCCTTCCTACCTCCATACCAGCTTTCACCGTCGACACCCTAGGCCGCAGTCATTACGTCACCCCTGGTAATGGACGCGCAACCGTCGTGTTGCGCAGCCCACACTCGCCGAACAATGTGGCCTCTCATCTAAACGACTTGGTCCATCACCTCCGGATCCCTGCCCGTGTCGCTGAGGGGCGACGCCTGCTGGTGTTACTCGTAGACGGCGGTCCGGACTTCAATCCAAGCCACGGCGTGAACGAACTGCACTACGGGCGGTTCTTCAGAGATATGAATCTGGACTGCTTCATTGTCACCAGCTACTGCCCCGGGGAGTCAGCGCTGAATCCAGTAGAACACTTGTGGGCGCCTTGCACCCAGGCGCTGACCAGCGTGTACTTGCCAGCAACACTCCCTGGCGAAGACAGCCCACCTAGCCGCCAGAGAATTCCTGCAGAGGAACGGAAGAGGAAAGAAGATCTTGTCTTTGACGCAGCGATGGAGGCGGTGAAGGAAGTTCATTGGAGAAACGTTCGCTTCGCCGGCTGCAAGATCTCCGTAGAAGTGGAGCCCAGCGGAGCTCAGCCTCATCCTTATGGCCATGACTTCGATCACATCAAAGAAGTAGTCGGGTCATCTGCGCGCCGCCTCCACAACAGTGACATCATAGACGACTACAGTTTTGTCTCCGGCCACATAGACAAGCGCATCGGGACGACGATATTCACCAAGTGCACGCGCAACTCTTGTCTACACTGCTCAACGAATCCCCCTCTTCTGGCTGCTGTTGACATGGACATTCTCCGAATGTTTCCATCCCCTCTACCGTCTCCCGCTCATCCATCCCACTTCATGACGTTCCTGGAGGCGGTATCGGCACCGAGATGCAGGCCATGTGAGCACCTGCCCCAGTTTGCCGCCAAGGGTCTCGGACGCTGTCCTGTCGTCGGATGCAGATACGTGTTCACGAGTAGAAAGGACGTCGATGATCACAGACGGAAAGTCCATCAACGCTGAATCCATACTGCAGTGAAACTGCAACTCCAACGGCTCTTTTCAGAGCCACCACAAATCCAAGAAAGAATAACTATATGTAATAAAGACACACTCCAACATGCATAAACATACATAAACATACTTGTTTTGATATCAAACTACAGCAACAATGGCAAAAAATATACATTGTTGTATGTTAACACCATTAAATCAATATCTTTGGTTGAGTAGAATTCCCCTTTGACAGCTGTTTTTACAGGACGACACATATAACAAATATATAACAACATATAAAATATAGGGCCTACACAATAGATTTATATAATATTATATAAAGTCAAGCGCGATGTCCAAGACAGCTAAATGTTTGTAATTGGATGGTCTGAGATATATATAAGAGTATGAGTATGAAGACGAAGGCCACCATCAGTTGAGTAAAGGCCGCAACAGAATAAAAACGTAAACACGATGTTAAAATACAACGATTTGAATCAATGGTGTGGAAAAGAATATAAACTTAATATCAATGCATTTTTGAGCAACAACAATGAGAAAAATTGATGGAGTTTCACAAAAAGAATACGATAATGTCGACCGATTGAAATCACGTTTGCAACGATTGGTAACGTTCAATTTCTATCGACTGCGGTAAAGCCTCCTTTCATATCGCCCTGACTACCATTTGCACAAAAGTCGGAAAGTCAGTCTGTTATTCACAATATAGCAGCGCAAATTCACATTCTCAGCAAGAATTTCGCATTTGCTTTCTCTGTATAGTATCGTGTTTGTGTTCTTCTCTTTATTCTTTGTTGGTAATGAAAATTTACGAAGGTTGCAAGCACGTGATTCTTTTTGTTGTGATGTGTACGTACTTTATTTTTATTGTCATTCCTGGGAGGGAAAAGAAGAGTGAAAGAGGGAGAAAAGAAATTAAACACAGGACACGACCGTAGTACGCTCAGCATTCATTAGCCGTCCTTCTTACACCAGCATTCATTTTACACCGGGACCAAAAAAATCATCATCACCATCACTCAGATCATTTTGTCCTTGTCCTATCAACATTTAGAAACTCCACCACCATAATCGCTCGAGATAAAAAATAAATTCCACGAACTGACGAAGTATCAACACTCTTCACAACACAAACATAATCACACAACACATCGAAGCGTCTGGTATTAATCTGCAATAATGCAGTAAAAAAGAAGAGAAATCGCCGTTAAGAAAATGCATGTACTGTGCGAGACAAATAAACGAATAAAGTGTGATTAAACGGAAGATATCGTAACTCAACAAGAGGTGAGAAACGACAGTACATTGTAATAACATTATAACGCTATTAGTAGCACCCAAGTTTTCTTACAACTCGTCTACTACTCGTTATCTACCATTGTAGAGACCAACTCTTCACGCTCGGCCGGGAAAGACAATTTCGTGTTTTGTTGTCGTTGCTGTTTGTTTGGTCCCGAAACCAAGACATCATATACTGAAAACATTATTTTTATGTGGTTTTTTTTTTTTTTTTTTTGTAGTTGAACAAACAGTGAGAACAGGTAACAGAGATTGACAAAAGCCGGATGGACAGCTGAAACAGGTTCTGCAGTCGAATTTGCGTTTGAAAGCTATAGAAAATGTCTCTCCTCCCGCTCTAAAGCCGTACTTGTCCGTGTAGACGTCCAGTTGGGATCGTGTTTACATCGTCATTGAGATGAAAATCGATATTTTGCATGCCGGAACACCACGGACGACGAGCCGTGGTCATCCATGTAGCAATCCGTGAAAGTGTAAAAGGGGCTTAAGCAAGTTCTTTTTTTTTCAGCGGACATGCCGGATCAAAGATAATGTCGGATGACTTCACGAAGTCAACACGGTCATCCCGGAAATAGTACGGATGATCCCGGACCAACGATCCGTGGTCATCCGTAATGCAATCCGTGAAAGTGTAAAAGGGGCTCTAGGCGAAACATAATGGCAAGTGAAAACATTTGCATAATTTTCTTTTGGTGCTAGTTTCTGGTTGCGGAAAGAGGGCGAGAAAAAAAAAAAATCCGCCTTTACAGTAAAGTTAAACGGCGAACGCAGATGACATTCTATGGTATGTTGACAACATGAAATCAAATCTTTTGTCTATGTTTTGTTTCTTTTTTAAGAATAACAAACAATAAGAACAGTAAACACGGATCGACAAAAGCGGGATGGACGGCTAAAACAAGTTCTTCAGTCGAATTCCCGTTTGAAAGCTGGACGGAATCTCTCCTCCCGCTCTAAAAATTTACAGGACGACATAAATTTTAACAATTATATTGCAACCGTGACGAAGGCCGACGACCAGTTGAAGTAAATGCCGCAACAAAGTAAAAAGGTAAATCCGGTATTAAAATACACAGATTTGATTCAATGATGTGTTAAAGAACACAGAAATCAATGTATTCTATGCAGCTACATAAATGACAGAAGTTAACGGAGTTTAACAAAGAAAGACAACCAACTGAAATAATCAATGGTAGTCTAGTTCCCGTTTGGAAGTCGGACAAAATCTCTCCACCTGAAGCGTAACAATTATATCGATAACAGTCAAGTTTCCTTACAATTCTTCGCACTCGGCCCGAAACCAAGACATCATCTCCTGAAACATTCGCATAATTATCTGTTTGCGCTAGTTTCTGTGTGGCGCAATGTAGGTGGAAAAAAAATCCGCCTTTACAGAAAAGTTAAAAGGCGAATGCAGCTGGCATTTTTATGGTATGTTGACAACATGAAATCGATACCCCTTTTCTAGCATAACAAACCATGAGAACAGTCAGCAAGGATGAACAGCTAAAACAAGTTCTGCGGTCGAATTCCCGTTTGAACGTTGGACAGAATCTCTCCGCCCGCTCTAAAATTTTACAAGACGACATAAATGTACAGTCTTTAACAATTAATACAACCACGCGAAGGCCGACGACCAATTGAAGTAAATGCCGCAACATAATAAATAGGTAAACACGTTGTTAAAATACAAATATTTGATTCAATGTTGTGTCAAGTAAAAAAAAAAAAAATCAATGTATTCTACAGCAAAAAATATGACAGAAGTTGTCGGAGTTTGACAACGAACGGCGACTATGAAATAAGTTTTGCAACGATGGTCAAGTTTTCGTTTGTACACCGGACAAAATCTCTCCGCCGTGTTTGCTACGCGTAAAGACAAGATAATACAAATTCAATGTCTACCGACTGCGGTCAAGGCTCCTTTCACATCGCCATAACTTATAGAATTTGCACAAAAGACGGAAAGTCGGCCTGTTATTCACAATTATCTATAGCAGCGAGAATACATTTTTTTTTTCTCGTGAAAACACAAAACTTCCCATCCATTCCGGAGTCGTACTCGGCATTGCGAATCACATCACCCAGCGGATTAGCTGTAGCCACGCGTTTTGGACGTTGCTCGACGATGGAACAGAGACTGAATTTCGGTGGTACAGTAATGGTAATTCGTCGGGACGATATGCGACGTTTTAGATCACACGGATAATAGGCTTTATGCTGTGACAAGTAAAGATTAACAAAACATAAACTTGAACACAAGCGGCGTTGAAACGAAGCCATATAGTCAGGACATTTCCCGACGGTTGAACAATGATTCGTCGGGAACGATATGCGACGTTTTTAACAAAAGAAACGCAAGGCACAATAGAAGCCGAACTTTGAAAATAGCTAGTAAGTCGGGACGAAGAGCGACGATTAGTGAAAGGGAATCCTTTCTCTATCGTCGCTTATCGTCGGGACGAATAAACAAAGGTATGAAAAGAAAGTACGTGTATTCATATGCACGGTTGCTTATTCATATGCACGTGACGCCTGTTCACATGCAAATCATCAAACACGCACAATGCGACATCGTCGCGACGAAGATATCTCTCTATCAGGTTTTTCTGTTGTGCCTAAGAGTCTGTAAAAGACTGATACTGCTGTTAAGCCCTACTGAGTAATAATTTGGAAGTTTTACAGAATATCTTATGCAAGAATTTATTATATTACCACAAACATATGACATATTTATTCTAAGTTTGTTTTCAACTTCGGATGAAGTACAATATGTACCTGAAAGTGAAGTGTTTATCAAAATTTCGAACCAATGTGTTTTGTTGCGCTATATGGTATCAGCACAGTTGTATTGTAAGTAATGGTAATATCTGATTCATGGGAAAATGTAATGTATGCAGTAATTTATTATTCAGTTGGTTATGATTATACATTAATATACCTATTTTGTGTATATATGATGACAGTCTGCATTTTTGTTTCCGTAGTTGTTGTTTCATTTATAATAATTATTAGCGTTTCATGACCTTCAATCATAAATCTTGGCGTTTACAGTACAGAGATTGACATTGAGATAGAAGTTATTTGTAAATGTTAAAGGACAAGTTCACCTTCATAAACATAAGGATTGAGAGAATGTGGCACTATTAGTAGAACACATTATTGAAAGTTTGAGGATAATCGGACAATCAGTTCAAAAGTTATGAATTTTTGAAGTTTTTGTGCAGTAACCACTGGATGAGAAGACTACTGCAGTGTATGAATAACTTAGATGTCACATGCGTACAACAATATAAAGACAATATAGAGAGAATTTCACAAAATTTCATCTTTTGAAAAAAGTACACATTCCCTTGACTCGTTACCGACATATGTTATGGGTAATATCATTCCCCCTGCCTGTAGAAAGTGGCAAGTTAAGTGTTCTTTTATTATGCGAAAAAAGTGAAAATGTGTTGAATTTTCTTTACATTTTCTTTATACTGTTGTACGCATATAAAACCACAAGCTGTAGCAGTCTCCTCATCCAGCGGTTCCAACACACAAATTTTAAGCAGATTCATAACTTTTGCATCGATTGTCCAATTTTCCTCAAACTTTCACTGATGTGTTCTACTAATATTGCTGCATTCTCTCAATCCCTATGTTTATGAAGGTGAACTTGTCCTTTAAACTTTGTTTTCTAGTTATTGTCCATTAGGCCTTGTTACAGAGGTATTCAGAGTTAGGATGTTAGTGAATAACTGAGGATACTGAGTAGCTGAGTATTTTATCACTTCACAATAAACTGAACGTAAAAGCAATAGGCTGAGTTAATTTCATTTTTGATGATTCAAATTCAGAAATAGGGAATTATGTATGCTTACCTCAGATTGCTATCAATTCAAAAGTACGAAATTGTGTGTACTGACCAGAAATGTAACCGTTATGTATCATGATGTACTTAATGATTGTTCCTTCCTGTTTTCCAGGGCTTTTCGCGACTATGCTTCATTACCAAATGAGCAAACTACAAAAACATCGTTTGTCTGCTGCCCTCATAGTTATTAACCTACCCACGACATTTACTCCCCCTTTTTAGGTCAATCATTTGAAACAGCCTTTAATTGCACCTTTTATTAAGAGGGTATACATAGTTTCCAAATATAATGCTATTGATTCAGTAAATGCAAAAAGGCCAGTTTCAGTTCAGTTTCAATTTCAGTCTGATTTTAGTTCAAAATATTTCAACAGTCAAGTACAAGATAACATGACTGATCCCCCCCCCCCTCAATAATATGACCCTATTGACAGCAGAGCACCAAATTTATTATCAACGACGACTGATCCATCGAACAATATGTCGAAAGGGAACATGCAGCAGAATGCTGTGTGAAAATGTGCTTGGGTCTTTCAATAGTACTGAGTTATTAGAAAATGTATATTGACATTTTTGTTACATTCACGATGATTATGAATTGCGATTCGAGTAAGTTAAAACACAAATTAAACATTCTGTTGTGTGAGACATAATTATTATCAATTTCATCTGTACAATAATAATGTGACCGTGAATCACAAAACCGACAAAAAGTCGAGCGCCCTGATTTTATATGTATATACAAGTATATAAATTGTATATATATATATATATATATATATATATATATATATATATATGTCTATTATATATATTGAAGTAGGTCAGGAGATGCCCTCACCCACACAAGTGGTCCACACCAACCACTTCCGCCCTATCCAACTACTTCCAATCTCCGCTCGCGGCCTACCATTGCTCCCAACTATACACTCCCGGATGTACACCACAATCAACGCACTCCAACAACAAGAGAGCACCTGGATTCTGGGTCTCATCAATAACCGCAACCTTTAATACGCAACACCTCGCACGCCAGCAGACGACGCCAGCTGCAGTCAGCTCGCTTCTGGCGACGATCTCCACGTAGATCCGCATCCTATACATATAGTTCGCCTCCTCCCAGGAAGTTACACCTCGCATCTGACGAAGGACAGTCAATCTGCCTGAAACGTCAAGTTCTCCGAGTATTTTATACAGTGGACTCCCGTTATAACGAAGTCCTCGGGACCGGCAGTTTTCTTTCGTTTTATATGACCATATCGAAATTTCGTTATAACCGAACAAGTAAACAATGCAAATACGCGGTGTTGTTAACGTTGCGGCCTGGATTTTTACTTCGTCGTAACCGGAATTTCGTTATAATCGTGTTCGTTATAACGGGATTGCACTATCGTTATTCTTATAACTAGAGTTCTCGCTCTATCTTAATTAGTGCTCTTGCTCAATCATTATTTTTCACTCCACTTCTTTCTCTCTCTCTATACTGTAGTCTGTTTCTCCTCCAGTATCTTTTTTATTTCTTGCTTCCTTACAACCCAACCAAAATGGTCCTTTTCAGAACCACCTTATCATATTACAGTTTCTTTACAGGTTAATTCTGCGGTGTCTCCTCCCTCTCATGACTATACTTTAAAGGGATGGTACAATTTCGGTTGAGAGGGACTTCACATTTCCTGCATTTTTTGATGATGATTTCCTTTCTTTGTTTTGTTTAGATAATGAGAAACTTCGTATGAAATATGGAAGAATGTACGATTCTTTGAGGAAATCAAAGTTTATTTGATGAAAATTGGTTATCAAATGACTGAGATATCCAAAACAAAGCGATCCTAATAAAAGATGGGATCCACCTTTTATTAGGACCGCTTTGTTTTTCTTTGTTTTTGTATATCTCAGCCATTTCAAAAACGCCTTCTCTTTCTTCTAGCTTTCATTCATTTTTTTTTCTCTCTCTTTCCTTTGTCTTACTCTATAATAGTCTCATCTCTCCGAGACTTACCTCTTTCCTTCCCGATTTATTCCTCCATTCGTCGTTTTGATTTCGCGTTCCATAGTCCACATCGTTCACCGACTTCGTTTATCCCCCTAATTGGTTTCATGAACCTTCACTTCTCTCTCCTATCTTCATGATTTTCCAACCTTCAAGTTCTCCCTGTACCCCTTCTTTCCATTCCACCTCTTTCCTCCAATGTCCGGTTTAACCTTTTAACCTGATTTTCACTCTATTCTCCCTTGCGACTCTCTACGTGACATTGTATGTCCCCCTTTCTCCCGTCTCCACTATAATTATGTAACTTCAACTTCCAGTTCGCTTCTGCCCCCCCCCCCCCCCCCACTTGTCACTATTTGACTTCCTTACACGCTCCCTATGCCGCTTCTTTCCTCAGCTTTCCTCTCTCTGAGCTCTTTTTTTTTTTTTTTTTTTTTTTTGCCGAGCGACGATCCTGCAACGACTACGTACGCAATAAATGATTAAAATTGAAATTGAAATTGATCTAGTTTATTGCCATAAAAATATACAGACGGGTGAAAAGTCCGAAGACTTATAATTCCCGTTTACAAGATACAAATTGTACATTGTAAATACCGTATAATAAAGATGACTTATAATAATACAATGCATAGAATATCATTAAAAAAAGATTAAAATAATAATGGATCGCTACAAACTTTGTTTTTGTCAATCTTTTATTTTTCTTTCTTCCACATAATAAAACAAATAAAAAAATAAATTCATGACAAGATAACCCAACAAATGTCATTATAACAATATAGTAGACCGGGGGCCCAGAAGATTTATTCAGCTGAAAAGGGTCACACACTTTTTGATGGTCTCATCATTAGGATGTGGCCAAGGGTCAATAAAATGAATTGCTGGCAAGTCACATCCTGTACCGTAAGCCTAGGGGCCACAAAAAGGGGCTCCGAAAAATGCATTTATTCAGGGGGTCACGAACAAAAGTTAATGGATATTATTCCTTTGGGTGTACCTATCATGAAAACAGCAATGCCAGCTATTCTGTACGGGGCCCCAGACAGTAGCCCCAAAGGGCCCCACCCAAATGGTGTTATTCAGCTGAAAAGGGTCACGGCTACTTTGTTTTGCAATGGAAGTAGTTCCCATCAGAGATATCCAAAACACCAATGCCAGCTATTTTATCCTGTACGGGGCCCCAGACAGTAGCCCCAAAGTGCCCCCCCCCCTCCCCCCCCCCACATTGATTTTATTCAGCTGAAAAGGGTCACGGCTAATTTCTTTTGCAATGGAAGAAGTACCCATCAGAGATATCCAAAACACCAAGGCCAGTTACTTTATCCTGCACGGGGCCCCAGACAGTAGCCCGAAAGTGCCTCCCCCCCCCCCCCTCCCCCCCCCCCCCCCCACACACACATTGATTTTATTCAGCTGAAAAGGGTCTCGGCTAATTTATTTTGCACTGGAAGAAGTACCTATCAGAGACTATCCAAAACACCAAAGCCAGTTATTTTATCCTGTACAGGTTAAAACAAAAGAAATAAAAGAAATAAAATGCAAAAAAATGGGGGGGGGGGACATGTTTATACCCCCCCCCTTAATTTTGCAAAGGCGCATTCCCTCTACGGAATTCATGAATCCGCCCCTGTGTGTCAATGCAATCCTTGCCAGACTAATATTATCATACAGCGGAATTCAGTCAAGACATGGAGATGGTTTTTTTAAAAGACCTCACTACGCTACTCAAGAACAACATGGGAAATTTGAAGACATAGGCCTACTTTCCACTTGCAGAAGAAGAGAGAGCTCGTTGATGAGGACTACAATATTGTACTACATATCAGGGCACAAAGGTGTCACAAAAGAAGTTGATAGAGCAACGTCATGCGAGACAAAAATTACGTAACACTAATACGTGTACAAGAGCCTCCTTAATATAGCTGGAGATATGTCTCTTCCTACATGAGAAGGTCCCATCTCGCTGTGTCCGGAAGTGTCATTCTAACGTGTCTATCTGGTAAATTTTCGGTATGAAATTATTATGTTAGCATATTTCCATTATGCAGTACAATGTATGTTGTTATATTACACTATGAGACAAAAATGACGCCAAAATCGTGTTTACATAATTTGATACTTTAAAAACACATTTTGTGACATGATTTGCTCTGATGCTTATCTATACGTTTGAAGCTTTTCCTATGCGAAATGAATTTTAAAACCACAGAAAATGATTAATAGAAGGCTAAGACTCATGATGTAAGTGAAGAGACTGCAAGTGAGTTGCAAGTATCAACAAGTAATAGTGATTAAAATCAGCAACTGAAGTTGGAGTAGATCTCTCAATAGTTTTTAACAGGAAATCCGTGCTCTTGGGTACAAGCCTTTCTACAGTTTGAAATAAATAATGTTTTTTTTTGTTGTTGTTTTTTACGACAAGGCAGTAACAACGAGTTAAAAGCAAATATGATTATGCATGTAGATGCATTGTATGAACGAAGTAGAAAAAAAGTTATGTAGATTTATTCTTGTTTTTCTAAGTACAATGTATATAAATGTGGGACAATTTGTGTGAGAAAAGTCCGATTCTGAGTTTCAAAAAATGGTACAATTCAAAACAGCTTTACACGTATGGACATGAACTCTACTTTGATTAGATTATAATTATTTATGAGTATTATTATCATTATCAATCTTTAGTTGACTAATATACAGACAATACCGTACAAAAGTACAAAATACAATACAAATACATGTAGACTACGTGATCAGTAATGCATACATTCAATTAGTTATACATGCAAACAACAAGTATGAACAACACTTCGTTCATATTTTGCCATATACTGTACCACAATGTAAACCAGCCATGTTTTCCCTGTAAATCCCTGTTAATGATAAGTAGGCCTATAGGTGATCTCCGTTACGCTGAGTTTTTACCGCTTTCACATTATCGTCGAAATTGTGTTCTTTTCCAGTAACAAATCATACTGCAAGATAATCAGAAGTGTCATCAATGATGAATAAAATCTAGCGCACATTATACCACATGATAAAACTTGCATTATAACATATGCCTTATTGATGATATGGATACCAACACTGTGTCGTAAGCTTGTAACACTTGATACTATGAAATAAATGTGTAACTGTTTAAAAAAGAAAAAAGTACATGGGTAACTCTATTTCCATATCCAAAAGTGGATATAAACATATAGTAGAACAGCTCTGATATGGTATTTGAAAAAAAAATGGATATAAGAATACAATGGCCTTTGCCTATACAAAGTGATTTACACATTGTGCGGCGCAAGTAAATAACTCATTGTTATGAAGGGACTGTGAGATGGGAGTATTAGAAAAGATTGAGAACGGCTGCTTCCGTCACATCTTTTTTTTTATATATATAAAAAAATCAAAAAATTACTTATCCTGTTGTTTTACGTGTTTAGTTCGGATGCTGTGATGTATGCTCTACGTAGTATCTTAGGATGTGCATACTTTTGCTGCAGCATGACCAATGTCAATAATATCATGCACGAAAGCAAGATATGAGGGGTGAAGGTTGAGGTGTAATTTTTTTTTCAATTTGTCTCCCTCTACAAAAATGAAATTATTTTGTACGATCGCAACTGCTGATCTATAGCAGTAAATGACCATGATGACAGGCTCGAGTCCCTTGGTTACTTCTTTCAGACATGTTTGTCAAATTATAGACCAGCAGGGAAACAATTTGAAGAAAATTCACATCTCAATATCATTCACGTCATGTCTTTATAACGGAGTTGGTGTTTGGTTAGATCTTGTTTTTCCGAATTTTTGCATATGCTATATAGAAGTCGGGTTCCTGCATTGTAAATCCCAGCAGAAGTGAACATTGCATAGAAGAGTATTTAGGCCTATAAGACGTTTAATGTGCTTTAGAGGAATTCAACATTGGCTGCATGAATTATGATAAGGGTATCAGACACCGTTCTTATATCCACGAAGACCATGATGCCTAGTCATTTTCGTCTTCCTTGATGTTGAAGTATGCCAGCTGATTGTCGTCATCGCTCTGGTTGCCGTCATCGCTCTGGTTGCCGGCATCGTCGTCGTTTGGCGCTGAGAGGTTGTTGACCTGTTCCTCCAGGTCACTCAGGTCAAGGTCTCGGATCGTGAATGGCACCTCTTTCCATTTCTTAAAGAGCATCTTGCGTCCCTGTTGGTTTATCAATGTGAAGTTCTTGACAGCAATGAGGGGCAGCTCATGTCCTCTGCAGACCACCATGGTCCCCCATTTCTTTTGGCACTTGCCGCAGAAGATCTCCTGACGGTGTTCCATTCCGTCGAGAATCTTCACCTTCTCATAATCCTTACGCTGGATGCACTGAAGGAATTGATCGTTGCAGACCACGTGATGGGTACCTCTGAATGATCTAATGTCATCGGAAGTGCAAGTCATGGTCAAACACTTGATGCAGTGGAACTTGATGGACATATCGACTCGCCTAGCAGTCTTGGCTTCCAGACTTTTCTTTTTCATCAAGCGTTCCTTCTGGTCTTCTCTCTGCTCCTCTCGTATCTAAGAGAGACAAGACACAATTACGGTTAGAAATAACATCAGACTACATGCTTTCGAGGACATTTAAGTTAATTCGCTCGCACTATCCGATAGCTTTGGAAATATTAATGCAGTTTAAATTTAGGTATACATAGTTTTGTGAAGGCGTTCGTTTGTTATTTCTTAATTTCTATAGGGTTTTACTGTGAAAATAGGGCCAGACCATGACAGTGGTCCATGACATCGTTATTCCGAAGTGATTGCCATGATAACTCTAAAAAGTCCTCATCATTACGACCCTACGAATGTGTATGGGCGAATGACTATCGATTGAGCTGAAAGGAACACCAATTTACAGTGGGGTAAATGGTAAATTAGTAACATGTGCCGTCATTTATATATATATATATAATTTACATAATATATATTTACATATATACATATACTTAACTCTCTCTCTCTCTCTACCATTATACATATCCGTTGGATATACATGTACTAGTATAGTTTGTTGAGGATTGATCGCCCTGCAGCGTGAAACCGTCGGTATATAGCGGATAAGACGCCAAAGCACAGGTATGCCTATAGGCCCTACAGATATCGATATATATGATTGTTGTGTGTGCGCGTGAGTGTGTGTGTGTGTGCGTGCTTGCGTATGTGTTTAAAAGCCACAATGGGGGAAGGGGTAGAGAGAGTAAGTATAAATGAGGAAAGCATGTATAGTTGTATTGCGTAGCATATAGAGACTTCATGTAGGCCTACGTGAATGGAAATGTATATGTTTATTCCTTCATTACTGGAGGCAAAACGACGCAAAGTATTAACACGTGGCCTGTTTCCGAAATAAATTCTATACCCATTAATACGCTGTCCTGCATCATTTTTACAGGATTTCCATTAATTTTGATTTTCAACAGAGAGTGTGCTTATAAGAAAGAAGTTGGTCTAACAAAAGATGCTTTGGTATCTTTAAATCCGTTCGGCTACATGATACTTTAACCTCCGACAACTGTTCATAATTATTCTTATCATTTGGATGAATCATTCTGTATTATTATGTCCCTACCCTATCACCATGAATGTTATCTATATGATATCTGGCCTGTCTTCGTAGGATATGACATTTGTTCACACATCGATATAACACTGTCACTATACCTTTTGTCTGAATTTCAAAATCAGAAGAAAAAAAAGTTTGAAATTTGAAACTGTCGATTTACTTTCATGTAGCAGGTTAGCAACTGTTGACAAAAATAAAGAAGAAATTAATCCTTTGGTAAAATCTTGTTGCGCCCGTTTGCATCCAATAGTCTTATTGGCCACTTTTCTCAAAATAATCATAGCTGCCGGTTTTATACCATTTTCGTTTTTAGTTGTCTTATCATGTCTTATTTTCATAAAGAGTATAATTTTGTAGTTTATCCGTTCTTTTGTAAATTTTCTTTTGAGCAAGACCCATACGAGAACGCAACCGATATGAAAATATATATATAATTGCGTTATCTACAACATACACCTAAATTTGAGAGGAGCAGTCAAGCGGGTAGGGGAAAGGGAGGTGAAAACAAACAGAGTAAGTGAGCGAGATAAAGAGAGAACTTACCCGCCTGGCTAACACTTTCCGATCCATTTTGGCCAGGTTCTGAACCGACTCTTTCATCATGGCGACCCGCATGATGTTTTGTAGTTCCCGATACTCCAGCTGGAGATCAGCATTGACTACAAGGTACGACTTGCCGTTGAACGCTCGACTTCGACCTGTGGGTCACATGTTCAGAATTTTGAGAAATTATATACGTATCACCAAAAGAAAACAAAAACCTACAAAAACCAAATTGACGTCAACGGATTTTATCTATTATTGCCTTCAAATAAATTGTTCTACATATACTGTGTATTGAACCAGGCCTACGTGTATATTCAGTCATTTTGATGTACATTATACACTTTTTATAAGCCTATGGATTTAATGGTGGGAGCTAAGTGATTTCGGTGAAGTGTACTATGATTTCACGTTTTCATTTTCACGTTTTTCATTTCCTTTTTGAAAAGGCAGGCCAAAATTTTCTACAAATTTAGCAGGTATGTTCGCCATCACTTGGCCATTGTGATAGAATATACAAATAGATACGATTCACCCCCTTGACCACGCCCCCTCCCCAGTTTGCTATGTATGCTTTTCTTCTTCACCTATGTGCAGGTCATAGTCTGCAGGAATGCGTGGAAGGTTAACTTGCGATGCTGAGGTGAGCGCTAAACACCCATATCTCAGATGTTTTGTAAACGATCAATAGAACACTTGTGAGGTGATGATATAATCAGCTTACTAATTTGCGCATTTATACTGCTCGAGAACTTTTTTGACATAAATATTAAAATCTTTAGAATATCGTAACTTCCTTATTTTCAATGTGAATTTGCTAAAAATTGTCATGCTTTTGCTTTTAAATTGCTTGCATTTTTTAAAGTTATTTCAGGTCCAGAATTGTCCTTTAACGTTTTCAAAAATGATTCAATGCAAGTTAAGTTCGTGTTAGGATAGATTCTTAGATTGCAATTTTCTTGTTCAATTTCAATAACAGCAAAAAAACAAAACAAAACAAAACAAAACAAAAAACAAAAAACAAACAAACCACAAGAAAAAACAAACAAACAAACAAACAAACAAACGTGGCGCATATTTGGAGGCATGTCCGTCGAATTGGCACTGATAGGTTGTATAGAAGCAGTCAATGGTCCACGGGCAGCGGAATGGGGGGGGGGGGGCAAAAATGGCTTTCAGAGTGCCGAAGATCCGTAACAGCAACATCAACAACAAAATAATAGTGTAGAACCAAATTACTTGCCAACCACGATCGTTGAAGAAAGACTGATTATGAATCGATTATACTGATAACATGCAATTACAATCACAACGCGAAAGAAAAAAAAATGGAAGAAGTCATTTCAGTTTCGATTCTGAAACGCATTCACTCACAAATTTTTACGATCGTATCCGACAGAGTCGTCCAATTACCTTTTGTCTGCACGTGTCCTACGTCACTGGTCACGTAGTTGTATCTGACTACTACGTTGCACTTCTGGATATCGAGTCCTTCTTCTGCTACTGACGTAGAAACGACGATTTTCTTTTCTCCTCCTCTGAACATCTTGAGCAATTCAGCCTGTGCGTTTGAAGTCATTCCTGTTGGAAAGACAAGCAGACAAAACAACGTGGTCTACAGAAGTACATGTAGGAAGCCTAGAGCAGTGATGACAGCAAGAATGTATGATATAAAATGAATATGAACGTTTTTGAAATTTATTTTAAGAAAGTTAAGAAAGGAGAGGAAAAAAAATCAAAGCAGATCAGTCCAGGATGTATTGTACGGTTTAGCAATTTTAGTGAGGAGTGACATGAGGAGAGCATAAACAGAAATTGTAAACATCAACCTTTAGAATGTTAATATTTTGGCTCACTCATGAGAATTCAAATATGCCGTGCAGTATTTCTCCGAGTTGTCTGCCGTACTTCGCTGTTAAATGGGACTAGCCTGCGTGTTTTCGACAAGGATTACTAACATGCGAAAGTACTAAGACTAGTGTAATATGATGTCCCGAAATAGTGACCACTTTTGTTTGTGCTTTAATAAGAGAACATGATTACGCACCTTGATCACCACTTCCGATAAGGAAACCAGCCTTGAACTGCTGCAAGAACGGTTCTTCATTCAGCCATTTGACCAGAGCCATAGCTGACTGGCGAGTCTTGGTGAAGATGATGGTCAGAGATTCAGGCTCCACTCGGTATTCGTGCCTAAGCTTTCTCCCCAGCTCGGCCAGCACGGGGTTTCTGCTCTGATCCAGCTCGGAGGACTGCCGCAGTTCGGGGAGAACGTCTGTGAAAAATCATAACTCTGTGAAACGTCATTTACTTTGCTGAAAAAAAAAGGGCTGAGGGATAACACCAAATTATACATAAACAGGCAAAACACAGACACACCGACACACAGACATGAGGAACACACGCACACACACGCACAAACTCACACACATTCAAGAATCCATTGTTGTCATATCACCTTAGAAAAATATTAATAGTGAAATGTCTTTCCACACCGAAATCCCCGACCATTCCAAGTGTATCACAATTCTATCGAATATGATATCACATAACATTCTGGCTGTAGAAAATGTCAACCTCTATGGCTTCTTTGTGGCAATTATTGCAGTATACAAAAGAGAGCAAAACAGAGTACTAGTAGTAATCCTTAAATATTAGTTGGTCTTTTGTTCTTGTTATCTTCGTAATTATCTTTATTGTCTTAATTATCTGTACAGTACTATACGTTGCGACTATACAACCCGATGAAAACTTCAAAATGATGTGGGTCCTACCTCTAAACTGCTTGGCTAGAATCACATCAGTCAGGCCCGAAGCTATCTCTCGTTCTGAAGTGGCTAGGAACTCCTCCATGTAGTCGATGGCGTCAGTGGTACGGACATCACGGTTGATGAACAGGCAGTTGTTGTATTTCTGTATATACCATGTGCACAAATGACAAACCTTTAATATTTAAGATGATAATCATCATCACGGTTTGAAGTCAAGTCACAATCTTTCTCATTTCATTAGTTTTGTCCATACATTAAGGAGCTTTTCCCGACATAAAAGTGAGTGAATTAAAGCAAATCTTGATTGGAATACAGAAATTCTGCCCCTACAATATCAATAGATTGACTCGGAAGCACGCAATTTTGTCATCCTTCATGTAATTATAAAAGAAATAGTTGCATTCATTATAGGCTATCTGGAGGTGACGAAGTTGAAATACATGTGATAGCACGTGCATCAACACGTAACCCATGTTGGTTTATCGGTATAATGGTAAATTGGTGTGATGTTGGTGTAATGGTATGTTGGTAGGCCCTATATTGGTATATTGGTATATTGGTACGTTGGCATGTTGGTACGTTGGTATTTTGGTATGCTGGTATGTTGGCATATTGGTACATTGGTGTTTTGGTATATCATTGGACATCGTAATGTGAGGAAGAGATTTCCTCCTTATATTGATAGAGAGTTTGTGGGATTTTTTTTTTTTAGTGTTGTTTTTTTTTTCATTCCATCAAACAATAGGACTTGAAAATTTCCAGTATTTTTGTCAAAAACAACAGCTATTTCATTTATTGACAAATTGCCCTACATCGACCTATAATAAATAAGCAATGAATTGATCACTGATCAATTCAGTGCTTATTTACGTCGATGTAGGGAAATTTGTCAATCAGTTGGAATGAAAACATCTCGAACGAAGAATTTCATGAATTTGAATATTTCATTTATGTTGTGTTCGCGTGCTAAAAGCAGATGTACTGGATTGAACGTCAACTACAAGTTTATACAATAGGCCTACATGTAATTCTTTCTCTCTGTTTTTTTTTTTTTTTTCAAGCAGCATCATTGCTTTAAAAATCTGAGGAAATTTTCTCACCCTGAGGAACTCTACGTAGGTGAGAAGTTTCTGATGCTCTTCGCCATCGCTCACTTGAAGTCTGATTTGCTTGGTGAAATCGACCACCCAGTTCTCGTAGTGTTGCTGACCTCGCTTTGAGCGTGCTGTTGTCGAGGTGCTGTCAGCAGTCAGAAGTCGCGAGCCCTCTACGGTAGCCATCAAGGAAATACACATTTTCAAAGGATCAGTCAAGTGGCGTCAACGAAACCTATATTGTGTACTAGTATACCTTGTGAGACGAGGGACCTTCCGGTTTAAGTGTACAAAATTACATGTAGGCCTACTATTTATCACTGGAAATATTCTTTTGAAGTTTCTGGCATCCATCTTTGCACCACAATGATTCCTGCCTGTGAGAGTGTCTTACATTTTATTTCATTTCATTTCATTACGGAGATAAAATTATGTGAATAGTATCACAGACTTCGACAAAAAGGTAACATTGTTCCCGTATTACAGCCTCCATTATCATTACTATGTAGGCCTAATATGCCTCCCTAGAAATAGCATAGTGAATGATTACAACTCTCGTTACGGTAATCGCGAGAATTCAAATGACACTGTACTCAAATATTACTCTATAGTATCGTTACGATACGTGTTCTGTTTCAGTATGCATAAAGTCAATATAAGCCTTGTGTCTTACTTCTCCGTTAAATCCGGTTTGTACAAGACCAGTACGTATAGGGCGTACTCCTGTTATAACGAACATGGATATAACGACATTTGGCTACAACGGAGCAGAATTCAGGGGCCAGAATTATCAGTTACATATCTTCATACACTTTATTTGTGTCAGATATACGGGAATTTTGATATAAAAGAAAGAAAACTACCAGTCCCTAGGACTTCATTATAACGACAGTCGCCTGTACATCAAAGCTCACCTCTCGATTCAGCAATCCTATTCTCGATGTCAGCCATGATGTCAGAAATTTTTCTGAAGAAAGGATCTCTGCCGGAGCGTCCTGGAACTATCCTCTGAACTGTAATAGATACAGATTAAAAGAAAACCAATTAGCGACATTCTCGTTAATGTATGATCGCTAGGACATGGTAGGATAGAATTTGACCAGTAGGTTCCAAACATGCGAAAAACAAAAGAAGCAAAGCAAATTGTATGCATGGTATGAAAGTCCTGTAGTTTCAGACAGGGTACACGAACTTGAAAGTTACCAGTAGTAAGTCATTTAAACCAAGATGCGTCGATTTTTACTTTTTTTGTTCTACATATTGTCTATTTGTTGTTTGTTTCACTGCGGGTCCAAATAACTAATTCTTTTTCTGCTGCGACGACACATTCCTGTGCAGATTAATGTGAAGAGAGACGAGAGAGGAAGAAATAGGATTAGGCGCTTGATTTGACAGTTTGTGATGTCTACATGCTATGAAAGCCTTTTTTACACTTTCATTCATTCATTCATTCATTTATTTCCATATCAAAACTTAACATCTACAAATATCAAAACACAAGTGCCTTGGTACATTTACACATTTTGAATGGAGGGATCATAGAAAGCACACACGAGGCTTGTTGGAAATGATCCCCTACAAACAATTATCAATACATTTCCACTAATACACAAATTCAATTGATAAAACAAAGGTCAAAGATACAATGAAAAGAGAAGAAAAGAGGCAGAGGTGGAAACTATGCATACTTATAATTACAGTTTCAGATACATTTCATCAAAAATATATATTTTATAAAGCCTTTTAAATTGACGTAAGGTCTTACTACTCTTGACTGTTGGAGGAAGAGTATTCCAATGAATAGGGACATGGTAAAAAAATGGAGGATTGAGTTTTTGAAATCCGGTTTAATGGTGTGTGAAAATGTTGAGCATTCCTGGTAATTGTGTATAGAACAATTCAAAGTGAAATGGTTGTGAAATACTTCAGAAAGGACATTGTTGGAAACTTTAAAAATAAAAATCATACTTTCCAAAGAAATAAATTCTTGAACAGGTAAAATTTTCATCGTAAGAAATAATGGCTTACTGGGAGCTAAATATGAAGAGTTAGTTATCAAACGAATACTGCGTTTCTGTAATTTATGAATACGATCAATATTTTTCTTTGTAGTAAAACCCCAAACAATACTACAATATTTTATGTGAACTGAAACAAACGAATAATACAGCATCTTTGAAATATTTTGTGGAAGAAATTGTAATTTGTACAGAACACCAATACTTTTCGATATTGTTGAACATAATTATATGATTCACATGAGAATTCCAGGATAATTTATCATCAATAAAAACACCCCAAAATAGTCATTGTGTTTCTTAACCCCGTACTTTCTCTGACCCAGGACTATCGTTAGTCCCGTACCAATTTTTTCAGCTTTTTACACTCCCCAATAAATCCCGTACTAAGCTCTTGTCCTGGGCTAAGGAGAAAACTGATCTTTTTACACTCGTATTTCTTAGTCCCGTACTTTCCAAACCACATGGATATTCATGATTACGCTGTGTACTGTACAAGTACACGCACGCACCGGCAGTACTTGATTACCTCGTTTCTGATTGGTCAGTGGGGGTCGGACTTCGTCTCCGTCGCTTAGCCCCGGATTATTTTTTCGTTCTGTTTACACTCGCTTGCTTGGCACCGCATTTGCGGGGTTAGCACCGCAATTGGGGTGCTAACCCTGCTTTTTTGCAGGGTCAGATAGTACGGGACTATCGGTGGCGCTAGCCCACTTTGGCGTAAACAGAAACTGGGCTAAAGAAAGTCCGGTACCAACGGTGGGGCTAAGGGGCCTTAGCCCCACCGTTGGTACTTGACTAAGCAAAATTTTGCAAGTGTAAAAAGCCCTGAATTGTGGTCAGTGGGCATCAGACGAGTGTGCATAAATCGAATGGGTGTCAGTGGCTGGTTATATCGTTATGCTACTTGTATTTATTTTTTTTCCGTGTACACAGCACGACGGTTGAACATAATATTCAAGTTCATCTTTCTAAGTAAACATGATTTTCACCAAGCAAATATTCATGTTGCAATATTCTCACACGATAAGCATCGCGTTAATTTAAATTTAATGCTTCAAGATCAGAAGAATGTGAATTACAAGTGACGAATGTCACGTATTCAGACTACGATCAGTATCGGGTATAGCCTTTCGCCAAGGTCCTCCCGCCGTATGGTGGTATACAGAGAATGTGGGCAAACGAAGCGATCACAGCTGAGTTGGACAGCCTATCGCTGTCGCGCTCGGCTGGGCTCGCTTCGCTCGATGGCCATCATACATCAAGAGGTCCTTGACAAAAGGCTACATGTGCCAAAAAAAAATTCAATCTTGCGTGAATACTCAATCTTGAGTGATACAAGCCATTAAAACCAAAACGACGACAATAACAACAACGTAATTACTCAGTTCTGAGTGATACACGCCATTAAAACCAAAACAACAACAACAACAACAAAGTATGGGTGAAGGGCCCTAGAGGGCGCCCTACTCACTTTGTCTTGGACCTTCGTCTTGCTCATCGAAAGTCACCTCGTTAGTTTCTTGAGGTATAATGGCGTCCAGGTTGGCGCACAGCTTTATGATATGCTCTTCTGCTTCCTTCAGGTTCTTTGCGTTTCCAACACCAGGAGAAGCCGTTAGGCCTAGAATCTGGCCACGATAAGAATGTTTCATAAGACTGAAATAAGATTCACTTCAATTAGATTAATTTAAATTAAATTAAATTCATCTTGGATTTATGCTTCTTCCACAGACCATGGTATTAAAAGAAAGCACGAATGGGTACAGTCGATCGTACCAGCACACGAGCGAAATAAATCAGTCAGTTGGACGTTTTCTTTGCAATTTCCCATAACATTACAGTGGACCTTCATAGTTCGAGATAATCTATACAAGCATCAGATAAACAAAATGGTGACAGTGTCACAAATGTACACACAAGTAGTTATGTACATGTATCAAGGCTGTATACATGGTTGTTTAATGTGTATGTACACAGGTAGACCAGATTAATGGAGAACATTCTATATGATATAGATATAGTACGTACAGGCTGACCAGATCAGTGGAGAATTTTCTATGTGGTATACAATGTAGCCACAGTACATGTATGCATGTGACAGGAAATACATTATAGCTCACTCAATCTAGAATGATTTAACCCATTCCAGAAAATTCTGGGAAGTGCTGGCTGAGTGAGGCACTGCCCTTGTAGCCCAATGTGATTGGTAGTTAATTTTGGCAATGATGTTATGCACATATTAGGAAGTGAGTCATCCAGGATTCCTGGAATTTGGACTTGCTAGTATGTTCAGGTATGTAGCCCCAGGTTGGAGAAAATTACAGAATGTACTAGAAAGGGGTGAATGGATAGTATATAAGCAGGAGAAATTCTGAGGTAGGCAGAGTACCCAACACCTCTGCTCTGAGAGTTACGTCACTTCTGGCTCTGAAGCGACTTGTTATAGTCAGTCCTGTGTTACCTGCTGACCTGCTATACAAACTGTGTTTGTGGAGATAAGGCCTGGGAGACATTTTGCCTGCAGAGAATTAATTTGCATACGTTGGAGATAGACTCCATATTTTAGTGTCAACGGACATTATTACGGCAAAGCTGTGACGGGCTGGATTCCTTGCTGGACATTATAAAGTGAATCATCATTCAACGCATCAACTGGACGTGGTCGTCATAACTTTTGGATTTTGCACGTTTCGCCGTGGACATACATTGTGGATTTTACCCCGGATTAATAACGAGGATTATCACAACCTGCGCCACTGGATTTACGTCTGAGGTATCATTCATCGGTGCATCGCGGATCATTCATCTGTGCATCGAACATCGTATCTGGACACTGTCAAAGGGTTACTTGCTTTCAAATTTTAGACTGTAATGCACGTAAGTGATTCTATTACCGATTTGCAATTGTTTGTATTGATCGTTATTGTACTGATGTGAAAACCGATTACGAGTCTGTACCCACAATATCACTGTTAATAAACCGCCTGAACATTAGTTGATTGTTTCTTTTGTGCGATCATTCTCAGAGTAATTTTGGTCGTAACAAAATTGGGGGCTTGTGTCCGAGAAGTGAATTTAAAGCCAAACTTAGAATCTGGAACGTTCCGGAATTCAGAATATTGGTGCAGACAGAATACCAGTGAGTTGATTGTTCAATTGTACATTGTGTGTAATACATTGTGACAATGTCAATCAGTACAATGGATGTTCAGGCATTTGTTCAGAGGACAGATTTGTCCCTCAAAGATTTGCAAAGGTTACGCAAATGTGATTTGACTGCTATTGCACAGCATTTGAATGTTGATGTTCCACAAGGTGTAAGAAAGGCAGAAATTCTTGACTTAGTAGCTGGTCACATGGAGCTCAAAGAAGAAATTGACACTCCAGATCAAGCTCAAATTTCGGATCAAACACGGCTTGAGCTTGCTAAATTGCAAATGAAGGAGAGAGAAATGGAAAGGGAGAGGGAAAGAGAACAAAGAGAAATAGAAAGAGAGCAAAGGGCAAGAGAAATGGAAATGAAGGAAAGAATAGAAATGAAGAAAATTGAAAGGGAAATGGAGCAACAACTGAAATTGCGTGAGATGGAATTGACTCATGCACAGACTGTTGGAAATCGTGAAAGGGCTCCCCCTGAATTTGATTTGGCCAAGAACATTCGATTGGTTCCAAAGTTTGAAGAAAACAGAGTTGATGCATACTTTGTGTCATTTGAGAAGGTGGCTGACAGTTTGAACTGGCCACAGGAATTTTGGCCCATGCTCCTTCAAAGTGTGTTTGTCGGCAAAGCAGCCGATGTGTACTCATCTCTCTCAAAAGAGCAATCACGTGACTATGCTACAGTCAAGAAAGCAGTGTTGAATGCTTATGAGTTGGTGCCAGAGGCATACAGACATAAGTTCAGAAATTCGTACCGCAAACCAGGCCAGACACATGTTGAGTTTGCTCGTGAAAAAGAAATGATGTTCGATAGGTGGTACAGATCCCTGAAAGTGGATCAGGATTTTGATAACCTACGTGAGGTTGTTCTTTTGGAAGAATTCAAAAAGAGTGTTGCTTTCAGTGTGAGGTCGCATTTGGATGATCACAAAGTGACAAGTTTGCATAAAGCAGCCTTGATGGCTGATGAGTATGAGCTGACCCACAGAAATGACAACAGACCACCTTTCAGGAATTTCTCTGGAAATAAGAGAGACAAAAATCAGTCGAGCAATCCAAAGAATGCTGGTTCTGAAAAAGGCACGAGTTCTGAAACTTCATCGGCACCAAAGCCTCAATCTGACAAAGGGTCCAGTACAAGTGCAAATGTCATCAAATGTTTTCACTGTAACAAGACAGGGCACGTGAAGTCACAGTGTTGGAAGTTGCAAAACAAAACAAAGAAGGACATGGGATTTGTCATGTCAAAAAGTGTCCTACCCGAAAATAGTGTCCCGTTCAGTGAAACACAAGCCATTGAAAGTCAATCTCCCAAATTCAAAGATAGGCTGAAGCAGGTGGATGAGAGCTATCGTAGCTTTTTGTTTGATGGTGAGGTGACCCCATGTACTTCTGGTGAGGCAGGTAAGCCAGTAGTCATCCTGCGGGATACGGGGGCCTCTCAGTCGTTGATGGTGGATGGTGGTATGACTTTTCCACCAGATAGTGCAGTTAATGCAAGAGTCTTGATTCAAACTGTTGATGGCAGTTATATGTCAGTTCCACTGTATAGAGTGGATTTGAAGTGTGACCTAGTTTCTGGTCCTGTCACTGTTGGAGTTGTTCCTGAGTTGCCCATGGCAGGCATTGACTTCCTGTTGGGGAATGACTTGGCTGGGGATAAGGTGGTTGCATCTCCAGTTGTTTCGGATAAACCAGTGGTGGTTGCTGAAACTGAGCAGTTGCAGGAGGAGTTTCCTGGGATTTTCCCAGATTGTGTTGTGACTAGGTCTCAGGCTCGTAGAGCTGTTCAAGATGATGCGGATTCTGTTGATGTGGAGGAGAATTCCGGTGTTTGGTTGGCAGAAACCTTTTTCAAGGATTTGAATGATGGGGTTGCTGTATTAGGCTCCGAGGCTAACAGTGATGGGCTGTTCAGCAAGTCTTCCTTGGTTGAAGCGCAGCAGGCAGACTCTGAGTTGAAAGGCTTGTCTCAGACGGCATGTTCTGAGGCTGAGGCTGAAAAGGTCCCTGAGTGCTATTATGTCAAAGATGGCATTTTGATGAGGAAGTGGAGACCTCCCCATAGGCCAGCTGATGAGGATTGGACGGTGGTCCGTCAAGTTGTTGTCCCTCCCTGTTACCGCGGTGAGATCTTGAGGATTGCTCACGAGTTACCTGTTGGCGGCCATTTAGGCGTCAGAAAGACAAAGGATCGGATCATGAGGCA
The DNA here is from genome assembly GCA_033980235.1 of Diadema setosum. Taxonomy (NCBI): domain Eukaryota; kingdom Metazoa; phylum Echinodermata; class Echinoidea; order Diadematoida; family Diadematidae; genus Diadema; species Diadema setosum. The sequence goes on along the minus strand of CM067074.1, from coordinate 278,109 downwards.
TTTCTATTGGCCAGGATTGAATGTGGATGTGGCTGAGTTTTGCAAGACTTGTCACACATGTCAGGTGGCTGGTAAACCACAGCATTCAGTGAAGCCGGCGCCATTGATTCCGATACCTGCGTTTGAAGAACCATTCAGTCGGGTTTTAGTCGACTGTGTTGGACCTTTGCCTAGGACTAGGTCGGGTCATAAGTACCTCTTGACAATCATGGATATGTCTACACGGTTCCCAGAGGCTATCCCATTACGAAATATCACTGCTAAGACTGTGGTAGATGCTCTAGTGCAGTTTTTCACTAGGTATGGGTTGCCCAAGGAAGTGCAGTCTGACCAAGGGTCAAATTTCATGTCAGGCATATTTCAAGAGGTGATGTATCGTTTGGGTGTGAAGCAGCTGAAGTCGTCAGCTTATCATCCCCAATCCCAAGGTGCGTTGGAGCGCTACCACCAGACCCTAAAGACAATGATTAGGGCATTTTGTGAGGAGTATCCCGAGGATTGGGATAAGGGCATCCCTTTCCTGCTGTTCGCCACGAGGGACTCCCCAAATGAGTCGACGGGTTTCAGCCCATTTGAGTTGGTGTACGGTCATGAAGTTAGGGGCCCACTGAAGCTCATCAAAGAGAAATTCATGACTGAGGATGATGAGGTCCACCTACTTGACTATGTGTCAAAGTTTCGTGAAAGGCTTTCAAAGGCTTGTGAGGTAGCTAGGGAACACTTGAAAGTGTCACAAGACTCAATGAAGAGAAAGGCAGACAAAAATGCCAAAGCCCGAACCTTCAAACCAGGTGACAAAGTTCTTGTACTGCTGCCCATACAAGGTGAACCACTGAAAGCCAAGTTCAGTGGCCCATACTGTGTCAAAAAGAAACTCAATGATGTGAACTATGTGATCAGTACGCCAGACAGACGAAAAGATCAGAGGGTGTGTCATGTAAACATGCTGAAAGAGTACTATGAGAGAAAGGCTAGTCAGCCTGTAGGCGTAGCTCAGGTGGTAGAAGAAGAAGTAGATGAAGAGGGAGAAGCTCAAGATGAGAATGGAAGTGAGCCCTCTAGTGCCAGGTTGTCTAACTCAGAGATGTTAGGGAAAGTAGATGAGGCACTGAACTACCTACCTGAAAATCAGAGGAAAGATGTGACTAGTCTGTTACATGAGTACAAAGAAGTGTGTAAAGACAAACCAGGTTGCACCCCTCTGGCTGTACATGATGTTGATGTAGGAGATGCTGACCCTATCAAGCAAAACCCTTACAGACTAAACCCGAGCAAACTGCAGAAAGTACGGGAAGAGGTTCAGTACATGTTAGACAATGACATAATAGAACCGAGTAAAAGCAGTTGGAGCTCCCCAATCGTCATGGTGCCCAAACCGGATGGGTCTCAAAGATTCTGTATAGATTACAGAAAGGTGAATGCCGTGACGAAAACAGATTCTTTCCCCATCCCCAGACTAGAAGACTGCATTGACAGGGTCGGAAATTCTGCATATGTCAGTAAAATAGACCTTCTAAAGGGATACTGGCAAGTGCCCTTGACCGACAAAGCCAGGGAGATTTCTGCCTTTGCTACACCAGATGGCTTGTTCCAATGCAAAGTAATGCCATTTGGCATGAAAAATGCTCCGGCCACCTTCCAACGGCTAACAAACCAAATCATTGCCGGGCTTGACAACTGTGTGGTATACATTGATGACATTCTAGTGTATAGTGACACGTGGCAGGAGCACATTACACACTTGCGGCAACTTTTTGATCGACTCAAGGAGGCCGGATTGGTGATTAATCTGGCAAAGAGTGAATTTGCAAAGGCCAAAGTGGTGTATCTCGGGCATGTAGTCGGTCAAGGACAGGTATTGCCAAGAGAAGCCAAGGTAGAAGCTATACTAGGCTTTCCCATTCCCCAATCCAAGAAGGAGTTGCTCAGATTTCTGGGCATGGCTGGTTTCTACAGGAAATTTGTACCAAATTTCAGCACTGTAGTCACCCCCCTAACAAACCTGCTGAAGGGCAAGGCAAAGTACACCTGGACTGATGAGTGTCAAAGAGCCTTCGAGAAACTAAAAGCAGTCCTTGCTAATGAGCCTGTTTTGGCAGCTCCTGACTTCCAAAAGCCATTCAAAGTGGCAATAGATGCTAGTGATGTAGGAGTGGGAGCGGTTTTGCTCCAAGAAGATGAAGAAGGCACTGAACGTCCGGTTAGCTACTTTTCCAAAAAGTTGAACGCATACCAAAAGAAGTACTCAACTATCGAGAAGGAGGCTCTCAGTCTCATCCTTGCCCTCCAGCAATATGAAGTGTACTTGACCAATAGCAAAGGGGAGATCACGGTCTATACTGACCACAACCCCTTGGTCTTTTTAGACCGGTTCAAAATGAAGAACAACAGATTGTTCAGATGGAGCATGATGACGCAGCCATATGCACTCAAAATCAAACATGTGGCAGGCAAAAATAATGTAATTGCTGACGCTTTGTCAAGAGTGTAACATGGAGAGTATCAAAGGTGAAAAGTTTTCACCGCATATCATTTACAGTGTATGTGTTTAGCATATCCATTAATGTATGCAAAACAGTTTGACATGATTGTATAAGTTTCAAGAATACAAGCAATATCAATGTAAATGGTATCCATGAAAAGAAAACATGGAAGTAATAAGGCTATTTAAAAGGCCTGTGATAGTATGTGATTATGGTTGCTTGATTTGGATTTTACTTCACATTCATTGTAAATAACAATGAGAAAGTGTGAAGGTAAAAGAAACCCTTGCTACGGCAAGGCTTTCTTTTTCCCATGGGGGATGGTGTCACAAATGTACACACAAGTAGTTATGTACATGTATCAAGGCTGTATACATGGTTGTTTAATGTGTATGTACACAGGTAGACCAGATTAATGGAGAACATTCTATATGATATAGATATAGTACGTACAGGCTGACCAGATCAGTGGAGAATTTTCTATGTGGTATACAATGTAGCCACAGTACATGTATGCATGTGACAGGAAATACATTATAGCTCACTCAATCTAGAATGATTTAACCCATTCCAGAAAATTCTGGGAAGTGCTGGCTGAGTGAGGCACTGCCCTTGTAGCCCAATGTGATTGGTAGTTAATTTTGGCAATGATGTTATGCACATATTAGGAAGTGAGTCATCCAGGATTCCTGGAATTTGGACTTGCTAGTATGTTCAGGTATGTAGCCCCAGGTTGGAGAAAATTACAGAATGTACTAGAAAGGGGTGAATGGATAGTATATAAGCAGGAGAAATTCTGAGGTAGGCAGAGTACCCAACACCTCTGCTCTGAGAGTTACGTCACTTCTGGCTCTGAAGCGACTTGTTATAGTCAGTCCTGTGTTACCTGCTGACCTGCTATACAAACTGTGTTTGTGGAGATAAGGCCTGGGAGACATTTTGCCTGCAGAGAATTAATTTGCATACGTTGGAGATAGACTCCATATTTTAGTGTCAACGGACATTATTACGGCAAAGCTGTGACGGGCTGGATTCCTTGCTGGACATTATAAAGTGAATCATCATTCAACGCATCAACTGGACGTGGTCGTCATAACTTTTGGATTTTGCACGTTTCGCCGTGGACATACATTGTGGATTTTACCCCGGATTAATAACGAGGATTATCACAACCTGCGCCACTGGATTTACGTCTGAGGTATCATTCATCGGTGCATCGCGGATCATTCATCTGTGCATCGAACATCGTATCTGGACACTGTCAAAGGGTTACTTGCTTTCAAATTTTAGACTGTAATGCACGTAAGTGATTCTATTACCGATTTGCAATTGTTTGTATTGATCGTTATTGTACTGATGTGAAAACCGATTACGAGTCTGTACCCACAATATCACTGTTAATAAACCGCCTGAACATTAGTTGATTGTTTCTTTTGTGCGATCATTCTCAGAGTGATTTTGGTCGTAACAACAGTCTCATTAAAATCGATCATAGACTATGAAAGTTAAGGAATTTTTGGTTCAAGTGTCATATTTGATTGAATAGAAGTTTATATACCCTGTATAAAATGCAAGTTTTCTACAGCTGATTGTGATGCTATGTAATGTCAAAATAACCACAATCTTAAATACAGCAGTATGGCATGTATAGAAAACTCTAAACGTCTTTTTCCTTCTATATCCCTCTTTTGACAGGAACTGACCTGAGGTCTTTGAGCCGTCGGTTGATTCAGCTTCAGGTCGCGGTAAAGAGCCATGAGCACATTGTACGGGTTCAATTTCTGCAGAATGCCAAAACGTTGATAGAAATGATCAGACATTGAAAACCAGTTTACATCGACTGATCGGACGACGGTAAACAGTTTATGTTAAGTGATACAAAAACAATCGATCAGAAGTGAAATATTAAACTTCGTTTTGGTATTCTTGTTTAGTTGAACTCTGCGACAAGCCTGGAAAAACACACATTAAAGACGAAGTAGGTGGGGCTTTTTTGTTTTCTCTTTTAACCAGATGAACAGATGACATACAGATAGAAGAGAGGGCCATTAGGGCCGGCCGAAGAACAATGCTATCACTATAGCGAGGCTGCACTTCTTGGAGGTCACGTAGGAGATGGGCTAGGGATAACGAACCTGACAATGATGGCATTCGTCCAAGACGAGTAGATCGATTTGAGACAGACTGACCCCCGACGTGCTATTCTTCAGTGCGTTGACCAGGATCTGTGCTGTTAGCACGATAATGTCATTGCTGTCAATGACAGTGTCCAGCGGTGCCCCAGCAATCTCTTCCCCACTCACACCGGCCACCCTGCACTTACCACGAAGATACTTGAGACAGCGCTCCTTCTGCTGTGTTACAAGGGGGACCTACAAGAAGAAAGTGTGGAACTTTACTCGAATTGGAAAATGCCTATGAACAAAAGAGCCAATGCTGCACCTCTCTATTGTGCCAATCAATTTTTGTCTGGAGTCAGAATTCACTCATTAGAACTTGAATATAACACTCCATACAACCACTTTTTTTAAGTGCCTCGAATGATTCTGAGTCAGACACGTAGACTTTACTGCCTCATTATGTCTTATTTCATATGATAGATAGTATATTATGAAAACAAAAGAAATGGTAGAGCTCTGTATAATGTATACCCATGTTCCTTACCGCTTCTGACAACGAGATCTATGTGGACAGACGGACGAACGTGTAACCCAAAAGCATAATGCTTCTAGCACCCTTCAGAACACACACACACACACACACACACACTCACACACACAAAATGATAATAATAATTCATTGCCATAAGCAGGAGAAAATATGTCATAGGCATGATATAGGTGAAGAACAGTATACTGAATTGATTAAGGATAGACATATCATGCTTGTGTTCGCTACATTATGTGAGTGGATTTTTGTGATAATTGACCTAATTACGTACTTTGTTCACAACAAAGATTGTCTTCTTGTTTCCATGACTGCTGCTCGCACCAAGTTCACTGTCTGACGAATGTAAAAACAGTCGCTGGATCACAGCAATGGCAACTTCAGTCTTGCCCTTGCCCGTCGGGAGTACAACCAGTGAGTTCTCACCACGAAGAGATTGAGCCGCAACCTTCTCCTGGTAAGGCCTCAGTATGAGTTCCTGGGGTCCCTCATTGACAGCAGTGTCCACATCCTCTGTCTTCTCGTCAACTACCTCTTCTGTTTCGGTTGTTTCCATTGGGATTTCTTCATCTGTTGTGCAAGAAATGTGAATTGATATGATTAGATTTGATTATAGTTACAAAGCTTTGCTGGTTTCTGCATAATCATGATGCACAAAAACGAATTTATCTTTCCGTTAAATCTCAAGTTTATACTACAATTACAAGAACAATGCGAAACAATCGACGCTTTATCATATGACAGAACGGCAACAACATTTAGTTTTTTCGTTTGAAATGCTTACAGTCCTATAGTATAGATAATCAAATCATTGTTTACAATGTCCGAAGTACTTGCTGGTGACTTGCTCAAAGGAAGAGATATAGGAAAGAACGAAAGGAAAAGATTTTCCGACTTCGGAAAAAAAAAAGATAAAGGGAAGGAGTGATTTTTGCGTCTGTGCTGTGTGCTCTCTCTTGGCAAATTTGACACCAATCTATTCACCACTACGCACCCATGATAACTTGTACCAAAGTGTGTATATTCATCCCTCTGAAAATAGATTTAGGATAGCATTTGTCAATACACCTTGATCTGGTTGGTATAACCGCACAGTCCATCATAGCTGGCACCTCAAAAGTGTAAATTACTGTAAGACTATTTCGCAAAAATATAACCATGTGATTCAAACCATTCGCGTGAAACAAACTTTAAATTGTCGCATAATTCATCTTGGAAGTGCGCACAGAATAATTACTGCAGGATCACTAGTTAGTTAGCAAACATGACAAAAAAAGGTCTAATTAACAGTTTGCCAAGAAAGTGGAAAACGTACGCGAGGATTCTGTTGCCACACTCATATAAAGTGTAATAACCTCGGGAAGAAATCAGGAAGAAAAAGTGATAAAGTGAAGGTTAAGTATTAAAAAATTGCGATGGCTTTACTTTGATCAGAGTCTGCATCCTCTATCCCAAGGGCAAAGTTCTTCATGTGACGTAGCTCACGAGCGAGATCCTTTGACCCACTCTCATCAAGTCCCTTCACAAGACGGTCAAAGAAATCTTCGTCTTTTCGCTGGAGTCTCAACATGAGCTCCGTGCAGGCAGCAATAGGTCCGTAGTTCTCATTCTAACATTCGTTGAGAAAAGTGACGGGAGAACAAAATTACTTTTGTATTCATAATAATGTTTGTGTCTGATGTGACATTGAATGAAGAGAAGTTTGCAGAATTCAATATGTAACATGATTATGTATATATATATATATATATATATATATATATATATATACATAACAAAGAGTAGAGGCAGGAGTGGAACCACTACAGTTAAACATCTACAAAGAGAGCAATAGACAGAGAGAGAGAGAGAGAGAGAGAGAGGAAAAATAAATAAAATAGCTAATCATCTTTAATGGCCCCAAACTTTGGAATTCTGTTTAAAATACTGACATACAACGAAAACCCAGTGGATGTTCCAAACAAAGTCAAACTTTGTGACAACTCATAAAAATTCCAGCCATTATTTTGCAGAAAGGGCTAGCAAATCAATAGGTTATCGTTCACGGAAGCATAATTATTTTCACTCTTTGTGCATGTGCGTTCCCAAATGATGGTATAGAACTCAGTAGTAACAATTCCACAGGGTTTACCAGACCCCCTTTTTAATCCTTGAACATAGCAGTAACTCAGACAATTCAGAGTCTGAGGGAAAATGATAGGTCTATAAAAATATAAAAACGTATACATTTCGTACTTTCAGTCAGGTTTTCTATTCACATGCCTTTTTAATGAGCAGAGCAAATGCAAAATAATGTAAAGTCTGTAAATTGTGGTGCGCGGTAACAAAAAGGAGTTACGAAGACATTCACGATAGTTACAAAAAGAAAATAAGTAATTGATGCGGAGACCCAGAACAGTCCGCGTTATGTAATGTAATAGCAGTTAGAGAGCTGTATATTTGCGCATTCATGACTACTTAAGAATATCAAATTAACATTCATTAACATTCAATTTTTTTGTAGTAAATCATCGCAGATGTTTTATGTATGTGCCCTATTCATCTTCATAAGCATCCATGATAAGTTGAGAGATGAAAAATATTATTTCTTTTCAGATATGTTAAGATTATGTTGTGCTGAAATCCCGCTGAAACTTATTTTTTGTTTCTCTTTTCTGCAGATGGCATAGAATTACCTTTCGTCGAATTCTTTCGATGTCATTTGAATTCAAACAGGATCCTTCTAGATGCTTCATTACTCTCATTGTGCTCATGTCTTTCAGCTTCTCCAGGTAAACCTTCATGAGGTACTGGTAGTTTTCTCTTCTCTTCGAGGTCAAGTTCGATGTCCCTTCAAGATGGTGGCGAAGATATTCATTATCTGGGAGGGGAAGCATCACGTAGCCATGGTGACAGATGAATCGAATGGATCGACATGTCTTCAAAGCATTAGTCACATAATTTTTTAGAATGATTTATCATCCATAATTACTGCTTATGCGTGTTGAGGTAAGTATTGTCATCGTTTTTGCGCTAACTGTTTACATTATTTTCGTAAGAATTCCTTGTGTTGATATACGACACCTTAAAAGGGCATTCCAGACGATTCATGTAATTTCATACATTTTGCATACATAAATTGATTGTTGCATGTATAGATTTGTGGAATCTATTGTGATCCTTGAGGTGATAAACCATTTGAAAAACCCACAATATGATTGATTGTAACAAGGATGATGACATAGGGAGCTCACATATTCCAGTAATATACCAGCGTCATTCCATTACAATACCAGTTGCTGAACAAGATCACTTGTACAAAATTTATGCATGCTTTCTTCTTTTGTTCTGCTTCCTTGAGCACGTAACCATGTATGCTTATGTGAAGCTGCTATGTCATCATCCGCATTTATTGTGATTTGTTATGTTTTTTTAACATTGTTATTCCTCATCCTAATTACTTTCAATTCTAAAACTCTGTACGAAGTATGATATTATTTATAGACGTTCAGATGCAAAAGTCTAAAACAATGATTTAAGTGAAGCGCAAGATGCATGTTATGTCACACGAATCTTTTTTTTCACCATTTATTTTTCATATCATTCTTCTTCTTTTTTTAAATTTTACCATTATGTACTCCAAATTGCGGTAATAGAATATATATACAAGCACACCTAATCATATTCGAAGAGACGAGTCCTTATTCAAAGGATATAAACCACTAAGATTGTCATGATGCTGAGAATTGCAAGAGAAGTATAAGTGCCCGCAGTTAGTGACTTCATGGTTAATGGTTTTGATACGGCTGAGATATTTAAAAACATATTAAAACAACGTGGTCCTAATAATAGGTGGGACCCATCTTTTATTGGGAAATCTTTGTTTTACGAACATCTCAGCCATTTTGGTACCAAATTCATCAAATAACCTTTGAATTCCTCTTAAAACCCTTATGGAACAGTCATAGTGTTGCCACATAGTAAAACACACTGTGATTCACAGTGTGAAACACAGTGTTTTGTGTCACAATATGGTTACCTGTGAAATTTGGACATGAGTTGTGGTAATGCTGTGTTATTATCACACTGTGGAAAATCACAGGGTAGATTCTGCGGTAGGTACACAGTATGCCAAACTGAGACATCCCATACTGTGTTATCTACCACTGTCTTTCACTCTGTTTTATCAACCACAGGAGAAAAAAAAATCTGGGACAATCAATATCCATATACATGTATACCAAAATTTACCTAATAGGCGAGTGACGAATTTCAGGAAAAACATGTCCCTACCTGTACAACCTGTCCTTCTCCTAATATATAACCTATAAAACAACTCCTTGTATTTGATACGGTCTACTACCATTCTATTCCTAAATAGATCTATGATAATCATCCTATTCCTGAGTTAGTCATCGGGTGTATCAGTACTCATATATACATGTATAAGTCATCTATTCGTAATGCATTAAGGCATGGTTACTAACTAGACAATCCTTTATCATCAAGATATGAAATAATTACACTTTCATAACAAAATTTATGGCATTGGGAATATCATAACATTATTAGACAATCTTTGATAAAGTTCAAAGTAAATCCCATCATAAATGATATTAAATTAGAAATGTTTTATATATTTTCGAAAATTTTGGTTGCTTTTTATGAACATTTATAAGCTATGTAAAAATTTGTGCCACAGGGTTACCACAGGAGTTCCATAAGAATACCACAGGAATACCACAGAAATGCCACATAAAGTATCACATACTGTACCTCAGCACTCCCACTTAATAGGTAACACTGTAGGAGCATAGGTCAGGTTAGATACTGCTTAAATCAATTGATGTAATTCACATCATAACTCATCTATCACTTAATTGTGGAATATGTATGTGGTTTTGTTTGTTTGTTGTTTTTTATTCCAGTTGGTGCTGCTGCGCGATACTCCTGTGAGGTACTGCTGTGTGGTACATTGTATTGTTTTGTGATAGTCCTGTGGTAAAGTACCCCATCTATCAAGTAACAACAAACAAACACAAGCATATACCCTGTGGTATTTTTCTGTGGTACTTTCTTTCGTATTTTGTGCAGTTTTGCCTTTGGAATATTGTGTTAGTGCTGTGTGGTATTAAGTATTGCTGTGTGGTATTAAGTATTGCTATGTGCTGCTGCTGTGCGATATACTATGTGGTTTTGGTTGTGGTACTCATGTGTGGTACTACTGTTTGGTATTGTCTTGTGGTAGTCCTGTGGTATATGTGACAAAATACCATGGGAATACCCTGTGGTATTTTCCTGTGGTACTTTCTGTTGTATTTTCTCTGGTTTTGCTGTGTGGTACTCATGTGTGGTACTGTTGTGTGGTATAGTCCTGCGATATATGTCCCAAAATACCACAGGAATACCCCGTGTCCCATTCAAATTATAAATGAATGTTTTGGCCAGCAATATTGTTATCATAATTCTAATGACATACCCCATCGCCATTCACTTGTAGGTCGGTCTATATTGCGACAAATCTGCAGCATTACATTTTAACATGCTGCAACATGTGACATGTTCTGTGGTTATTTTGTGGAAAGCTGTTGTACATGGGTGAGAAACCACATAATCTAGAATTTCACACTGTGGCAATTCGGTGGACACATACATATTGCAATATGTGACACATTGTGGTTTTTGTGTGCATGGTAAGCGCTGTAACAACTGTGATTACCATGTGACTTTCAGTGAAGAACCACATAATAGACTAGAATTCCACACTGTGGCAACTCTGTTGGCACACAAATTTCACATATTACAGTATGTGACACACTGTGTCATTACATATATGGTAAGCTGTGGTAACTGTGTATGACTATGTGAGTTGTATGTGGTGAACCACATAGTTTGTAATTCCACACTGTGGCAACACTGTGAACACACTATATTCACATATTTACATATAGTTAACTATGTGAACACAGTGTGGCAACACTATAACATTTCTATGAGATCAGCACGTGGTAAGTCACATAGTTTTAAATACACAATGGGTGATTTCAAGTTCGGTGCTAGTGCTAGTGCTATCTCAGCACTAGCACCGGCGATAAAACCGAACTTGAAATCACGTCGGCGTTGGGAGTTGACCTCAAAATTATGACGTATTTCCGGTTGCTGGTGCTGGGCTCGGTGTTGAATGTCGTCTGCTGAACCGAGCTCCGCCGATTGTGTTAGCGATTTACGTGCTTTTTCGCCATTGACTAACACTAGCCCCTAGGGATTATCATTTTCTTCATTTCAAGTTCGGTGCTGGTGTTAGCGTTGCCGTGCGAGACTCGTATTCACGTCCATAATGGATGCATGTTTTACGTGCAAAGTCTATGCTAATGCAGTGGTCGCCCACATAACGTACACGAACACTCTCGACATGGCTTCATAAATCTGAGCCTGGGAGCAAAATTAAGATAGCTGTATTTTGGGGAGTGGATGAAATTTTTGGAATTTTAATCTGTCTTCCTCACTATGTCTCTAAAACTAAGCAATTTTGGCTACATCTTTTAATATTTGACTGTAATCACGCGCAATCACTTTTTTCGTCGCGCAATTCCCGCGGAGCTCGCGGTGCTGTGATTCCAACACCTAGTGCTGGTGATCGATTATTTTGATCGGTATCGCCTCGTTAATCTGACCGTCGGTGTTGGACCTCGATTTAGCGCTGTTATTCGGGGGCTAGCACTAGCACTAGCACTAGCACCGAACTTGAAATCACCCAATGTGCCTTTACATGAACACATCTTTCCCACAGACTGAAATATGAAGCACACTGTGACTATTATGTGGTAGCTGTGGTAACTGTATACTACTGTGTGGCTAGTAGGAGATAAACCACATAGTCCATCGTTTCACACTGTGACATCTCTGTGGAGGCACTATTCCCATAGACTGCAATATGTGACACACTGTGGCTATTATGTGGTAACTGCATGTCACCATAATGATAAGTATGTGGTTAATCACATAGTCTGAAAATTCATACAATGACAACTCTATGAACACACCATGCCCACATACTGCAGCATATGACACACTGTGACCTTTATGTGGTAAATGTGGTAACTGTGTATGACTATGTGAGATGTGGTGAACCACATAATTTGTAATTTCCCACTGTGGCAACAGTGCGAACACACTATATTCACAAGTGTTACACATTTAATTATGTGAACACATTGTGGTAACACTTGTGTTTGTTCCATAGGGAATCGTATGCTCTTTCATATTTCATAATATATAAGTGGTTTCTAATTATCTCGCAAAAATGTCAAAACCTGAATCCCCATCTCAACCAGAACTACTTTATACACATATACCTTTAAAGTTACGACGCATGTACAAGAGATTAGACAAAAACAATTTCAATTTTTGAGTAGTAGTGACAAGCGTTCATGCACATTGATATGGTATAAAATCGTTCAAAAAGTCAGTTGACTTTCCTTTCACTCAAAGGGTGGTCATTCCTCTATACGGGAGTAAACTTGTAAGCACTATTATATGTTCTTATAGCAAGTTTCTATGACTGGTTTGATACGCATGAACAGAATGATTTGGGATAGATTATCACCTATAAAACAAAATAAAAAACCCCAAAACACTATAACATATAAATTATATATATATATATATATATATATATATATATATATATATATATGTATATATGTGCGTGCGTATGTGTGTCAGTCATGAAAATATATATCAATATGATCTCGTGTTCAGTTTGTACATGAAGTCCAAAAGCTTCTAATCGGTTGTTATAGGTAACACAAAGTTGAGAAAACAGACAAATTTTGGGCACCAAATAAGTAAGAATACGAGATAGAATACTCTGAGTTTGTTTCTCTGGTGTATTTCTAACCAATGAAGTTGACTCTGCATGGCATGTATGGCTCAGTACTAGATCAGGGAGGTTTCGTCTCAACTCCCTGGTATGATTTTTACCATGTGCATTAATTCAAATGTGGCAACTTGGTAGTGTTGTAAAATATTTTAAGTATGAAGTTGCCGTATTATGTAATTTATTTAGCCTATAGTGACACTGACAAGAAATTTCATATTATCCACGTTAAAAACAATGCTGTTTGAAATAGATATTATATTTGTATAATTCAATATCTCTCCATGGAAATGCAGTAGCATATCATGTGAATATGAATAAAAACCAATATACGTATATACATAAATAGATGAATCCATAAGTATGATGAATAAATGTATAGCTAAAGAGATATCGTACTCAAAATGTCGTTGAGAAGAAAGAAACGATACTACATTGCATTTCGCTAGAATTAGAGGATTTTCTCATTATGCATGCACAAAAAGGTCATGAATTCATGCTGATTGAAATTTTACCAGATTTGTTAAGAGCTTCCATGAAGGCCTGGAAGATTCCTCGTTTATCCTCCACCTTCTCCAGCATATCTAGGAACTCCTGCACCAGGTCGCGACGAGGAGTGTTACCGTTAAGGCATCGTTGCTGCAGTGCCTCTATGTCGGCTGATGGTGTAAAGGAAAATAGTGTAAAACAAACAAACGTCAAGGGATGGTACAGTATCCGTTGAGATGAGGTTTGAGGTTCCAACATCTTTTGATGATTTTTTTTGTTGTTGTTGAGATAATGAGAAACCTCTAGATGAAATATGAAAGAGTATATAATTCTAAGAGGAATTCAAATCTTATTTGATGAAAATTAGTTTTGAAATGGCTGAGATAGACAAAACAAGGCAATTCTAATAAAAGTGTGACCCCCTTTTATTAGGATTTCTTTGCTTTACTTTGTTTCTGGCTATATATATATACATATATATATATATATATATATATATATATACATACGTCAATATATATATATATATATACATACGTATAATAGATAGATAGATATAGATATTGATGTTTATCGACAATATTTTGGGGCTCTTTTGTTAACAAAGTGCATTCCCAAAACACAATGACGATATAATGCACACATTCAAAGTTTTTGGTTCACACTGATCCCATATTTTATTGCCTAAAAACTCTAAAGGCCCATGATATACATTTATACCTAACTGCCATATTTATGTATAAATGCATTCGAAATTTATTACCATTTTTCCATAATGCCCTGGTAACCAAAACATGACCATATTCACCCATACCCCACCCGTCGTTCCCATGATTTTCATTTAAGTAGTCCACAGCTTTTACTTGCTCAAAAGTCGATTAGACATCACGGTCCGGATAGATGGAACTCTCTTCCTGAGGAGTTGAAACAGTGTGCCTCCTTGTTTTCATTCAAAGCAAACTTAAAGAAGCATATTTTACTACAGTATATTTCAAATACGAATTAAGCACGAATGATTTATATGACTCATGTTGGTCTCCCGATAGCGACATCGCATGTCGTTCCCTCCTCCAGCAAACCAATTCTGTTATTCTAAATTCTAGTCTATCTGCCCCTGTGCACTTTCAAGCACTGTTACGCACATTCACCACCATCACACATCAGAGTTTATTTTCCCCTGCTATCTTCGCAGCAGAATTTGTATTGTTACGAATCTAGTACGTCCCTACCTTTTCCTCGGGCCGGCCATCTTTTCAAGCAATGCTTACAATGGCGGCCCTCTGCATTATCGCTTCTTAAATATAATATTGTTATTGTAATCCCTGCTGCATAGACATGCATACTGTAATATTATAATAAATCATTAATTTCCTTTTATATCGTTGTTTATGCAAGTCAAACGACTCTGTTTCAAACATACTTTGTATGAAGAGTTTGTTTGCAAAAACCGATAAGTCCATTTTTGAAGATTTTGAAGTACGGTCTCTGTCATAAAGTACAAAATGATACCTTTTAAATGATATATTGGTCACTACGTTATAAAGGTACATTTTTGAAGTTATGGTCAAAAGAAGCGACAATTTTCTTATTATTCTCTTTATTTTTCTTGACCTTTAATCGCAAATATCTCCATTTGACAAATATGGAGTTATCGGTTTTTGCAAACAAACTCTTCGTATGTTTCCCATGTCCATGATTATGTAATTTATGTATATATTGATTTGCAGAAAATAAAGTAGCTATCAAACAAAACAAAATAATATATATATATATATATATATATATATATATATGTTTTTTTTATTATTTTTTTTTAAGGGGGTGGGGAGTCGGGTTAAAGTAGTTCAAACGGCAATCACCCTCCACCTCAATTTTCATTCATTCATTCATTTTTCATTTCCAACAGAAATATATACACCTGTAGATTATATTACAGTACAGTACAAGTACATAGATTTCATAATTTACAAAATAAAGTGTAAGTTTAAGTACAATGTACACGCAAATGTTGGAAATGGGGAGGAATGCTAAAAAGCTGGGCCTGTAGGGTGCATTCCCCTACACGTAATACAAGAAATTATATGATCGATTGACTGATATACATTGAAAACGGATAAAACAAAGAAACTAAGACAAAAAGACCTATAACTAACCTAACTAATCCGAAACAAAAACCCTGAACAAATCCCTATACACTATCGTTGTCATGCCAGAAGAGAGAGGAGAGAAAGAGAGACAGAGAGAGAGAGGGAGAGAGAGAGAGAGAGAGAGAGACGGGGGGGGGGGGAGGAGTGTGTCTGTGTGTGTTTGTGTGTGTGTGTGTGTGAGAGAGGGACAGAGAGAAACTTATTACATGGAGTGAAGATAAATAAAAAAAAATAGACTATAACAAGACGAGAGGTAGTGCATGGATGGAACCGCTTAGCTGTGATTTCAACAGAATATAAGGTTGGATTTTACACTTCTTTGCAACCAATAAAGAATCAACACAATTTTTCAATTTTATGAGATTAATATACAACATATTAATTTTCATAATAATAATTAGATGACTTCTTATAACTATTCAAAATATTTTTCTTCAGATTATTCTTAAAAGAACTTAAAGTTGGGGATGCCCTTAAACAGTTAGAAAGATTGTTCCAATATCTAGGTCCAGCAAATGTAAATATAGATTGTGTAAACATAGTTCTAGTTAAAGGCAGATGGAGTTCATCAGAGTGACGGGTCGGATATTTATGGAACGAGCGGTTTCTCGCAAACATGCTGGTGAAGACAGTCGGCAACAAATTATTAAAGAGTTTATACATAAAGTGACCAAGACAATAATAAGAAATATCGGTTATCTTTAACATTTTGTTTTCAGAAAATAAAACATCGGTGTGAGCTCTGACAAATTATTCGAAGAGCTTTTTTTTTTTTTTGTTTTGTTTTGGAGACGGGACAGTCTGTCGAGATAGGTTGAATGTGTGTTCCCCCGAGCTATGATACCATAGTAAAAATAAGGTAAAATTAAAGCTGAATATAACATTAAAAGGGTGGGAGTGGGGAAATAATATATAACTCTATCAATAACACCAATATTTCGAGATATTGCGTGACAAATACTATCAATATGTGACTTCCAAGAAAGTTTATTATCAATAACTAAACCTAAAAACTTCATTGATGAAACTTCATCTATAACCATAATTATCATCTATTTTTATATTATTAGGGAGACTATTCAAAGTATTACTAAATAATATACACTTATAGTTTTAAGAAGATTTAAAGACAACTTATTTGACCTTATCCAATATAACAATTTCTTTAATTCAGAATTTAACAAATCCATCAAAATATGAGGATCTGACCGAGAAAGAAAAACATTAGAGTAATCAGCAAATAATATAAAATATTAGAAGCATTTGTTACATCATTTATATACAAAATGAACAAAAGAGGTCCCAGTAAACTACCCTGAGGAACACCACATTTGACAGATTGGTTGCATGAGTTTTAACCAGATAAAAAAACATACTGTTTACGATCTGAACGGTAACTCCTGAACCACTCCAAGGCCTTACCACGTATACCATAGTGACATAATTTATGAAGTAATATTTTATGATCAATGGAGTCGAAGGCCTTGGAGAGGTCCAGGAAGACACCCACTGTGTGATGAGCCCTACCTACTGCTTTAGCTACTTTTTCAATAAAGGAGAGAATTGCTTGAGACGTGCTATGTCCTTTGCGGAAAGCGAATTGTGAATCAAAAAATAATATCATAAAAATCAAGAAATTTGAGGAGTCTAGAATAAACAACTTTTTCTAACAGTTTTGAAAACGATGACAATGAAATTGGTCTATGATTACTAATGTCTTCCTTGTTACCTTTCTTAGATATTGGGATTACTTTGGCAATTTTCATTCGTAACGGAACAACACCATTACTTAATGACAAATTAACAATATAGGTTAAAGGTTCAACAACATACTCATTAATATTTTTCAATATGACGTTATCAATACAATCAGGTCCCGAACTTCTTTTACTTTCCAAACTCATAATGATATCTTTTACCTCATAACTAATAATCGGATCAAAAAAGAATGAATTTGAATTAGGTGAATGGAGAAATTCATAACATTTCTTTTGACATATAGGAATTTCATTGGCTAGATCATGTCCAATCTGAGAAAAATAAAGGTTAAATGCATCTGCAATCGACGCAGGGTCTGTTATTTCCTTATCATCACAAACAACTCTTGTTATACAAAATTTATCATTTTCTTTATTTATAGCACTGTTTATTATTTGTCAAGTCTTACTCACGTCATGCTTAAAAAAAAAAGATATCTGATCCGTGTAATACTTCTTTTTTTTTTCATAACGCAATATTCTTGTATTCAGAGTATTTTTATACGTAATATATTTACAATGAGATTGTTCAGTGCGTTTGATTTTATCTGCATAATACAAATTATTCATTCGATTTATAGATCGTAAAAGAGGTTTTGTTATCCATAGTGATCTAGGATACTTTTTACAATCACGTTTAACTTCAACCAAAGGAACATATTTCTCTAAATGAGAATTCAAAATATTCATAAAAACATCAAATGTTAGATCCGTATCATGAGTGCTATATACTTCTCCCCAAGTTTCTTCATTCAAACTATTCTTCAAATTCTGTAAATTATCCGGTGTAACTTTTCTGAATGCTTCTCTGGTGGGACTAATTGGTTTCGTGGTGACCGGAATGGACGTGAAAATTGGGAAGGGGTCTGATATATCGGATTAAATAATATTCGATTTAGGAGTGGGCGTAACATTACAAAATATATTATCAATAAGTGAAACTGTATTATTTGTTACTCGGGTGGGTTATCATTATTATTATTATTATTATTTATTCGACCAGGTAAAGACTATAGGATACATATCATAAACATCACAAACATGAAACAAAAACCAGAATGAACATTACAAAGGATACACTGTACTGTACACGTTACACAATATGAAAATGAAGTGAATGGAGACTACATGAGGGTCAGGGCACACAAAAGTAAATACATTTACTATTGCCCGTAGGCATGTGAACCCACACATGTTGCCCCTAAAAAACATTTAACAATCATTAAAAAAGTATCACCAAACCCCTGTGTAGTAATAAGTGGTAAAAAGGAAGCTGAAAACATACTATCAAGTAAATTCTGAGAGGGCATTTCCTGTGTGACATTTAAGAATATCTATATTGAAATCGCCCATAATAAAACAGTCTTTATTAACAAAAATTGGGTTATGAATGAGATCCTGTAAAGCTTCTATTACCAATGCACTGCTGGAGTTTGGAGGTCTATATTATATCAATGTAATCAAAATATTCCTAGACTTTGGGATATTTATTTCAGCAACAAAAGGTTCTA
This sequence comes from Diadema setosum, assembly GCA_033980235.1. NCBI lineage: Eukaryota > Metazoa > Echinodermata > Echinoidea > Diadematoida > Diadematidae > Diadema > Diadema setosum. The sequence goes on along the minus strand of CM067074.1, from coordinate 259,197 downwards.
AAATTTCATTCATAAAGTTAAGTTCGGTGTGTACGAAATGATCAAAATGTTGTTTGATATAAAATGCAACCCCTCCTCCTACCTTGTTAGTTCTATTATTTGTAATCAAATCATAACCAGAAAATGCAAAATAATTAGGGGAATTTTCAGTAAGCCACGTCTCAGTGAGCCCAATAACAGAAAATGAAATCAGGGTAGAATTATCTAATAAAGATTGTAAATGTTCGAAATTACTATTTAAACTTCTAACATTCAGGTGCATCAATGAAAAATTATCATTTGATATCTTTAAAGACTGAAACTGATTAATCGTTAGATAATCAGAACCTTGATATAATTTTTCTTCATTCACATTCAAATTATCAAAAAAGAATGAATGGTATCTGCTGCACGGCATTCATATCTAAATGAGTTATTTTTACTTTCTTGATCCTTTTGATTGATATCAAAAAGGTCAATCAAATCTTCATTCCCTAAAGAATGAAAAGCAAAACTATCTATCTGCGCCATTATTAACAATCAAAATTAAGTGTCCAATATGGAGCGTAGGCTCCTAATTGGAAAATAGCAAACTTTACATAAGCAGAGCGGGACCAAACCATGGACTGGAAATAGATTAACAGCTGAATGTGAACACGAGAGATAGCATGACAAGCGACAGCATAAACAAGAAAACATAAACAAGAAAACAAGAGCACACATATGCTCAGAACATGACTAAACACCAGATATCAAGCAAGGCGGAGCTCCCGGCGTGCTTGAAATACATGAGTAAAAATACCACTCATTAATGATATGAATCTATAGCTTATTAAATTAACCAACAACGCCATAGTAACCGCAGAAACTGCGGTTAAACCATCTAATATTCGAAATCAATTTTGATCTCAATTTTAAGTATAACAAGAGACAATGTTACGTAAAAAAAAAAAGAAAAAAAGAAAAAAAGGAAAACATTATGAGCAAAACCCAAACTAATAGAGCCCTGAACTAGGCCGGGCGCAACTCACTCGTCTATAAACACTGGGGAGGACTCCAACGATCTCACCTGGGCATTATACAGGAAGCCCAAGCCATTGCCACCCGCCCCCTTCCCACCAAACATAGCTTTTGGAATTTACACACAGCCCCAGCAGAGTCACCACCAAGGTCACGTGAATTCATGATGTCTATATACACACATAATAATCTTGTACCTTTCCTTGTCCCTTTTCCCCACATGCTCTTGATACATAACAAAAATGTATTGAATATCGCAATTTGTTCGAAAAAAAAAATACTCCAAAAATGATATCTTATACTTCAGATCTATCCAAACCATTCAGCAATACCATTGTCAATTATAATGAGAACTGCCGGTGAAAGAAGAGGGAAAAGGGAAAGAAAAGAGGAGAAAATTAAATGTATTACTAGAAAAAAAAAAGAGAGAAAAGAAATAACTGTAATTATAGAAAAAAAATATTAGAAACTACTGGTAAAGCTCAACATTACGTCGACCACCTTATACGCATTGGCAGAAAGCAGCGTAAGACAGAAGAAGGAGAAGGGGGAAAAATAGCAGGGATAACAGATATTGCCAAGAAAAACAAACAAACAAACAAACACGTGACACTCTTGGAGGTACCCAGCCTGACAACAGAAACACCCTCGCCGGCTATAGGTTCTTTAACCAACACCGAAATTTCACATTGCATTTCAGGTGCTTAGAGAGTATACAAACAGATGTGATCATTTACTTATAATGTGGTTACCATACAGCACCAGGCATATCCGAAATGGAATGCCGTGTGGAAAGAGCAGTGGATAATAACAATAAAGAGGACTTTGCTGAATACATACAAAATGTATCAAAGCATCATACACGACGGACCCTCCACACATTTTCCAATACACATTCATTAAACCCACATATTACAACACTTTTTATACTTCATGATGATAATACTAACAAAATATAATACATTTCGTTTTTTTTTTACACTGATACACAGAAAAAAATAACAAAGTTAATACACTTTTTCTCTTCCTCTTTTTGTCACTCCCTTGACATATATCAGAGAGTATCAATTTTGATATGGGTGCATGACATTTCTATATACAAAAGAGAGAAAAAAATTGATACTGCAGGAATAAATACCAAAGGAAAATTTGTATTGACCTAGCGGAAATATAACCATGGCAACGTCGATGTTAATGATGCTGCAAATTACGGGTATGTAAAAGGATAAAAGGAAAAATGGCTTTAGATACATCGTAAGCATAATTATGTTGCCATAATTGTCATGGCCCGTGTAGCGGTCGTATAAAGTTGCATACGCATACCATAATTATCAAAAGTAAAGATGCAACGAGGTTAATTTGATATAACAGATTAAAGACCAGCTGTTAAAATACATTATTAAGGGCCCTTTTCTCGCGTCACGGCCCAAATATCGATAGACATGATAGATAAATAAATAGAAAGATAGATATAGATACAGATAGATAGATAGATATAGATATTGATGCTTATCGACAATATTTTGGGGCTCTTTTGTTAACCCAGTGCATTCCCAAATCACAATGGCGATCATATATATATATATATATATATATTTTCTTTTTTTTTAGGGGGTTGGGAGTTGGATTCAAGTATTTTAAACGACAATCGCCCTCCACCTCAATTCTCAACTTTCCGCCAAGTTTTCTAAAAGATATTATTTTGGGCTTCTCTATCCCATGCCCATCAAAACAACACTCTTGAACTTTACTGACTCACTCAGTTCAACCACACCCACACATTAGGCGTTTTCACATCAGCCCGATAAAAATCCAAGCTCGAGAATTTTTTTCGCGATTGCGAGTCTCAGCCCGAATTTTTGTCGAGCTAATTCGACAGCTGAGTATGAGCAAACAGCATCAGTAATGAGTGTGCCCTCTCAAAAATTCCTCATGATTTGTGTGCAGTTTGCCTCGATCGATCGGGTCACACACGCTAGGCAAGATGGGATGCATCGCGCTAATTTCTCGAGTCGTTTTCACATTATCAAATAGCGCGCTACTGTATCCCGCTATTTCAGAAATTTCCCGAGTTGGACTCGAGAAATTTTCTCGATCACAGCGATACAATTAGCGCGCTAATTGGTGTTCACATTATCAAATAGCGCGCTATTTCGCTATCGGGAAAATTTCCCAAGTCAGAAAATAGCGCTCTATTTCGAAACTTCGGGCTGATGTGAAAACGCCTAATGCGTGCCATGCACTATACCGTATGTCCCCCCCCCCCCCAAAAAAAAAAAAAAAAAAATTACAATGGGGCCCTCCACAATGATATCTTTAAAAATAGTGAATCAATCTAAATACAAATTCAGGATATGAAACTATAACTCATTGCCCACATCTTACAGAAAACCACATTCGATTTGCTTCAGTGGTCAAAGAGAAATGAGGAATTTTGTAGACGATGTTGGGAATCTATTCCGTCTAAATTCTGTCTATTGTTCACAAACTAGAGCATTGAATTGCTAAAATTGGAAGAATCAGATTCATGACATGCTTTGCAACAATCCACATTTCTCTGTGACCGCTTAACCAAATTGAATGGGGTTTTCTCCAAAATAGAGCTAAGATATTATATTTTACGACCCTGAAGTAGCACTTAGACAGGTTGATCATTATTGGGTGTTATGAATGCGAAAATCTTATTGTAATTTTTTGGGGACATACTGCAGTAAGTCGCCCAAAAAATTACAATTAGATTTTCGAATTGATAACACCCAATATGATTAATTCTTTTAAATTAAAAAAAAAATGCAGGTGCACGAATTTGCACAATACGAAGGTATGCATTATTAAAGTGTAACTATTCACAGCCCTGTCGCTGTACAGAAGTCGGCGACGGCGTGCGGCGCGTCCTCTGATCTGGTCGGGCTATTAAACGACAGAAGTGAACTAACTACCTGTAGTGTAGAAAACTGCGTGAAAACAAAAGGGAAAGCCCTCTCTCTCTCTCTCTCTCTCTCGATCTCACTCGAACATGACAAGGCATATCACTTCATTCGTGTAAATTCAAAAATAACGTGAGAAAACAAACAAACAAACAAACAGTGTGTGCAAACCGGTAATCGTGTCGGGGAGTGTTCCTGTGTGGAACTGCAGACTACTAGTATACTTATCCGCTGATAGTGGACCGCAACGCGGAAGAACGCATTACAGAGCGATTATCATATTTTGGTTTATTTAGCACATGTGTGTTGCGTTTTTGTTCTCTCTAATAATGTTTTGCACACATCTATCTTAGTTGCAAATGAACATAACTAAATGAAATGAAATAGTTATTATCGTGTAATGATGTATTGGCTTTTGTAGCTTATTTTGGATGATTCCGTACTTTCCCATTCACTTTCCTTGAGGAGTGGATGGATATGATCTAGCACAGTTAACCTGATATACTGACATTGTTGAAACACAAATTAATCCTCACCTTTCTCAGGACCCGTGAACATCTGAGACATGTAGGGTAGGACATCGTTGGGGTCCAAAACCTCCAACAATACTGGTTTGTAGACTACTGTTACTACTTGGATGTTCCGTTCTCCGTCCTGCTCTCCTCCTTCTTCAGCCATACTTCAAGTTGATTCCGGGTACCTTTTCCGTAGTCGTGTATTACAGCGCTAAAACCTCAGCCTTGCTCACATCGAATGACTTGGCCAAGTTTGTGGCTTAGAAAGATTGTGCCTCTGGTTTAATAGACACTGGGATGCCACTCTCTACTCAGTCAAAATAGTATTTCTAGGCACTACTGGTATGATAGTTTGCACGAGTTCGTATATTATATCCACTGGAGGTTCCTCCCCCCCCCCCCCCTTATTTTCTGCAATAGCAAAGGTGCTGGTAAATGTCATCATGTTGTCGATTGGTTCAACAACTGCAATGTACATAACTTTAGCCAATCAGTTGTAGCGAACTATACTGTCTGTGACAGCCGCTTTTGGGATACCCACAGCTGTAGATGACGTGGGGAACTGAAGTGGGAATTCCCCACGCTTGCTCGCTTCGTTTCGCAAGAGCACACAGATCGCTCACAGCATTACGACATAGGTGAAATAGCCGCTGCACTCTGCGAGTCAACAATGCAATCATGGAATGAGTCACATGGAATATAGACCACATAACGCAACAGCAGCATAATCAATTAGAAAAGTTCTCATTTTTTTTTAATTTGTTTTTGATTATGGGAAGATACAACTTAATTATCGCTGCCTCTCTCCCTCCCTCTTTCTCCCTCTGCCTGATCTCTTTTTCCTCCCTACGGAGCCACACTGAATTAAAACACAGTCCTGCTGCGGCATATTTATTTATTTATTTATTTATTTATTATTTACACGAATTCGCCATGAATATTGTTTGAGAGGGGGTACTGTTCTTACACCATTTCATATACCTGGTTTGTTTTGTTTCTTTGACGTGTCGGTTTTGAAATAATATCTCCTGCATATCTCCGGTAAAATTTATGTCGGGGAACAGATTTTGCTGGCTGAATTGATTTTGTAGGATACCACAGAGCTTACATAATATGGCTCGCCAGTGCAGTGCCACTTGATAAGCTTATCCTTGAAGATGAGGATCACCGTCTGAACTTAATTAAAACACTTCATGTGCAAATGGAGCTTAAGACAAAAGTAGACTATGTTGAATTGCTAATTGAAATTAACAGGACTGGAAAGGAAAGAGGTTACAAAAAAAAAAAAAAACAACTTCAAAAATCTAACAAAAAAAAAGGTCCATGAAAATGATGGCAACTATGAATGCATTGTAGTCGCTCACTATTGATATGCTGTAGACCTAAAACACAAGAATAGGTACAGTGACAGGGATGTATAATCTATTGACATTCCTGCGCCGACATGACTTAAAAATTATGTTTTACATTAAAAAAAAAAAGTACATTAGGCAATAAAAGAAAACTGTTTCTCACAAATTAAAGAGTGGAACGATCTGCCAAATTATTGATATTAGGAACAGTAGGATATACTTTAGGTTCAAGGTTAAGTTTTTCCGAAAAAAAAATCCTTGAAAATTATGGCAAATGAGCAGTACGATATTCGATAGGTTCAAGGTTCAATAATTAAAACAAAGCTCTAACAAATTAAAGTGAACTAAGTTTTAGACACCAGTCTTAAACATTTTACAAAAGAGTGATTTTCTGACCAAAGATTATGAGCCTAAACAACACACATTCTTATTTGTTCTATGTGATGTGGATGCGTGTATGTGTGTGCATTTGTGTGTTTTAGTAATGGTCTTCATTTTCTTATCTCTTTGCATAATAAATTTTAATGATGTTCATCATAAGCCTACACTCAGTGCTATGTTGTAAATTTAAAGAGATGATACTCCGTAGTGGTATTGGTTGAGATGAGTATTCAGCTTTTAACTTTTTGCGAGGTATGCCTACTTAGAAACCCCCTTATCCATGGGCGTAAATCCGGGGGGGGGGGATGGGGGATATATCCCCCCCCCCCCCTGAAATTTGAGAAAAAAATGGAGGAAGCAGAAATGTGATTGTATCAATTTTAGCATATTGCATGACGGTCGTACGCCCGCCTTCAGACAGGTAACAGAGCTGAACAGTATTCTATCTTGTAGGATAATGTATACATAATTTTCTCAAGCGCTCGCTCGCTTCGCTCTCTCGCGAAGAAAGTAATATCTATACATAAGGTATGGTCCAGACGTTGACAACGTCAAATAGCATAGGCTTACATGTAAATATGCTATGACGCGAGCAACTCGGGACCATCTGCAAATTATATACGAAAACAAACAAACAATAACAAAAACTATACCGCCATAATTGAACCCCCTCCATTTCCTGAATTATTCCTAAAACGATGATGACTCTGATACATCTATGGGCATACCCAGGGATGATCAGGGGCGTCGAATCTACAGTTGTATTTCGGGGGGGGGGGGAACAAAGGGACATTTGCCCCGCCCGTACGAAAATGTTGGGGGCAGACAAATCGGTTGTCCCCCAAGCAATTCCCGAGATTAGGACAAATCTCGAACTTTCTTTATGGAAAATTGTCCAACTACCGCCAGAACTATGCACCGGATCGTTGAATTGCAATCATAAATATGATGCAAAAGCTCCGTTACTGGGTCCCTTTCGATAGACTTTGTACACTTTTGAGATTGACGTATTTCCTAATATATTTTATCAAAGAGTGTGCAGCAGATCTTTCACTTACCAAAGCTTCCTCATATTATGCAGAGGCGTCGATGGAGGGGGAGGGGGATGGTTCCCCCATAAAGTATTGGGGACAAACATATCATTTTGCTCCTCCTCGTAACTCCCGAGATGTGGAAATGTTTTTACTTTTTTGATAGAAAACTATACTGTCTAAATATTTCATCCAAAGATGGCTGAATTTCAATTCTGAAAATACAAAATCTCCCTCGTGTAAGAGGGGATAGGCCTAACCCCTTCCATATCCTCCCCGTTTCTAGTTAATACACTTTAGATTGACAGATTCTAAAATGTTTCATCTAAAGTGTGTACCAGGTCTAATCCTTCAGTTTAAAAAAATGCATATGTTCCGTGGGTGGGAGGAGATAACTCTAGATACTTTCGATTATCGGAGGGTTCCCCCCCCCCTTAAAAAAAAAAAAAAAAAGTATACACTTCTGGGATTGAAAATTTCCCAGATTACATCATAAATGTGTTTACGAGATATTTTCATCTGAATTCTAAAAATGCAAAAGCACCCTCGTATTCAGGGGCGTCGATCCTGGAGGACGCGGGAGCGCGGACGGGGGAAGAGGGGAGGGGCAAACATATCATTATGATCCCCAATGATTCCCTAAATGAAGAAAATTTTCTTGCGTTTTTTGATAGAAAACTGGAAAGGTGGTGTTAACACTCGCCCACGCCTTCTCCCTGCTCGCCCGCCCCCTCCCCCCCCCCCGCCTCTATGCATACAAGTAGACTGGTTACACTTTGAACATAGACAGTTTTCCAAATATGCCACAAAATGTGTGCACCAAAACGTTTCAATGCAATCATAAGATACAGAATCTCCCTCGTGTAGGAAGGGAGAATAGGGAATAGGGCTTATCCCCTCCCACCTTCTCTGTTTGACAAAATCCCAGATATTCCAACAAAAAAGTGCACCAGATTGTTGAATTTCAGTTCTAAAACTGAAAAAGCTCCCTTGAATATGGGAGGCGTATCTTGCCACCTTCCCATTGCTTGGTCCCCTTTATAGACTTAGTATACTTTGGGGAATGACAATTTCCGAATTTTCCACAAAAAGTGTGCTTCAGATCGCTTTGTTTCAATTCTAATAACGTAAAAGCTCCGTCTTGTGTTCCCCCTCCCACACCCTCCCCCTAAGCTCTACCTCACTAGACTTTCCCATTATAACACAAAGATGGTGCACACTCGGAATAAGAGCTAAATTCCATGATTGTAACACTTCCCTGAAAAAGCCCTATTTATTTCTTCAATTAGTATTTTTTTTTGGGGGGGGGGGGGCCGCTGGAAAAAATTCCAAGTAATGCACCAAAAGCTTGCACCAGATCGCTGAATTTCAGGTCTGAAAATGCAAAATCAACTTCGTTTGGGAGGAGAAATGCCCCTTATGTACACCCTCGTGTGCTTACTTTTTCTGTTTGAATTGCATAACAGACAGCGTTCATGATAATTATTCACTGTAAAAATCAATTCAATGAGTTTATTTACGTAATCGACATCAACAAGTGGGACTGTTTCAAGTCGATGAAACACCCAAACATGCATAAAATTGCACCATTTACAACATCAAAATGCAAAAAGTTCTCACCATGGGAGGGGGAACATCCCCCTCCCGCACCCCCCCCCCCCTTGCTCGCTCCGCTCGCTCGGGTTCGATCGCGTTCATGATATTAAATGTAAGAATTAATACAAGAAGTGAATTCAAATGATACCATTTTTATAGCCAAATTGTTTTAAGATAATCGACATTAAAATATATTGCTACTTAAACAAGTGGGACTGTTTCAAGTCGACAAAACGCGAAGAAAAAAAATGCATCAAATTGCACCATGTACAACATCAACCCCTCCCTCCCCCCCCCCCCCCCCCCAGCTCGCTCCGCTCGCTCGGGCTTGGTCGCGTTCATGATCTTCAGTGTAAGAATTAATACAAGAAGTTTATTTAAATGATACCATAATATATAGGCAAAATTGTTCAATAATAATCTACATAAAATGTACTGCTACTTTAAACATGTGGGACTGTTTCAAGTCGATAAAACACGCAAAAAAATGCATCAAATTGCACATACAACATCAATATGCAAAAAGTTCTCACTGTGGGAACCGCTCCCCCTAAGATCAAATCCTGGCTACGCCGGTGATACAGCTGTGATTTTTTTTTTTTTTTGGGGGGGGGGGGGGGTGTCAAAATCGCCTGTCAGTCAAGAAGAAAGAACATCAAAAGACAAGACAAACAACAACAAAAAAGCCTGCATACTTTTAAGGTCTGATTTTCCGCCGAAAGTCGGCTGACAAGCAAAAAAACAAAAACAAAAAAACAAAACAAACAAACAAACAAACAAAAACAAGAACAAAAAGTCTTCATATTCTTGCTGCCACTTTTCTCCCACTTTGCATGCAAAAGAGTGGGACATTCGATCCCTGTAAAGTGTGTGTGTGTCGGGAGGGGGACCAAGCTTCTCTCCCCCCCCCCCCCCCCCCCTCCACTCTCCCCCCAAACAAAGGGCTGCGCCGGTCCGGTTTATGGGCTTGTAATCGTGGTGATGGTGACTATCGCCGATCATCTCCCCCCCCCCCCCCCCTTCTTCTTAGTACGGATTTACGCCGTTGCCCTTATCAATGTTAAAGAGCAAGCAATAAGAGAAATTCAAAGTTTATATGATTTAAAAAAATTCAATTCTGAAATGGATGATGTCAAAAAATAAAATAAAACAAAGCAATCATAAGGAAAGGTGGGTCCCACATTTTATTAGAATCGCTTTGTTTTGGATATCTCATACATTTCAAAGCCAATTGTTATCAATTACAATCATTTTTAATTCGTCTATACATGCTCTTTCATATTTCATGAGGTTTCTCTTTATCTTAAAATGTAAATTTTAAGATAAATCAAAAACAAACATCTCTCAGTATCAACACTTGAGAAAGGGCGGCGAGACGCTCGAAAATTTGTGTGAAGAAATAAACCGTTGGTGAATACAGCATGAACTTTGTTGCAGCTTTGTTACTTATATATATATATATATATATATATATATATATATATATATATATATATATATATATATATATTTATATTTATATTTATATATATACACTTGGTGATTCTATCCTTCTATGAAGAGTGCTCGATATCCTCAAAGGAAGAGCTTTTGACAGAAGTATTGGAACAAGTTCACGCGGTTGACTGCAGGTTCATCCGTATTTACTGCAACTCTGAGTTTCATGCAACCTCCATGGGGTGCAATCACCAGGCAATTCCTGATAATATTGCCTGGTGATTGCACCTCATAGAGGTTGCATGAAACTCAGAGTTTTCGGACGGATGAACCTGCAGTCAACCGCGTGAACTTGTTCCAATACTTCTATAACCTCTCTCTCTATATATATATATGTTTCATTCAAAACTGTGATTTTAAACTATATTGGAAAGGAAATCCCCATTTCTAAGCCCTAGGCTTTTGCGTGATTTCCTCCTTTGACTCACACTTGTATGTAAATATTTTGTATGTGATTTTATGAAATGAATAAATTGAATTGAATTGAATTGAACATTAAATTGAAAATCATAAAACGTTGGGAAATCTGAAGCCCTGTCTCAACAAACTTATAAATATATAGTGATTATCATTCCTCTATAACTTGTCTAATGTAGGCCTATGGACTTGTGCAGCATTTTGGTATTTGATTAATAGTCTCGTGACTGGTCTGATTGATAATTGATATCAACTATAACAGATGACTTAGTTTTTGTCACTGGATATTATAGTGACTGTTGTCCACTGTGCCACCGAATCCCAGGTCTAATTGCATTTTGTATGGAGTGCCCTCACAAACCCTGGCTTCTCAAGGGGCCCTTCAAAATCATATAATTTTGTAACTCGTGAATTTTATTCAACATCGATTTACGTAATATCTCATATATACTTGATTTTTGGTTTTCAATAAATTAAAAATGAAAATGAATTGAAACATAAAAGTATAAGGGCGCAACCCATAGAGTATAACAGTGAATATTCATACTATAGGGGCGCCTCTTGAAGCGGCAATATGCTCAATTGCCGTGGAATTAATGTCACATAACATCATGTCAACCAGTGTGCCTATAGGCTGACAAGCAAACAAGGAGACAAGCAAACAAGCAAAATGCAGCAGTATTTGTACAACATATCAGTGAAAGTTTGGGGAAAAGCGGACATATTGTGTTCAAAAGTTATGAATTTTTAAAGTATCTGCACAGTCACTGCTGGATGATAAGACTACTACAGTGTATAATGCCACATGGTTGTGTAGGGCCTACAACGATAATCAAGGAAAATATAAAGAGAATTTCACAAAATGTTACTTTTTGCAAAAAGTGCACTTATCCTCAACACGTTACTGACGTATGTTAAGGGTAATATTATTCCCCTTGCCTTCTGAAAGAGGGAAGTTAGGCCTAAGTGTTCTTTTATTATGCGAAAAAATGGAATATCTTGAATTTTCTTTATACTTTTTTTTTATACCGTTGTTTACATGTGACATCTCAAGCTGTAGTCCTCTCATTCAGCAGTGACAAAGCAGTGTAGAAACTTTAAAAATTTCATAATTTTTAAACGTATTGTCCGATTTTCCTCAAACTCTTGCTGATGTGTTCTATCAATATTGCTGCATATTACTTCACTCTGACTCAATTCACATGTCTATGAAGGTGAATTTGTCCTTTAAACATGCCGCCCAATCGGCTAACAAGAAAAATAAGGACATAAGAAATAAAGAAAATAAAAATAGGTGCTAGAAAATAATTGAAGTAAAACAACGACTTCACAACTTTTTATTGTCAATTTCGTCGACAAATCACGGTATCACCTGACAAACTAACAAACCAACCAAAATAAGGTACCACAGTACACTAAACACGTAGAGACTTCCTTCCCTGTAGCAATTATGTTAGAATTATGCTAAAAACAGACAAATTATGCCTAGCATAGGACCTAATGCCAGGCGCTGAAGCGTCTAAAATCATGCCAGAAAGCATCTACATGGGCGTCACCAGGGGAGGTGCGTTGGGCGCGAACGCACCCCTCTTCAGACAAAACAAAAAAAAAAAAAAATAAATAAATGAGTAAAATAAAAAATAAAAAATCACCACTTCAGTCTGCGAGCGACCTCAACGCCGGACGCTATATAATTGTTCTTGTTTTTTTTTTATTATTATTTGTTTTATTGTTTTTTATATTTTGAACCAGGGACAAAAAATTCGTTGGGAAAAGCAATTCGCACCTCGGGCTTTGGCAGCACTGATTTTAGACATACACATTGTATCTACTAGTATTCTACAGTGTTTACTATTTATCGACCTTACTGTACATCCGTACGGTACGGAGCACGTACACGTCTGCATGTGCTTGTGCTACTTACAAGTATGTAGGGTCTATGTACAGCACGTTACTTCTGACCAATCCATATTGATAATGCGAGCCCAAGTGCGAGCCTTAGCCTCATAAAAAAAAAAAAAAAAATGGAGGGGCAAGTATATCATCCCCCCCCCCCTCCATAATTCCCGAGACGAGAAGATTTTCTTGCTCTTTTGACAGAAAAAAGTTCCCCCATAAAAACATTGGATGGGCAAGCATTATAATTTTGCCCCCCCCCCCATAATTAATAATTCCCGACATGAGAAGATTTTCTTGGTTTTTGACAGAAAAAAAAAAAGTTGCCCCAATAAAAATATTGGAGGGGCAAGCGCACCACCCCACCCCATGCACATAATTATAATTCCCGAGATGAAAAGATTTTCTTGCTTTTTTTTTTGTTAGAAATCTGTACAATCATTTCACCCAAAGTGTGCACCAGGTGGCAGGTTGCTGAATTTCAATTCTAAAAAGCAAAGTCTTTTTCGTGTGGGAAGGGGATACCCCTTCCCACACCCTCCCCGTTCGGTCTATTTTCCATGGACTTAATACACCTTTAGATTGACGGATTTACAAATGTTTCATCGAAAGTGTGCCCCAGATCTGTCACTTTACTTAATAAAAAAAAATGCAAAAGTTCCGTCGTGGGGGAAGGGATATTATCTCCTTTCAATTAACCCTTTCCCACTGGCGTAGCCGGGGGGGGGGGGGGGGGGGGCGATGGGGCAGTCTCCTCCCCCCCCCCATTAAATTTTGACCGGGGATTTAGAAGGCGCAAAAAATAAAATCGAATATGGGAGAGGTATCTTGCCATCCTCCCTTTGCCTTGTCCCTTCTATAGACTTAGTACACTTTTCGAGGAATGACAATTTTCCACAAAAAGTGCGCTTCAGATCATTTTATTTCATTTCTAAAAATTCAAAAGCTCCGTCGAGCGGGAGGGGTATCCCCCCACATCCTCCCCCAAGCTCAACCTCACTATATTTTGTACATACACAGAGATGATGCACCCTAGGAATAAGGGCCATTAACACTTCAATGGAAAAAAAAAAACAACCTATTTCTTTAAATTATTATTTTTTGGATGGGCTGGAAAAAATTCAAGTATTGCAACAAAAGTTTGCACCAGTAGGATCGCTGAATTTCAGGTCTGAAATACAAAATCACCTTCGTGTGGGAGAAGAAATGCCCCTTATTTATTATGTTCACCCTCGTGTGCATGCTTTTTCTGTTTTATTGCTTAACAGACAGCGTTCATATTATATTCATTGTAAGAATGAATACAAGAAGTTTATTTAGATTTTACCATTTTAGAGGCAAATTGTTCAATAATAATTTACATCAAAATGTACTGATACCTTAAACAAGTGGGACTGTTTCAGGTCGATAAAACACGCAAAAACCTCCATCAAATTGCACCATTTACAACATCACAATGCAAAAAGTTTTCACCGTGGGAGGGGGACACCCCTCCCACACCCTCCCCCCTCGCTCCGCTTGCTCGGGCTCGGACGCGTTCATGACATCAGTATAAGAATTCATACAAGCTTAAGTTTATTTAAATGAACAACCCCCTCCTACAGCCTCCCCCCCAGCCCCCCCCCCCCCCCAAGATGAAATCCTAGCTACGCCGAACCGAATGTTATTCCCTTTCCCCGCCTGGTTTCCCTTGAAAAGCTTCCTAAACAAATGTCTGTCCCCAAAAAAAAAAAAAATAAAAATAAATAAATCTCGTTACATTTAGTGTCAAAACGCAACCCCTTGAAAAAAAGCTGGTGACGCCCCCCCCCCCCCCCTGTAATATGCCAACTCTGACAACATAGGCAACAATACTGAGTACCAAATTAATGGTACATGTACCACGGGTAACTAAAATAATGTCCCTGTCAGTTATTCACTCCGAGATACTGCAGTACAATGTAGTTGCAAAGAGATTTTTCTAATCTCTTTCAGTAGTTGTTTCTTAAATTGGCAACAAAGGTACTAGGGAATTTTATTCGATAACTTCAGTTTTTAAGCTCTCGTTATCATAATAAATTATACAATTTCTTAATAAGCATTTTTTATAATTAAATATTATAAAAACACACTAAAACTTTATTCGTAAGGAAAAAAACGTAATCAAAACTTTAATCAAAACCAGAATGATACAAACTTTAAATAGTAACATACTGGGCGAGCCTATAGCTTGGTGCATAGCAACACGTTGTATATACCGTGCACATTGATCCTGTGCATGTACTACGTGTACGTGTCGTGCACGTACATAAAATATGTGTAACATATACATGCCGCCTATGGATACACAGAGTGGACTCGACTACGGCAGACAGCTAGGGGACCCGCGGTCCATGGACACGACCAATCTGGCCACTACCAGACGCAACGTACTGCTGTTTCTTAATAAGCAGGTTACTTGTGCATTTCCGTTTTAAAATCAAAATGAGTTCCCACGATGAAGAAGAAGAAACTGGACCTTCTGTTGACTCCAACGATCCAGAAGAACGGATAGCTGCAAGGAGGCTTCGCATAGCCAAACGAATCGAGATCGCGAGAAGGTAGGCAGCCGACAGTACCGCAGCTAGCTGCAGCAGCTCAGCAGCAGTGCAGTGCAGTGTCACGGGGCTGAACGTTAACAGCACTCAAATGACTGTGTTGTTTTGTCCTAACGTTAATCTTTCAAACGTGTGCTAAATTCACACCTAAATTTACTAAATTCACTAGTAGATTCTAACCGGGATCTAAAGATAACTGTACGAATAATTTTCAAGATCCATCTAAATCTAACACATGTTACAGTTCTATTTCCTTCTATCTGTCTAGCTATGTAACGTTAGCCGCTACTAAATTTACGTAGTAACGTAGGGTTCCTACATAGGTCTAGTATTAAAGTAGTAGGCCCTAAATTTAGTAACTAGGATCTAGTTAGTAGTAACCCTAAAACCCTATCTAACCCCGGTTTATACTACCCCATCTCGAGGCTAGTTGCCTAGTAATTTACTGTAGTCTAGTCGAGGCTGTAACGTTAGTACGGTAGGCATGGTTAGGGCCTTGTACCGGTCAGGTTTCTAGTTATTGATATTTAACATTACATATTAATATTATTACAACTGTGAAGGCCTATGTTCATGATATTAGAAACCATAAATTTACTGAAAAGTTAATTCCTACAAATTGTATGGGGCTACAACTTAAAATTACAAGTTGTTGATGTGTGTACAGTGGTTGAATTTTGTAGACCCAACTTTATTGTCATAAATAAGAGTAACAAGTGTTAAAACAACCAATTTTCGGCAGGTCTCCAAAATCCGGACACTTGACTTATCACTTTCACGATCGAGCCAGCAAATTCTACTGTCACAAGACATGCATAGGGCCTCATAGGGCACATCGTTTCACATACTGGCACACTCGTTCACCACAGGAAAGTGCCTGAGTCACCTCCAAAAATCCATTTAGATGCTCTAACATCCCAAATTTTGCTATCAAAAACACAGATTCGCTGCAACTTTTCCAAAGCGAGCGCGAATTAGATCTAGGTCCCTTGTAAAGAATCAGGGTCACCGAAAAAAGCGCTAGAAATTGAAAAATTTATGCCGTTCTGTTGCGAGATTTTTAGCTTATCGCAAGCTCAGAGTGTGATGGTATCCTCAAAAACACAAAAGAAAAACAAAATCTCCGTGCGTGCCGATACAGTGAATAAATGTACAGGGGCTGAATGCAAGTGCAGAGTCCCTGAAATTCGGACACGAATGGGCACTGCAACATCCCCGATGCAACCTTGCGCCAACTAGGTATTAGTAAGGTATAGCACGTGCTCAGCGTAACGTCAGAGTCAATGTCAATATCGACGCTTCCCAAATATGAATTTGGCTCAAATTTAAGTGAGTGACAGGAAGTATGCTATCTGAGTGTGATATCTAGTGGAGAACCTGGAAAGTACATAGGAGATGCAGACTCTACACAGTTTTATAAGCGTTCATGCATGGCTACAGTATGAGTTACTCTGTATCATGCATTGAGACTCTTTTGATTTCGCATGACAGAAAAGAGATCTTTGATCTCTTTCTGGAGCTTGTAGAAATTGAAGTGGAAACAAATTGTGAGGATTAGAAGTCAACATTTGTGTGGATTATGTCTTGGTTGCTGAAAGAATTGTTGAGAAAATTACACAAATGGAATCATCTCCACAAAAGGAGGCAGAAGTATTCACAATTGTGAAATTTTGACACAGATGGTGTATCAGTTCCACAAGAATATGAGTTATGGTGATTCTCTTTCTTTGATTGATTAACATTATCTAGGGAAAAAAAATGTTTACACAGGTTGTAGTTCTTGGTTTGATACTGGGTTGACATACGTGTAGAAAATGACTGATGTCTTCTTTTGGTTGCTGGGATTTGTCTGTCAATTTTCATGACTAATATTGATTTCATTTCTCATCAGGGAAAAGCTTGGTGAAGATCCTAGTGCAAAGAAGAAAGAGGACAAAGAAGAACAAAGCAAAAGCAGAAAGCAAATCGAAGAAAGCAGACAGGTAAAAAGTTTTGTACTCTATGTTTGTCTCTACTGTCATCCTGGCAGAAATGATAACATTCATACATGTACAATCACATGTACATACATGTACAGTATGTACAATGAACTGTAGCTACTTGTGGATAGAGGCAATTCTTGTTGATCCCATGCAATGTCTTACTCTTAGAAAGCTGAATATTGTACTTCTTGTCAACCACTTGCCACCAGCAATAATAGTTTCCATTGCCAAGTATAGGCAACTAGGGCACTGCTGCAAGCCAGTTAAAAGTACTTTAAGAGAGCTTTCAAAATGCTGTCTTATACTGTACGAGCTGAGATTTTTCGCGTACAAATATTTTCGCGAATTGCTACTAGGAGAACATTTTCACGTGTTGTTAATTTCGCGGTTGCGAGGTCTAACTGTGCTTATCTGTTCGCATGTTGTTATTTTCGCATGTTGTTATTTTCGCAGTTCAAAGGCGATTCGCGAAATTCGCGAAAATAAAACCACCGCGAAAATTTCAGCTCGTACAGTACATAGCTTGTGTAGTAAATGATGCGCTGTAGCATTGTAATGTCTTGTGTAGCAGAATTTGCAGTGTAGCATTGTGATGGCTTGTTGTCTTAGACACTTTTTAAACTTTCCTGGCTCAGCTCTATAAAAATGATGTTCAAATTAATGAAGAAATACTGAAGCATACTTGTGAATATTTTGTAAAGGTTATGCTTTTATCAAGATAATAGTACTTCTGCAAATATGAAGAGAAAGAAAAATCACCATTGTTGTAAACTAGTTTTGACATGGCTAATTCTCTTGATAGCACTCTGATTTTTCAGAAGAAAAAAAAAATGAATATTTTGATTTAAATTACAAAGTGACATGTGGCATGAATTGAATGCTCATTTTATAATCATATTTTTGACATGAATACTATACAGCCTCACACTTTACTTCTTAGCAACTAGTCAATTCTGAAAATTTAGCAGTTAAAAAGCCAGGTATTCAATTATCACATGAAAAAAAGTCTCATCTTTGACACCACATACCAAAATGCCATATGGTATATGTATAAAGTTTATCAGAAAATTAGTTACTCTCTGCAACCCAATAAGATGAGAATTACCAACTCTCTCCATTCTTTATCAGCTACAGCTGTATGTAGGATTGCACTATGACTTCATGAGAACATTGTAGACAGGTGATGAAAGCACAATTACAGAAAGTCTTGTAAGGAAATGTCCCCCAGAGTAGTCAAGTAGAGGATTTGTTTCATTATTACAAATTATGTTTATGCAGTATTCTCCTTTACTGCCTTGTAATGTTAATGAGATTTATTTTGTCAATGTAGAGAGTGACCAAACTTCAAGGCCATGGGACTGAGCTGGTTACCAATGTCAGAGTGGCAGCAGACTCTAGGGAGGCACAGAGACGGACTGAAGAAGAGGAATCTCAGAGACAAAGGTTGTGATAAGTTGTGATAGTTGTTACAAGCTACTGAAATCCTTGCATCTGATTGGCTGAGAGCAAATTTGTCACAGAAATGTGGCAGTTGTCACTGATAACAAGTTTTATGAAACAGGACCCTGGGTCAGAACAGCAAAAAGAGAAAAAAATATATATCCACCTGTAGTATCACCCATCACCACACTTTCTCAAGAAAGTTGAAGATATCAAACACAAGAAAAGTGACAATGAGAGAAAGTTCTTTTTTTCTTCAAAATTGATATTTTGATGTCATTTTTACCGAATTTCAAGACTAGTGTACATTAGTGAAGCATTTGACATAGATGTTTTGAGTTGATGGTATTCTTCACTCTCTAATGTCTTGCATATACTGCCATGTACAGTATAGTATCTTGTGATTTGACAGAGATGTATATCTGTAGTCTTGATTTGTTGTGACTGAGCATGCCATATACATCATCTTGTGATTTCACAGGGATGAGAAGCTGGAGGCAGAGGCCAAGGCTGGTCTGGAGCGTTTTGAAGAGATCACCAAGCGTTGGGAACAATCCAATGGACGTGATATTCCTCAGGAGCTGCATGAGATCTTGATGCAGCAAAAAGCTCTTTGTGATGGGATGATAGATGAGAAAAATAAACTCATCAATGACTTTCAGATGGTGAGATGATTTGCTACACTTGTGTTGAGGCTTTAGTGGAAAACATGTGTGTATGTATGTCATAATTCAATGTTTTTTTTATTTGTTTTTTCCTTTTGAGTCTTCTGTAGATTTGTAGGTTCATCATTCTAACACTTCTAGATCGGTTGTATTCTAAAATCATAAATCATTTCTTACTAAAAGCTCTCAACCAATTAACCATTCCCTTGTTGGAGCTGATATTCAGTGACAAAGCAGCAACTGAGAACAGCCAACTGTCATATAATGTAATAAACCTGTAAGGCTAAGCTCTCACTCTTACACTTGAAATTTTGTTATTACTCTCGAAATTATATTGCATGACTTATTAATTCTGCAAATGTCTTTACAAGATGAGTCTCCTTTATTCTGGCAAGGAACTGGTGCTGAATATATCTCTTTTGTTGAGGAAAGAACATGTACCAGTACTGATTCAGGCATTATGATGCAAAGCCTAGCTACTACAAATAATTGCTTTGCAGCAGCTTCTTTTTTCTGTGTCATATCTCATTTACCTTTTCTAGGAGTTGGAAGTATTAACCACCTGCAAAGTTTATTTATTTATTCATTTATGTATTTATGTATTTATTTATTTATTTATTATTATTTAATTATTACCATTATTTATTTATTTTTTAAGGAGCTGAAATCTCAAGATGATCAATATGTGAAGGACCTGAAGAAGCAGGCAGAAGATGTGGATCTCATGATAGAAAGAATGGAGGAACAGGTGAAGAATCTCACCAAGGCTTATCGGGATGAAATCAAGCAGATTGAGGTAAGAGCTTGGAAAGGTTTATTCATAACACAAAACTCCACTGATCTTATATGGTAATGATACTCAAGAGGTACATGATGCAGTGATAGTGCATGAATAAATACGACTGAGGAACAGTGATATTTCTCTGAACATGACCAACATTCCTAATACACCTTAGATATTAGAAGTTGCTTGTTGTATGAACATTATGTGGATGTAAATGGACATAGCTCTTTATGTCTACTGAGAAGCTTGTACTGTAATGGATTTGTGTTTGTTTGCACTGTGCTTCTTTTGTTTTGTTGTCTTTCGTTATGTAGAAAAACTATATAATGCATTATCTTAATACTGATCTTCAAATGAAACAAACTTTGTGTGCAGAAAGCCTTTGAGACAGAGCGAGAGGAGCTTCTAGAAAACAACAAGCGCAAATGGGAGCAGTCCATGTCAGGCCGTAGAGACCAAGAACTGGATTACATGCACCAGAGAGAGAAGCGGGTGGATGAGTACGAGCAACAGATTCAACATTTAAGGATCCAGGATGCCGAAGAGTACAATATGGTCAAAATCAAGCTTGAAACTGATGTCCAGGTGAGTTTTAACTGGCTTCATAATATGCTGGAATCCTATTGTCAAGTCTATGTCTACTAGGAATAGAAGGTTTCCACCTGTATTCAGGAGTATTAGTACACCTGCAGAAACAAACTGTGTTTTCACAATGATCCTGACTCATCCAGGAATAGAACCACCATCTCTTCTATATGTACACAAACTCTATGACAACTTCAAGTTCCTAAAACATCAAGGAGAATTTTCTTATAGAAATTAGCCGCGAACACTGTGAAGCAAAAGTAATAGATACCAAAAAGTCCGTCATTAGATACAAATCAAGACAGTTCACAACCTATATGGCACAATATCACCCACCATGGCAGTAGTTTGAATGCCAATATCGGGATTGTTGTGGTTACAATAGCCTTCATGCAGAGTCTGTGCATGTACAGAGATTTTGTAAGAGCCCTCAAACTGATGAAGATAATTAGCTTGTGCTTTATTGATTTAAAGAAATGTGTGAAGTATCGAGACTGTGCTGTGCCAATTAGAGAAGTATAATGCAGTGTGGTTTTTGATGAACTTCAAATCAAAGCAAAATCATGCACAAATGAGATATCATTTAAAATTTGGCAGATGCTGCTAAAATTATATATTTAACAACTTTTACTTTTTGGTAGTTTATGTAGTTCAGTTGAAAGTAACTTGCATTGTGAATTTACTGTATACCTTTAGAATCACTTTAATCAAAAGTGATTCCCGCAGTGATTACAAAGGTTGATGGGGGTAACCAGATTGATTATGTGGACAAGCAGTCTATGCAGCAGGTCAAGAATTAAGAATTAGTGTGATGTCAGCCAACTGTCTGATTGTCCTTTCTCTATGTGTAGGTGCTAGAACAGCAGCTACAACAGATGAAAGCAACATACCAGCTGAACCAGGAGAAACTGGAGTATAACTTCCAAGTCTTAAAGAAGAGGGACGAGGAAAACACCATCACAAAGTCACAGCAGAAACGCAAAATCACAAGGTAAGTAAGAATTATTGGTTGATGTTTCTGTGAAGGGTTTTCTTACACTGTGAAGGACTTGGGTGGATAAACAGTAGTAATAGCATAAAAAGCAGAATCAACCTTAGTTTTTAAGTGCTGTATAATGAATATCTGAAGCTACGCCAAAAACAATGCAGATTCCCTAGCAGTGAGGATTATGTGTAGTTGTCATCATTCTAAATTTTAGTTAACCTTTCCCTCGCTGTCTCAGCTTGTGTGGAGTAAGATTTCAAGTTCAAACAAAAATTAACAAAACCTGTCCAAATATCACAATGACATATTACATGTACAAGCTGCACTTTATACCTAGAAGTAAAATAAACTGCTCAAAAGGAATGTGTGAGGCTGTTCTACTTGATCTTTGATATGAATAATGCAGGGACTAGAACCGTTTTTAGAAGAGAACAAATTCATTGTTCTTGTCAAAGTTTCACCCCGCTGATCTTTCCTGATAAGGTTTTCCATCAATATCTAACATGGTACTACTCAGTTTGTTTTTGCAGCCATGAGAAAGCAAAGCTGAGGTTATAAATATTGAATGAACTTGGTATCAAGTAAGCATGTTTTGCTGATAAAAGTATAATTCAACAGAAAATAAACAGGTGCAGGTAAAAGGTGTCTGTAGTTTTCCATGAAAATAAAGCATTTCTTTGCTGGAGGCTGATTGTCTAAGATTTTGAATGACCATTGTTCCCATGACTTCAGACTGCAGGATGTATTAAACAACCTGAAAGTGAAGCTAGCCAAGCAGGAGAAGCAGTACAAGGAGGAGAACCAAGGGTTGGCTGATGATTACAAGAGGATCACTGAACAGTTCAAAGAACTCCAGAAGAAGTCAAAGTAAGATTTTAACATTGCAGACCATTTCTACTGAGATTACATGTTAAATTGTGTATGAGTCTTGGTAGTTCATCTGAAGACAGTTTTAGCCTTAGATTTACACAGTATTCCTCAAGTGTAACCTTTACACAAAAACTCAGTAAGTTTGTGTGTGTCCATAAAAATGCAGAGTATGGCTGAATATTTGAATTTGATGACAGGTGAAAACTGACTATCTGTGCAAAATCTCTATGTTAGGCTAGATATTTACTCAAAATGTTTAAATTGATATTCATAGTGGCATAAAGTCTGAAAGTAGACTGGGTTTTGAATTTCATGATATTGTTACAACGGGTTAAATCTACTGAATTGATAACACTTGAGGGTTGAATTGACTTACGTGATGTTAGCTCATTCACTGCAGATCTCCAACTGCCAACGGCGGTGCATCTTCTACGCGCACATCCATGGCCAGGGATGATGCGTTGATGCGCTGTGCGCTGCCTGGCAACGCAGTATGATGCGCGTTGCCAGGATGAGGGATATTCACTACATTATCCCCTCCTTACAAATTTGACGTCCCGTCAAAATATTACCTTGTTTGTACACAAACACGTTTCAATTCAACCAATAATGAACTAAATATTCTTACTTTTTTTTTAAACTACACTGATCTCATTCGTTACGTCTCGGACATTGCGCTGTATCCCTGTTCTTCACAGGTACCAATTTTTAAGCGCTCTAATGCTGAGAGTGACAAACGAGATCCGCGCATCTCGTCTGGTAGAGATCCGAATAACTCTTATAAATTCTTTCATCCAAAAGAATAAAATACTCGTACTGACTAATGAAAAACAATGGTGTCAGAAGGTGTCTGAAACGCAATCACACCACACACCAAAACATTATAAACTGGAAGCTAACTAAATGAATAAAGAAACTCAACAACAACAACAACAACAACAAGACTTTTAATTTCCATCATTACTTGTCTGAGTGCACTTATTAAGCACTGTTGCTGAGTTCGTCTCTTCGTCAGCCAGCCAGAATTCCTTGTGCACTCTGTACCGCCACAACCGGTCACGGTGCACAACTTTGGGCTTGCTTCCTTTGGTCATCTGAATTCTGTAGAGCACATCATTCAGTCTCTTCAATATTGTGAATGGTCCCTCCCACTCCGACTTGAGTTTAGGTGATAATCCTTTGCGCCTAAGAGGATTGTGCAGCCACACCTGTTCTCCTTTTTCTAAAGTTTCATCATGCATCCTTTTCGGCGTCAATATGTCCTTCGGTCCTGTACCACTGGGAGTTATGGAGAATAGATCCTGTCGTTTGCGCAGAAACTTCCGCATTTCATCTTTCTCTTCCATAGAAAGATCTGTCCCACCCCTTCCAACTGGTGGCTCTAAATGCGGTTCCAACTCAATCTGCTTCACCTCGACACCTTCTATCTCTCCCTTCATTCCCTCCCTATTTGAAGGATTGACAACACATTCGACACTTACGCATGTTCCAGTACACATGCTACGAGAAAGCGTGCTTGAAGCATCTGACTCTATAGGTGCAGCAACGCATCTCGATCCCAAATTAACCAATGTCTCACCTGACATTATCCCCACTTGATAATCCACCCCTTGGTGAGATTCAGTGACATCCACTCTCATGTTACACTTCGTTGATACGTCAACTGATTCACTATTTATTGCATTTCTTTCTGGTACCTCAGCCGAAGATGCTACAATTCTCGAGCATTTCACAATGCTAGCGCCCGACGCCTCTCGAAGAAGTGGAATTTCGTTCATTCCTATCTTAAGTGTTCGAGTTGCCATATCGATCATGCAATCTTGCGTAGAAAGAAAGTCAATGCCAATGATGCCCTCGTCGACAATATCAGCTACGATAACACGATGCTCCACCACGTCATTGCCCATGCGAATGCGCACCCACGCGGTACCTCTAACATCCGCCTTCTCACCAGTCACTGTGACAATTTGTCGTGCATCTGCGGTAAGTTGCATTCGTGCCTTCCTCTCGATTCTTCCCCAGACATCCGGTCTGATTAGGGTCACCCCGACCCAGTATCGACGAGGAACCTACACGCCTCTCCTTCAACTTCACCCCGCACGACAAGCCCTCCCGGCTCTCCTCCCAGTGACCTGATCATAACGTGATTTGGAGCATTCTCAAAGTTCCTAGTCGTCCTCTGCTCCGTGAGGGCGACTACTGGTCGTTTCCCTGCTTCTCCCTGGAAGCAGAAGTTGACGTGCAATCCTTTGCAAGATGTCCTCGTTGTTTGCAGACGGCACACGTCATTTCAGGGCAATCTCTGATAAAGTGTCCCACTTCGCCGCAGTTGTAGCATTGCCCTTTTCCCTTTTGTGTGGTCTTCTCTCTGCCACCAGTTCCACGTCTGATAGCTTTCTCAAGTCTCTCAACCAGCGTGTCCATCAATTCCCCAATGCCATAGTCAACCTTCACCTCCCTTGTCTTGACATCCCTCTGTCTTTCTCTACTAGCTAGGGAGAACGACTCCAGTTCGAGAGCGAGCTGCAAAGCCTTGTGAAGCGTCGCGCAACGATGTTGACGAAGTCGCAGACGCATATCTTCATCGCTGATGGCGTCGATAAACTGATCGAGAGCTAGCGACTCGTGAATTGCGGTGCCTGCGTCTGGATATGCCTGCATAACGAGACGGTCTAAGTCTCCTGCTAACTCAGGCAAGCTCTCGTCAGGGCGGCGTCGACGATTTCTAAACTGTACGTGACTCAGTTCCGACTGGCGGACGCAGCCAAATCGCATTCCAAGGGCTTGCACTAGTACCCGAAATTCACCTCTCTGCTGTGCTGGAATGGTAGCTAGAACCGAAGCCGCCTTACCTGTCAGACTTGCTGCCAGATAAACAGCCATCTGATCTTCATCCCACCCGTTTGATCGTGCTAACAAAGAAAACTGAGAGAAGTAAGCTTCCCACGGCACTGTTCCATTGTACGATGGAGGTAGAATCACTTTGCCGCGTTTCTGATTCAAACTAGACTGCTCTAGTAGTTGCGACGGAGATGGTTCCCTGGCTTGATCAACTTTAATTTCTTCACGCTTAGTTTCAACAACCGTCATGCGCTCTTCAAGTTCTCTTTGACTAGCTGTAACCGAGTCTAATTTTGCATTAATCGTAGATGTAGTCAGCTGCAAGCTTACAGTCAACCCATTCAACGCCATAAGTAGTGCAGTCACGACAGACTGATCGCTCGATGACTGACTTTTTACCGTTTTGGTTTTCCGCTTAGAGCGTGTTTTTACCGGTGTTCGTCGCATCATACTCGGTACATCAGACACTGATCATAAACAATAAAATGAACAACACGCATACACAACGTTGAATAAAACACATCAATTTACGTCAGCTGACAACTTACGCAATATTCATCTCATCAACTATTTATCCCATAATTCACTCAATTCAAACACCTCTCACAATTTGCACATAGTCCGGTAATTCAGTTTCATCCCACTCCTGACACCAATGTTACAACGGGTTAAATCTACTGAATTGATAACACTTGAGGGTTGAATTGACTTACGTGATGTTAGCTCATTCACTGCAGATCTCCAACTGCCAACGGTGGTGCATCTTCTACGCACACATCCATGGCCAGGGATGATGCGCTGTGCGCTGCCTGGCAACGCAGTATGATGCGCGTTGCCAGGATGAGGGATATTCACTACAATATACATCTTAAATCAGGGACCTTGTGATTGATAGTCTTGTATCTTATCCTCTTTAACCACCAAAGCTCCTCTCTTCAAAATCAGGATATATTTTTTCACTCTTTACTGTTGTCTTGAAGCACTGCTGAAATCTGTTCAAATCTTACAATGAGCCTTGGTCTCAGGATCATGTATCTAAAGGCCACTGCACACTATACATACGACTTTGGTCGCACGACTGACAAACTTTGGATCTGAAATAAACAAGTGTGTTTATTCTGAGACTATATGCTTTATGTAAGATCTGATGTCTCATACGTGTGACTGAAAGTTGTATACTGTGCGATGGCCTTAAGCTAACTGAGCTAAACTTTGATCCAAAACATGCACCTGTGTAAAACTGGCTGAAATTTTCTCTTTTTTGTTAATGATGTGTAGAAGGTCAAAGATTATTCAGTGAGATAGAATGAGCTGGGTACAAGATTTAAAACAACAACAACAACAGCAACAAAAGAAACAAATTATACCGCAAGAGGAACCCAAACCAATCTTGCTTTCCACAGCAAAATGCATGCATTTATCAAAAAGTTAAAACCACTTGTTTACCAGTAGGAGCACTGATTAAAAAAATATTCGAGTTATCTCATTTGATGCATATAATTATATAGTAGTTCACAAAACGTCCTACCATATAAACATTTTGCAATAAAGCCACAAATCTAAGGAAATTTCACTAATTTTCTCAATAAAACATAATTGTAGACAGTTTATTGTAGAAACGGTTTTGATAAAGCTAGTGTTCACAATGTGTATATTTAACAGTACTTATATTAATCATACTGATTAATATTTCTACATTGATTGATTCTATCCCTAACTCATATTTTGAAGCACTAAATCTTTTTTGTTTGTTTTTTTCATCTGCAATTGGTAAATAGTGGCTTTAAGCTGAATGAAAGTGTTTTGAATGGTAGCATCAATATTTTATGCTACTAATCACTAGTTGGATGTAGACAATTAGGCCAAAAAAAAAAAAGTGTTTGTTTGCCCTTAATTGTCAAAACCCAAGAGGGTCGGTAGGTCGTTTTTTTTTTTTTTTTTTTTTTTTTTTTTTTTTTTTTTTTTAATACAGGGTATACCCTTTTTTTTTCCATGTCAATGCACTCAAAACTCCAAGAGATTCATTCAAATTTACGTCTTGCCAGGGCCCGGTACGCGAGGCAGAAACGCTCACTGACAAACACTTCTAACGTTCATCTTTGTTAAATTTTGCAAACAGCTCCAAAAAAGTACCTTCCAGTGAGATGCTGGCAACTGAACTCCAAACAGTTTTGATGCCATGACAGCTGGTAACGGATGCTGCAAAAGTAGCCATCTTGTGAAGGGCTGCACACTAACCCATTTTTTCTGCCGGTCCGACCTGTCTCTGTCGGACCGGTAAATGCCCCGTTTTACCATTTTTTACAGGTCCGAACAGAAAATTTACCGGTCAACAACGACAACATAAAAAAACATTAAATGACTTGCAAACTTATTTTCTTGTTTTTTTATGGATGTACCCCCCCCATGTACATTTTACAGATTAATATTTTTTTTTTAAACTTGCATTATTTATTGCACAAGAAATTTAAAGACAGGAAAAAAATTAGAATGTTTGTTTGTGAATTAGTGTAAAATGATAATGAACAAAATCAGATTGTATCAAATGCGTTTGTGACTTTTTCTAAACATCAGCGCACGAACTTGCTGCGTAACCTGCTCTTGGTGGTCAGTTGGATTGCGATGATTTAATGAATTATTTTAGCTGTGATATTTTCTGATGCACGCGATACAAGGGGTTCTTTATTTTTCTCCCGATAATCTCTTCGCATTTGTGCATGCGTTCTTGAAAGGTACACGACATGCAGGGCCGAATTCGCAATTTTTGCGCCCATTTCCACCTCAAATATTAGCGGGATTGTGACGATTTCATAAATTACTTCGGCTGTAATATTTTACGATGCACGCGCCAAAAGGGGTTGAAAATGCGTCCTTTATTTTTTTTCCCGATAAACTCTTCGAATTTCGTAAGTGCGTTCTTAAAAGATGTACCACACGGCCGAATTCATGATACTTTTTTGCGTCTATTTCTACCTCAAATGTCAGCGGGATTGTGACGATTTCATAAATTACTTCGGATGTAATCTTTTGTGATGCACGCACCACCTAGAATGGTTGAAAATGCGTTCTTTATTTTTCTCCCCATAATCTCTTCGCATTCCGTACAATGCGTTCTTAAAAGATATACGACACGGCCAAAAATCATGATTCTTTTTGCGCCTATTGTTTCCTCAAACTTCAACGGGATTGCGATGATTTTACGAATTATTATTCGGCTGTAATCTTTATGATGCACGGGCCAAAAGGGGTTGAAATGTGTCCTGTATTTTTCTCTCTATAATCTCTTCGCATTTCGTACATGCGTATACGACACGGCCGAATTTACAATCCTTTCAGCGCCTATTTCTACATCAAATATCAGCGGGAATGCGATATTTCGTTAATTATTTCTGCTGTAATCTTTTGTGATACATGCACCAGAAGGGTTGAAAATGCGTTCTTTATTTTTCTCCAGATAATCTCTTCGCATTTGTGCATGCGTTTTCAAAACTATACACTGCATGCAGGGCCGATTTCGAGATTCTTTTTGCGCCTATTATTGTTTACTCAAATTTCAACGGGATTGCGAAATTTTCATGAATTACTACTCGGCTGTAATCTATATGATGCAAGCGCCAAAAGGGGATGAAAATGTGTCCTTTATTTTTCTCCCGCTAATCTCTTCCCATTTCGTACATGCGCTCTTAAAAGGTATACGACACGGCCGAATTCACGTTCCTTTTTGCGCCTATTTTTAATGAATATCAGCGGGTTTGTGGCGATTTCATTAATTACTTCGGATGTAATCTTTTGTAATGCACGCACCAGAAGGGTAAAAATGTGTTTTTTTATTTTTCTCCCGATAATCTCGTCGCATTATTTTGTGCGTGCGTTTTGATAACCAACACGGCATGCAGGACTGAATTCAAGATCCTTTTTGCGCCTATTATTTCCTCAAATTTCAACGGGATTGCGTTGATTTCATGAATTTTTATTCGGCTGTAATCTTTTATGATGCACGTACCAAATGTGTCCTTTATTTTTTTTTTTCTCCTCTATAATCTCTTCGCATTTCGTACATGAGCTTTTGAAAGGTGTACGACGCGGCCGGCCGAATTTATGATCCTTTTTGGGACGATTTCTACTTAAAATATGTAAGCGGGACTGCGATGATTTCATGATTTTTTTTTTCTCCCTAGTATTATCTCTTCACATTTTGTGCATGCGTTCTTAAAAAGTACACGGAAGGGCCGATTTCGTGATCCATTTTGCGCCCATCTTCATTGTGAGATCATTCTGAACGAATGAAAATATTCATTTGTGAAATGACTGTGTAAAACGAAACTGAACGCAATCAGATCCATTTACTGTATCGCAGAATATCGAATATGTTTTTACTTTTCTAAAAATCGACACAAGTAAATTAGTTCTAACATGTCAACTGCCACGCTGCTGCGAAGCCGGGATCGGATCGTGAGTAAAATCACCCAGAAATGCGTGCGCTTCTAATTCTATCAATGCTTCTTGTTTGGCATGACCGCCGATCGCAAGCAAACGAAAAGCAGTTACACTGTACATGCTTTGCATGTATTGCATGGCATGGCAGTGCGTGAGCAGCGCCAATGCGCAAGCTAGCGCGAATAACTGGTCGCCAGTGTGCAGCCCTGTACTAAGTGCATAATAATACATGCATTGATTGGATTTCGTGCGCGTGCACGCATGTGAGCCAAAAAGGTAGCTACATTGTAGCATGCAATGCATGCTATAAAACGTAGCCTGTGGACCGACGCGGCCCGACCACAATTACGACGGGTCGGTGAGATGAAAAAAAAAAACAAACATTTTTAGACTTTTTTAATTCTTTCTCTAGCTTAAAATGGATAATTTTGGGTTTAAAACCATTCACAAATTTGTAGAAGATGAAATTTGTGGAAAAAAATAAACTTGAAAGAGCAAAAAAAAAAAAAAAAAAAAAAAAAACGCGACCCGAAATTTCCGTGATTTTCGGTCGGTCGCGAAGGGCAAACAAACCATTTTTTTTTTTTGGCCTTATGAAGGGCATATCTTCACTAACTGTCTCTTGTCTATTCTCTATCAGGCATTTTCAGGCCACAGACACAAAAAAATTTCATGACATCTGGGTCATGAATGAACAAGAAGTCAAGGAGCTGGCAGCAAAATTGATGGAACAGGACAGAATCATCTCAGAACAACAACTTGGGTTACCATGGAAACCAGGTGTTGAACTGTGAGTTTGGTTCTTCTACTTATGAATTGTAATAAGTAATTTTTTATTCTCTGATTTCTATTTTGATTGGAAGAGTCAAAAGTGTTTGGTTTGTAGGGGTTGCTAGTGTTCTCTTAATGAGGGATGTTGGAAAATGCCTGAAGTACAAGTAAATAGCTGATTGATACAGAGAAGTTGAGCTTCAAATATACAGTGGACTAGCTTTGAGCATACATTGACCATTGAGATTCAATGGTAGCATGCAATGCTGACAGCTTTGATCGTAACATTCGATGCAGAGAATTCATGGAGAATGAAGGCCCACTGACTACTGAGAGGAGTAAGAAGAAACCTGTGTCTGCTCACGAGGTCTTAAAGGAGGTGATGTCAGAAGGAAGTCAGAGAGATGTAGAAGGTGGCAGTATGACTGGATCAGAGAGGAACCAACCACTGGGAGAAGAGGATTGGGGTGAGGATGGTTCCCCCAGGGAGCCAGAGGGGGAAGGGGAGGAAGGCAGTGGCAACGAGGTCAACAAACTTTCAGTGAAAACTGTCAAGCAGATCCTGGAGCTCATCTGTGATGAATCGGTGAGTAACAGAGAAAAAAAAAAATATTTTTGAGGGATCAGTGAGGAACACAGAGAAAAGTGATTTTTTTTTTTGATGGATCAGTGAATAACACAGAGAACAGTGATCTTTGAGGGATCACTAGCACACAAGATAGAAAAAATGTTTTTAGTGGATCAGTAGTTAACATAGAGAAAAGAAATCTTTGATGGATCAGTAAGTTACATGAGGGAAGGCTGATTTGTGATTAAGTAGTGAATGACTTCGCTTGGAACATGTGGAACCAATATCGCTGTTGAAGTGAGATTTTTGTTCTTCTTGAAATGTGATGAAATGCAATTTTGATGACAACTGTGATAATTTTCTGTTGATTTTTTTTTTATTGACTTTGTTGTATGCCACAATGGAGTTCAGTAACATTTTCCATGGGGGAGTGTTCCCAGACAAAGATATTCAGTTATTCACTGGAAGTATGGCAGTAGCAGTATACGATTCAGCAAGCACATGACACCTTATACAATCATGATTTCAAGAAAATCTTTGACTTGTGTTTATCTGTAATATTATACTCTTGTCTTTAACAGCACTCCTCTTCTTCATAGTATGTAATAATTTACTACGGGCTTACTAGAAAAATGTGTGTATTAGTATTATGCAAAGGTTTGCATGCATGGTAGAATGTAGGCATGTTTTCAGATGTAAACGCAGATCTGGCTTATTTTAGGTTTAATCAATATTTTCATTCATCAGGGGCGAATCCAGGAATTCCGTAAAAGGGGGGTGCAAACAATATTTCTTGTGCTACTTCCGGGTTTCATCTCATTTAACAACAAATAAAGAGGGGGCTCGTGCCCAGTGTGCCCCCCTCTGGATCCGCCACTATGCATGATGATCTAAATACATAAGATGCTAAATGCTCTTCACTACAGTAATTGCAGTAGCCTGACATGAATGTCTCTATTTGTATTGTGTGAAAGATGGATTATTGGATAAGGGTAATGGGACACAAAGGTCAAGAGGTCATGTGAGAGTACAAAAAGAGGTCAAGAGGTCATACGTTCGTAGGGGGTATGAAAAAAAAATACATTGATGGACTTGGTCATGATAATCATATGGCTCAAGCTTGTGGTAAACCCAAAGTTTTTCTTTTTTGTAACCTTCTTTTTCAGGGTTTCCTGGTTGAGGCAAAGTTGAATAAACTCCTGGCACCGCTGGAGAAGGATGAACGTTGTCTCATGAAACTTGATGCCATCTTTGCTGTGAGTTTCTGTGGGTGGCATGCTCGTTTCTCAATTTGCCTGCTCCAATGAGTGTATGATTTAGTGAGTCATTGAAATGCAGTCATGCTAAAAGCTGTTTTTCTGCTTTGTTATAGTGCTTGAGAATGATAATATTAGTAATAATAATAAAATAACCAATATTCATATAGCACCTTTTGTATATAAACTCAAAGCGCTTTGACAATTTCAACAAAATACAAGAAATACACAATATTTACTCAACAAAACAAATGAGAGAAAGAAGAATTTAATAAGTAAATTGTTAATGAAGGACATAGGGAAGATAAATGTGCATCAATGATTTTGAGTAGAAAGTTTTATGTCAATTTAAAGATAGGCTAATTCTAGAACAAAGAACTGGTGAAATACATTTTTCGCTTCAACACATGTATACCTTGATAATTTTTCTTGCATTATTGTCGTGATTCCAGAAGTAAGCTCTTAGTTTAACCTTTTTTTTTTTTTTTTATAAGTGTGTGCTATGTGTAGGGCACAACTTCGGCCGTGATTTGGCAAAACAACTTATCTGCGTTTTGATACTTTGGAGATATTCGCGATTGTAGATTTTGAAGCCACAAAGTACTAGAATTGTTCCCATTTCTCTCCAGTCAAATAATTTTCCAAGATACTTTTTTAAAAATATGGCTTATATCATTCTTCTAATATCTAGTTAAAATTTAAGTCAAAAAGAGATTTTTTGTTCAAAATATCAAAGACTTTTTGTAGATACGTTGTTTTGCCTGATAACCCAAACTTTGGATCACGTGCGTGGTTAGGCAAAACAACGCAAGTTGTTCTGCGCACCACGGCAGTAGCATGGCAAAACAACGTGTCTTACCTCGCACTGAGCAGTAGCAAGGCAGAACAACGTATAAGTCTTATCATTATGATCGACAGTGCGACAACATGATGTCAATCTACAGCCAGGTTTTGGAGTCTAGATAGATCTGGCACATTTTGAGATAAATTTCAGATAATTCATACTTAAAATACTTCCACTAAGGAGGCTGACAATCACTATTTTCCCCAGGACCCAACAACCATACAGACTAACACACTCTAGATGATAGATCTAAAGTTAGGCCTAGTCTAACTTAGTACAGTCTATTATACATTTAATGTTACTGCGATCAGCCAACTCACGGGGCTACATGTAATGTAACTTAGTTACAGTGGTCAGTGCTGGTACAGCATTCATGCCATGGCACACGTTGAATTGAAAGTTAGACCTAAACATTCGTGGTTCAAACTTGTCTGTTTTTGAAGCTTTAGATATGGATGTACTTACCTTTCTTTTGGCCTTTAAGGGAAAGATTCAGAATGAATTGCCCTCTGGAACAGACAGTAACTGCAGCTCTAGATCTAGATCCATTCATCATGAACGGTAACCGTTGCAGCTTTTCAGCTGCACTGACAATGCTCGATCGATTGTCTGCATAATGTTAACGTGCAGCTGCAGCTGCTGCGGCTTGACCGTGGCTGGGCAGGCAGCTGCTACACATGCTGCAGTTACGTTGTTTTGCCATGTCACACAACGAAGATGCGTTATTCTGCCAGAAAAAACGGAAGCTCAAAAGAGATCTGGGACAGAAACTGTTTTGGCAGAACAACATAAGTAAGTTACGTTGTTTCGCCAAATTATTTGGACTTATTTTGAAAAATCGCTGAAATTTAAATGCATTTTTCTAAAAATTAATATCACTTTGAGAGCTGATATTTTGACAGATGTTCAAAAATGGCTTAATGTATCTAAAAAGCCAAAAACCTGAAAAACCACAAAATTTCAGATACGTTGTTTTGCCAAATCACGGCCGACTTCTGGGTACGATCAGTGAAACAAGTGTATTAATCGATCACCATGTCTAGTAAGAATGTCAAATTATGAGGGGGGGGGGGGGAGGCATTTTGCCCCAGGCTGTGGTAATGAATATGAAGAAAGCTAATTTGATGTCACATGTGTAACAGGTTATGCAATCATTGTCTTGTATTATCCCCACCTAGGCCCTTGGTATTGAGACTGAAGACGACATCCACAAGCTAGCGTCTTACTTTTTGACGTTCATGCACAACAAAGACCAGGAATCAGTGGGAGAGGAGGTAAGATCACTGATGGTATCATACTAACACATGCCTTCAACTAATGAGCTACTGAAATAAACAGGTTGCAAATATGACTTTAGTCTTACAAAGGACAGGAAGACGTGTATGTAAAATTTTCATCCTACTCCAATGCCGCTAGCTAAATTGGCTGGAAGCTGGCTGTTGGTCTGCCAGAGATGAGCTGTAACCTATTCATTTGATTTTGGTGTAAAGCAAATCTAGATGTATCTCTAGCTTGAAGAACCTTATTCTTGGGATAAATGGAGATTTGTTGGTCAGCTGAGTATATTATGGCAAATTAGCAGCATTCTTTATGGACAGTGTGATGTATTTTGCTCGGCATTACTTTTAATGTGATTTACTGCCATTATATATCATATGAAGTTGTATTCAGTTATGGATCCTTGCCTGTTAGCAATAGGGATGTCTATATTGCTGCAATTGTCATTACTTGTGCAAATTTTTCATTTGTTCACTGTTTATTTACATGTACTTTAACCCTATTCTAACTGGGCTATTTGAGACCAAGTTTTTACTGAGGGGGGGGGGGTCAATTTGACCCCCCCTTCAGATCTCGGCCGCCGTTCGCGTGATCGCCTCAAAATTTTGCCTGAAGATAGAGTCAGATGTCAACTACAAGATTACATGGTCATACAATAGAAAAATATTGGTTTTCTATTTTTAGTAAATTAATTATGCAAATTTACGCATGAAATCATATTTTCACCTATAACTCCATTAAAAAGACTGAAGGATTGCTAAATTCTTGTGTCAGAGTTCCTCAAGACACATCAAACAAATTTCTTGGAAAAAAAATAGCACAATCAAAATCAATTTCTTTTGTTTTTTATTGTTTTGTTAATTTCTTATGTATTTTGTTGTTTTTTCGACCATTTGTTTTTTTTGTTTTTTTGCCAAAATTTGTTGCAGGCACTTTTTCAAGCTTATCTACATTAGAATTGATTAATTTCAATGGTTCAAAGTTGAAATAATCTAATTTATATCAATTTAACAAAAACACACAATTTGCGTTGGATTTGGACACGATATCATGAATTTGAGCTGTTTTTGGGTTGACATGCATATGCAAAACATTACGTAACTTTAGAATGGTGTACCCGGACGTCGCAAATTTGGTCTCAAAATATGCGGGAGATTTCAATGAAAAAACTCATGAAATGACGCGGCAAAATCTTTGCGCGTTGCGGAATCGTGGCGCGAAATGTCGAGTAACCCCCCCCCCCCAGTTGGAATAGGGTTAAAGGAAAACAAGTTAAAAGATAAGAGGAATATATGTAGTATGAGTATGAATGTATTTAATGGTAGATATGAAAATGAAATCTTTTGTGTCATATGACAGGCTGGTGGGAACCCTGAGATGGAGGAAGGGGAGTCAGTGTGGCTGTGTCTGAAAACCAGGATGATGTAGACCAAGGGAAAGACAAGGAGACAGCTGTCAGGGTAAGGAGTCTACAACCAGCTTTAGATTCATCCTATTATTTTATTGCACTTGTTTGTAGACATGATTAGAATACAGCTTTGGTTTCCATTGATTCTTATTTAGCAGAGTCTGTCATGATGGACAGTGAAAATTTGAATTCAACCTCATTGTGGTTGTCACAAAATAGTAAAGTGATTGATCAGAGAACTGAAGTTTTCTCTGGCTTTCAAAGTGTATCACATGCCAAAAAAGAAAAAGAAAAGAAGATCCACTTGAATACCAAGGGGAAATTTTTAAACACATGTTCTAAACAAAGCAATCATCTGGTTTCATGTGAGTTACGCTGAACAGAACAATCTGAATAGAAACAAAACAGAAGACGTAACTCTTGGAGCCTACTCAAAATAAATTCATTTGGAGTGTGAATGCCTCGGTTTCACCCAATTTGACCTTAAGGTTCAAAGGTTATGAGGCCAGTAAGTTTGATGATGCTTTTTCTGTTATTTCACACCTGATTTTTTTTTTCTTATGAGATTGAAGGTGATATTCAAGGTGCACTTGGCATTGTTTGTTCGTGTTAGGATCCTGTTGATGCAGAGTCGCTGAATAACAGGCCAAGCTGAAAAGGACAAGGACCAAGGTGAAGTAGAATCCATCAAGTCTACCAAGTCTGATGTCCTGGAACTCATCCATCCCAATGACACTATCAAGGCTCTCAGGATGTTTGTAGAAGAAAACAGGAAACCCACCAAGTGAGTTCAGACCCTACTTCTAACAGCGGTTGGCTGTATCATTGGTCAGACTTAAACTATTTGTGCAGACCTATCACCATCAGCTGTACAAGGTAGGACACAAACAATGTGGGCTATACTGCTCAGTGTTGCATCTGAAGATAGAAGCTGATATCAGCATAGTGTGCATCAAATCATGGAAACCAGCCTAGGACCCAGTAGTGAGGAATTCTGTTACTCCCTCTAGGTCTTCAGACTACTCTAGGTGATTTCCAGCAGGATCAAGATGAAATGAGGCTGTTTTATCAACTCCATGTTGAATAATGCTTCTTATTTTAATTTGCATTTTGCTTTCCAATGCAGAAAGAGCCTACTTCATGTCATTGACTTACCTGACATGATTTGAAAATGAAATTGTCATGTGTATAGAATATCAGTCTGATTTCATTGTGACTGACTTGCCATATGGCTTAGCTATGTATATTTTCAAGGAAGAACAGTTATGATAGGAGAGCAATTTGACAGAGGGTGTCTTGTGATATGATGGTGAAGATGATCCACAGCATTTGTTAACCATCATTATACTGTTGTAGAAACATTCAAAGGCACAGACTCCTCCAAGAGAGTTAGCAATTGAATGCCTGGTGAAAAATGTGATCGAATAGTTGTCGGGCAGTTTATTGTATTCTGGGTTATGAAAATCAGTTTAGTTCCATACAGGCCACTCCCACCTGGCAGTGAAATAAAACAGAGAATTATGGGTAGTTTTCAGGATTTGGTGAGATTGATATATTTTCATAACACCTTACTTTGTACCATGCTGGTTGAAAATATGTGATTAAATATTAACAACACTTGCTTTATCTTGTATTTCACCTCCAGGGAAAAAGTGAAATACCAGACATTCCGTATAATCTCTGGTGAGGAGAGAGATGACAGGTAAGAATTGATGAGGAAAGAGTACATGTAATCGTACATGCAATATCAGTTATAAAAAGGTCCTTTGGACCAGCAGTTTTCTTTCTTTTTACTGAATTTTTACTCCATTGTACAGCTGTAACAACATTTTCTTATTACCATATTCTATAGCAGGAGTGTACTGTATACCGCAGTGCAAGCAGGATGTGTGTATTTCCCAGAACCTCAACTATCAGCCTCAGACCTAATAATTAAATCAGTTTGGAGTGATAGTCGTTGAAGTAATCTGCATTTTGTTTAAAAATGGTGCACTCAAACACAAGCTTGTTCTGCTTAGTCAGTATGCAACATTTTGTGAATATGATTTGACCTGGCTATTTTAGAGCAGGATTTCTGGCTTTTTACTTTTTTAAGTTCCAGTAGAGAACACTCACATGGTGTGGAACAAATAATATGTCTGTATCAGTAATGCCAGTAGAAGTGTTGTGTGCTGTCTTTTTAACCCGTTGAGGACGAGTCCCGAGTATACTCGGGCAGGTGTCTATGGGAAATGCGTGTTGTAGCAAAATCAAACCGTCCTCAACGGGTTAAACAATTACAGTAAATCACAAACCGCTGTTGATGAATATTGCGTCGTAGTGTTTTCTTGCAGACGTCTATAATACAATCGAATTTGTTTGACTCATAGTCTTTCCTTCCTATTAACCATTAAGAAGAGATTACATCATTGTCATTTACTGGTTCATAGTACTATTATAGAAGAGACATATTTTTAATTTTGCTTGTGAGTTGAATGATACTTAATGCCTTCTTTACAATTTTGTTTTTCCTTTTTCCATTTTTTATACTCAGTGAGGATGCTGATTACTGGAAGATGTTTCCATCTGTGATTTCAGAGAAGCAAGAGAAAGTTTGGACAGCCCTCATTGAAGGGTTTGAGAAGTACAGGTGAGATATGGTCTTCTTTCCTTTCCTCTGATATTGCCATAAGGTTATCCAAACTTACAATGAACTTTTTTCCAGGTGAAAATGAGATTTGATCACTTCACAGCAGCAGAAGTACAAGTTTATCCATGGTGTGATATGAATGGGTGAGATGGTTAACAAGGGGGAGATTTATGGTTGTACAGTGTGTCTTGATGCTTCAATCAGTCCATTTACTTATTCATTTTTTAAAGATAATTTTCTTTTTTTTCTGTCTTTCACCTAAAATATTGCAAAGTTTGTGCGGAATGTTTGATTACAATAGGTTTTTGCTTAATTATGTATTTCAATTGTCACTTGAAAATGAATGGAGGTGTATGCATGACGTCACAAAGATCAACTTATTTTGATTTTGAAGTAAAAAGGCCAAAGAATGGAGAACACAAAGAAGATCAAAGTCAGATGGCTAACATTTAATGCAACAGAGTACATTAAAAACTTATGAAGCATTTACTGACTAAATATTAGTAGGACCTTGTAGAATTTTCTGTCAAACTGGGAAATCTTGGTAATTCTTGCTTTGCACAAACTGACAGAGAGTGGTACCTAATGTATAATATTTCAAAGCCAGCCATGTGTCAAAAGTGAAAAATTGAGCCCTTAGGTTGTCAAATCGATAAGCTAACTCTGTCATATCGGATTAAAGATAATATGTGACTCTGCACCTTAAAACAAACATAAAGTCGCCAGACATGAATTTTTAGTTAAGACCATATTCTGAAAGAGCAGACTTTAAGCTTTAAACTGATGTATAACTCAAATCAAATGGACTCTCCTAACCTATCTAAATATTGGAAAGAAAGCACAAACTCAGGAAAAGTGTGAACTGAGAAAAGAGGCTCTGAAGTACAGTGTCTATTCAAGCACTTAATTCTTACCAAACCGTGCTGGTTGTGCGATGAATGGGACAAAAAACAGGAAGTAAACCACCAGAGTAACAACAATGAAGGGATTATCAGATTAAACTGAAATTAGACATGCCTAATTAACACATTCTATCCATAATTAATGCCAACTTTCAAAGCAGTAGCCCTATCCTTTCAAAAGTTATTAGAGTTGAAAGTGAAGAGTAAGGACAAGGTTTTTCAGAAATGAAAAAGGGATTCTAAAGACACACCTAATCACACTCTTCTACCAAAAATGTTCGAGATAAACTGCTAAAAAAAACACACTTTTCTGCCCGTTTTATGATACCAAATTTTAGCATAATGTAAAAGAAGACCCACTCTTTCAGGAAATATGAAAAAGTCAAGTTTGGCTAGGTTGACCCAATTCACTTATTTTCAGTCCTCACGCAAAATCAGTGTGTGCGACTTTATGTTCGTTTTGAGGTGCACGGTCACATATACAGTTTTGGTACCTCAAAAGTTCCCCTGAATTTCCTTGTCTTAGTTTGTGTTTCAGGTTAAAGTACCTTTCATATAACTAACACTGTGAGACTTACTCGCCCAAAAGTGCTCTCATGTCTTAGTAATCATGCGATAATGGTTTCGTACCAGAGCCGCCGCCGTAAGGCGGCGAGGTAGTACACGTATTGTACAAAATCATTGTTGCATGATAACTGCGACCAGCAGCGTGCAGCCCCATACGCATACAGTAGCTAACTGCGACCAGCAGCCCCATACGCATAGCGTAATGGGGCTTCGCATTGTAGCATTCAGGATCATGACAGATTTAGTATCGCGGGTAAATATCAACTTAAAATCCAAAAATTTCTTCAATTTGAAGACTTACCAGTTAAGTTGAAGTATTGAAAACATGCTTCGGGCAACGTTTGGTTGTGCCAATAAACCCTTTCTGTTCGAATTGATGACTGAATGTGACTCCGTCGAGAGGACCTTAGGAGTTACTTACACTGAATACTTCGGCCAGCGCATGCGCACACAAACATCTTATCCGTTCATGGATTTGAAATTTGTGCGCATGTGATGTGTGGGCATGCGCTGGCCATAGTATTCAGTGTAGCTCTCCCAAGGTCCTCTCGACCGAGTCACATTCAGTCATCAATTCGAACAGAAAGGGACTATTAGCAGAACCAAACGTCGCCCGAAGCCTGTTTTCAATACTTCATCTTAAATGGTAAGTCTTCAAATTGAAGAAATTTTTGGGATTTTAAGTTGATATTTACCCGCGATACTAAATCTGTCATGATCCTGAATGCTACAATGCGAAGCCCGATTACGCTGTGCGTATGGGGCTGCTGGTCGCAGTTAATTGCATGATTACTAAGACATGAGAGCACTTTGGGGTAAGTAAGTCTCACAGTGTTTGTTATATGAAAGGTATTTTAACCTGAAACACAAACTAAGACAAAGAAATTCAGGGCAACTTTTGAGGTACCAAAACTTTATATGATCTTTAACAGTTTATGCATCAATGTTTACCTCATAGAACAACATCTCTTTTGAATCAAAGCTGTTGTTGCTGTAAACTTCAATGAGTAGATACAACGTAGTAGCTAATACAGTAGTATCATGATGTGAAATATTGAGATGTGGTCACCAAGACTTTACAGCAGTTAATTAACCAGTGAAGACTTGTCCCAAAGTATACTTGAGCAAGTGTCTGTGCAAAATTGTGTGTTTTGGAAAAATCAGCTTGTCCTGACTGTGTTTTAAAATGCAAACCTTGTATCCTTGTGTCTTGTAGTGATGTTCTCCATGAGAGAGCCAAGTTAATCACGGAGACTGATGGACTCCGGCAGCAGAATGCAGAGCTTCGCATGCTGCTCCACCAGTACATCAACTCCAGGGTGAACCAGGAACTAGAGATTCCTCCTACTAGGATCCTCAACCTTGATGTACCTCAGTAGGGACTGGTGAAAGGGACTGATGGGAGGGACCAGTTGGAGGTGGAGGGGGGAGGGACCAATGGGAGGGACTGGTGGGAGGGGGAAGGGGGAGGGACCATTGGGAGGGACCAGTTGGAGGTGGAGGGGGGAGAGACCAATGGGAGGGACTGGTGGGAGGGGGAAGGGGGAGGGACCATTGGGAGTGGGAGGGGGGAGAGGGGACTCCCTTGGGAGGGAGTACCATCTTTATGCTGTGATTGATGTGAGATATCCAAAACTGAAGACTGTCAGGGAACACTTCCCCAAGTTTGCAGGATCTCAAGTGATAAAGTTGTAACATTCTTATCACAAGCAGTTTGTCAGCTGCTTTATTTATATCTATAAAAGAACACTCACTGCACTCATTGATTAGAATTCATGCATATCAGACATCAGCTGCAGCTGATAAAAATGACATGGGCCTAGTGTCTGGACAGGATGCTATGGCAGCGTCCTACTTTCGCCCAAGAAACATCTAAAAAGAGCAACAATTGATGAAACAGACTTAATTAGCAAAGATGTAATTTGATCCTACCGCTGGAAGAGTTCACAGTGTGACTAGGACTGTGTGGAAAGAGACTGTGTTCAGTCATATTGTATTACCAGGAATTCATGATTATCATACAGGTAGCTAACAACTTGACACAATGATTGAATGGAGCATAGTGGTTTGAACCACCAAGAAAAAAAAAAAGTAAGATATGTGTGTGAAATATTAAGAGTGCATTTAAAAGGTTTGTTCAGTGGGTTGCTCCACCAGGAATTGATCAGTAATGCTACCAACAACTTTGTTCTGTGCAGGTTTCTTGCACAGAAAGGGACTGGACAATGATGTACGAGATCAGGTTAAAGACATACACATGCACTAATACAGACACGCACACGTCACATATTGAGTTATGTAGATTTGGCATAAACAAGTACATGTATAATCAGATGTTTACTTTTTGTCCACTATAGGCATGGGATGGATATTCATGGTTTAATATCAAACCAAAAGTCATTGCTTCCAGTGTGCATGAGTAGTCATCTTAAAATGTTTACATAATGAATGGTCCAGCACTACTCTTTTTGAACACGAATTTTTCTTGCTTGGCTATGGTATTCAAAAGATATTGGTAAATGGTAGTAATTTTAAAACAGCTGTATTAATGCGTGTAAACTACATAGACACAGAGACAGCATTTTATTGTATATAATTTGTGTAGATAGTGTATGTATCACAGTAGATTGTATATAATTTTGAAGAGCCCTATAAATGGAGGTGATATAACTTTCATGTCTGTAATACTTTGTGTAAAACCAAGTGTGAGGTACATTTAAGTTGTGAAATTAAATGAAATAACTGACAAGGTGTGAGACGTTTTTATCCTGCATTTTTTATTGCACTATTCTCCAGTAAATTCACTATCCACAATGTGTGTGTAGGCATTAACATGTGGATGGATGTGCATTGTGGGTGGATGAGTATACGAGTGTACACCTGTTGGCAGTAAACACCTAACACCATGCACTTTGATCCCCAGGCTCGTGTTGAAATCATAGACTGACCTGACAGGGTTTACAGCAGACAAGATTTACACAGTGGCTTATGAGACCAATACTAATATCACTTGTCACTATCGAGTCAAAAAATGCCAGCAGTGATTGAAAAACTTGAGACCCCATTACCCATAGGAGACATGATTCCAAGTTTTACCAAAATGACCCATGTACTTGAATATCAGAGAAGATAAGAAAAACTTGTCATCCTCACAAACTTTTAGCCTCATCTCATGAACATACATGTGATTGGACTGGCACCAGGTGAACAACTTGTATTCTACCAAACAAGGTAAAGTATTTACAGAATGTGCCTTAATCAGTAAGGAGTCTCCTTCAAAAATTTTATCTTGAGTTAATCCTTTCTTTATTCGTGACTTAAAACCAAGATTTCCTGACAATGTTTTAGGAGTAAAGGGTGACATCAGTGTGGCTTCACTTATTCTTTATTCTTTTTTAGTGAACGCTAGCAGATTTCTGGCTTGAAAAAGGAAAAAATAAAAGAAGAGAGATTAAATACAAGAAAGGATGGGTAAACAATACAAACAGGTGTTGACTTCTTTGTAGCCGTGCATGTTCACATTCCAAATGCATTCAGTACGAGGACAGACTCACGAAGAGGGATACTATTGGATATTTCTTAATATATCAATATCCTCTTATTTGACAATACATGTATTTACGACGTATGTTTTAGTGGAGTGTAAAAATGACAGTAACCAAGGCTTGACATTGGCTGTGGCCCGAGGCTACCAAATTTCCAAAACGTTATTTTATTTATTCATTTTTTTTTAATTAATTTATTTTTTTTTTTAAGGCCCAATCGGGCAACTGGGATTCGAAATGGATTGTTTGTTTGTTTTTTTCGTTTGTTTTTTTCATTTTTTTTATTTTTTATTTTGGACCACTTAAAGTAGCCCGAACAGGTTACCAGACAAAAAAGTTAGTGTTGAGCCTTGCAATAACATTTACAAAATCTACCTTTAGTAAAACGAGTCTGATGGCCCTATTTCATAAAACTTGTTATCAGTGACAAGTTGTGATAGTTGTTATAGGCTACTGAAATCCTTGCATCTGGTTGGCTGAGAGCAAATTTGTCACAGAAATGTGGCAGGTGTCATTGATAACAAGTTTTATGAAACAGGACCGGAGTCATCTAGTTTGTCCTTGAACACATAATATGACTGCAACAAGGAATAACACCATCACATTATCACGGACAGAACATGTAAGCCTATGCTTCATTCAAAAATAATGC
The DNA here is from genome assembly GCA_033980235.1 of Diadema setosum. Taxonomy (NCBI): domain Eukaryota; kingdom Metazoa; phylum Echinodermata; class Echinoidea; order Diadematoida; family Diadematidae; genus Diadema; species Diadema setosum. The sequence goes on along the minus strand of CM067074.1, from coordinate 215,001 downwards.
AAGTCAATACGCTATCAACTACAGGTAAGAGCGATCAAACCAAGAAACCTTTTTTTCCCCCGACGACTTTTGCCGGTAACACTCAAATTATACGACAGGCTTGAAAAGTGAATGGTTGAAGTGAATAATTGTGTATAAGCCTCAACCAGTTTATGCTCTGATCAGTAGTAAGCATCAAAGAGTTCATCGTGAACTCGAGTGGCCCTATAGAGATTTCCACAAAGCTCCGAGTTGCTTGCTTATACGTTCTCTTACTAATCAATCTATGTATCTCACATATTGGCTCTGGTGGGCAAAACTCGGCGTTACAGATGCACTGAAAAACAATCTTGCTTGACACTGTGACAGCAAGTATTTAAACATCAACTGGCGAATTTTCAGTTGTTACTTTTTTATTTTGAATCATGTAATTCATCAATCTTCTCTTTTTTCTCTCGAAGAATTCAGAGACAAACGAGACCGAAGGAGATACCATTTCTTGGCTTAACGCATTAATTATGTAAACATTTTTCGCTGATCCTTTGCTGTCATATTCCTGTAAACTTGTCACTGTTTACACAGAGAATGAAACTTCCAATCCCCTGCGTCTACTTTGGACTTGTACCCAACGAAATTAACAGGAAGTGGGTTTGGATCCGTCCATTTGACGAGGGGGTTTGATGAATCCTGATTTCTCCAAAGCTGCACGAGCCCGTTGTCAAACGTCACTGAGAAAGGGACAAGATTGGACTGATCCAGTACTCTACCACTGTTATTGGCCTTCGGTGGACAGTTGTCGCAACGTCTTATTGCTGATAATGTATTACCCCAACCTCCAACGACTGTATCGAGATATATGAAAGATAAGAGAGACTATGTTAGCAAGGAAAATGTAAAACAAGACGTCATAGAGATTCTCTTCATCTATGTGTGACTGCGGTGCGGCCGATTAAAAGCGTTTCCTGATGACAAATGTGCCAGTATTTTTTTTTTTCACACATTTCCACAGATATTTGGCGTCCGAATACATTTCGTCAAATTCAAGCCAAAACTTGCATTTCTTGTGACAAACTGAAATCTTATACGTGATTGTAACTTTTCTCAATATCAGTATTTAATGAGTCAAAATTTGCAGTAGGCCTATACAATGTGTATGTATCATCCCCCCACCCCCGGTAAAATCGGAGCGGGACCAAAGAAATCCACACTTCTTCGATGCTGCAATTATCAGAATACAATGTATTATACTATCCACATCCACGCCCAGACATGGAGTTTGTGAACGCAATTCCAAAATACTGTAATGTGGACTATTGATGCGTGCGGTCAATACATTTTTTTTTTTCCTGCACGCACCACCAGAGGCGGGCGTGTGCGATTACCATGGTTACCATCACGACTATCCGTCTTTTTTAATTCGTAAGAATAAGAGCGTATTTTCAGAATTCAAAAACCCATTTGTAATTGAATCATTCTCTGACACATTATTTGGGAATGCAATTGTGAAAGAGGCATAAGGTAGGCCTATTTGGAGAGACAACGCGCAAAGCTGCCTTCGACATCTTCGAGTCCCCGTCTTATCTAAAGGTTTGTCGATAAGGTAGAGAGACAGGAAATGCGACAAAGTTGAAAAAATTTGGAAGTTATGCTTCCTCAAGTCACAAGAAGTCTAATGGGTGAAATGTGTATTCATTTTAAGCAGTTGACACATAATCATTTTCACAGCAATCCGCTTTTTTAAGTTAGAAAGCGACACGTAGGGATAGGGGTAAAAGTTCCCTGATTTGAAGGAAATCTACTTTTAATGTTACTACGTTACCAATTTCGTAGAAATCTTTTGGTGGTGGTGATGTCTCCGCAAAGCCGATGTAGGCTGCCTGCCTTGTCTTTACTGAGAAAGTGAAGTTGTGTGTGTCTGTTGGCATCAACATCGGAAAGTCCCATATGTACTCATTGGATGCATTGGTGTGAATTTCATCACACACACTGAAGGTACTTTGGGTCCAGAAATCTAGCAGATCCATGCATGGAAAATGAAATATCATGATCATGGAATACATAGGGAAACCATACTATAAATACTCACTGCAAGACTTTAGTCTTAAGAATCAGAAAAGCCAAAGAGAGATTAGTAGAAGCAAAGAGAGAGAGAGAGAGAGGAGGGGGAGTTGTCATTTCCACTAACAAAATGAAACTCATTCAAACGTATTGTTCATATTCAACTACAAACACAATGGCTACTAGCAATGCTTCTTTTGAATAATAAACAAAATGCTTTGCTCACGTAGTAGACAAGAATACACATTTTTCATTTAATATGATAAGTGCAAGTGAATGAAATTAGATATACCAAGGAGGTTCAAGAGAATGGAGTCCCAACTGTCGTATTTCCCTTGAAGTCACGTTCGATGCCGCCACTCGAAAGTATTTGAAGCGTGTGCCAAAATGGATCTGCCGCGCAGATAAGAAGACAATTGACTCATGTCTCATTGCATAATCATTAGCCACTTTCCAAGGAAGATATGTCTTTGTGATGGTAATTACTTTTCACCATCCCTACTTATAAAAGATAGGTGATACACATTACGGAAAAGACACCGGGATGCGCGAATAGAAATTGCGCAAAAATTGTTAATGATGAAATGAAAATGAAAATTACTCGACTGGCCATGCCCGGACACTAATTTGATATATCCATTAATAAAGAATTATACTTGAAGATTATTCCATATCAGTTTTATTTCGCGGAATTAAGTGGAAAAATGAGAAAACCGGATTTCCGTGAGGGTACAGTTTTAAACACTTTCACATGATACACTCTGAGTTACACTTTTGCACATATTTCTGGAAGGGATTGACCTTTGTTTAATGTGCTTTATCATTTACATCATTAAGTGATATTTCGTTTCATTTAATAGATGAATAAGCAAAATATATAGCCAACATTAAGTTAACGTTTAAAATGAATCTTCAGATTGCTCAGCAAGACGGCGGCATCAAACCCAGTTATCAAAGGCACAGATGCACATATGGAATTCTTTTTTACATCAATAGAAAAGCGACAACTGTTTGAATAATTACAGCCAGTTGGAACTCCATCTCTCAAACCTCCTTGGATATACTTACCTATGGGCTACAGATATACAAAGCACGAAAGTCTGAAACCGTCTTTCTCGTGACATTACTTTGATAGGAAATTGCAATGAAATCTAAAGAAGCGCTAAACAATTTCATGATGTGTCCTTGAGTTAATCAAAATGTTTTATAAACATGTTTTATTGTCATGGGTTGCGGCGGAAACTTATATGCTTTTTGAAAGTTTTTAATTCAATAGATAGTATATTAAAGTAGATACACGTAGTTTAAAAAATATTTTGCTGATAATGTCATATCATTTACTTGGTATAATTGAACTATATTTATATTCCATATTTTCCAATAAACTTTGTATCTCTGTGTATACCTTATCAATTCAATTCAATTCAATTCAATTCAATTCAATTCAATAAAGGTTTTATTCAATCATGTATCGCAGCCAGTGGCTGAATTGCACATGTTTACAAAGATAAAAGATACGATCATGATTATTAATTTATATAAAATAACAAGAAAATTGAATCTCCTACAAATACAAAATACACTTAACTAAAACTGAAAATATTAACTTAAACATTGAAAAGCTTAAAATATACAAAACATTATTACTAAAATAATTATCACTATTAATGATAAACAATAATAAAAAAATAATATAAACATAATTCAATCATCAAATTACAAATTACTAATTACATTTCTATTTATATACTCCCTAGATCAACAATTTAAAACTAAAAAAAAACCGCTTATATAGCTGATGGCATAATTGCACATATTTCTATAATAAACATTAATATAATCATTATTGAAAAAGGCAATATCTAGTGTGTATATACAATGTATAATACACTCAAAGCAATGAAAAATAAACTGACTTAATGACGAAAGCATAAAAAATATAATTATAAAAGATATTATAAGAAGAATAATCCATGTAATATGCTCTATGTTTGATCAAAAAATAATATATTGCACCAGGAACAAAATCAATATTGAAACTTAAATTATGTATTTGAGAATGTGTGCTTATTTGCACATATGTATGGAAAGGGGGTAAGTGTGTTTGAGTGTGTATTGGGGGTATGTGCGTGTGTGTGTGTGTGTGAGCGTGTGTGTGTATGTGTGAGTGTGTGTGTGTGTGCATGTGTGCATGTGTGTGTGTGTGTGTTTGTGCGTGCATGTGGGGGTGGGTGGATGTGCGTGTGTGCATACCCACAATCAATGAATCAAAGTTATATGATAAATTATATCAAAATAAGAGCAATGGAAACATTGTCATAATCACCTAGAATATATAAAGTTCACAATCTTTAAATCTTGTGCATTGTATCAAAATAAATTGCAAATCCATTAATACGCTATAATGTATTGCTTATTCACCATCTAATTACAAATGACACATTATGCATATCTGAGTATATAAATGAGATGCACAACCCCCCCCCCCAAAAAAAAAAGGGGGGCATACATAATGATATTGCATATTTTTCAACTAAGAAGATATATATATATATATATACATATATGTATATCAAACATACAGACCAGATATACAATGATTGTGGGTTTATATTTTTTTTCCTGATTTCCCAAATAATACTTATGGTTTTAATACACACGTGTAAGAGTGACTATGCTATCACTTTAAAAATAAATTCCAAATTATGATATTTATCACCACAAAAGCAAATAACAAATTATAATATTTTTTACCATTCAAATATCTTAACAATTACTTTAATAGCTATGTAAGCGGTGACATAAGGGGGGAAAAAAAGGGCATCGAAACCCACTGAAGTTTCAGTACTGTGACAAAATAAACTTATAAAGATGAATTTATCGCAAAAAAAATATCAAATAAGATATATTAATTTCCTTATTAATTACTAAACTACAAAAAGGCAACTGCAAACATCAAATATGGGTCTCATGGAATGTTAATGAAATAACTACACCCGAACAGAACTGAGAATGTATGAACGCCGTCTTCACAGAGACCGTATGTAATGTGGTGAATCTTGTGGTTAAGATCGTTTTGATGGAATATTTTCTTGATGAGCCCCTTTACACACGTTTCCTTGTCCCAGAGTTAAAGACAAAATGCCAGACTATCATCCCTAAAGTTGGCTTAGAGGGTCTAGGATAAAAAAGGCCAAAATGGGAGAGGTTTCTAGAATAGAGAGTGATAGAAATAGGATGCAAGGGTATCTCGTTTGACTGATTAATCCCGTCATGATTAATTTACTGTTTTTTTTTTTTTTTTTTTTTTTTATCCACGAGAGTCAAGTTACACATGGCGTAACGCTTCACCAGTCCTTGATCCTGTTGATGAATGATGGCTGTTACTTCTATCCCCCTCCCTCCCCCGGAGAGCAACCAGTAATGGTGTCTTGCAAAGAAATGATAAGAAAATAAGAGGTTTCGTTCCTAATTCTCCCTTGTATCTCCTGCATTTGATGATTTCATTTCTATGATGATAATTAAAATCATGTAAGGTCATTCATTTCAGTGCTATGGCTGACAGTTCATATGTGATTACTCGCCATGAGCATGGAAGCGTGTCTTCATCCTTCGAAATCAAACAACCGGCGCATCTCCAGTGCATTAGCGGAATGAGGGAATGAAAGTCACTTGCAATTTATCGCCACGTTAGGTCGAACTCATAGGCGGAGTCTAACTCGCTTTTTCTTTCCGAGTGTTAAAATGGCTGCATCAACCAAGTCTTTTTTGCCTGGTTTGTGTTTTGTTTACTTGTTTGTTTGTTTGTTTGTTTGTTTGTTTCTTTGTTTCTTTTTCAAAGTGGTAGGATTCGACCCGGGTAGAGGGGCTGGTACCACAGTATATTCTAGAAGCAAGCATTGTGCATGTCTGTCCTGAGAATAAAGAGTTAACTTCCGCACACGGTTACGTAATATTATCGATATATCATTATTCAAAGAACGTAACTTATTGACTATTTTTAAATGAACAAATTATTACTCGCTGTTTTCATGTACACATAATTATATGAACAACATTTTGCCAAAGTTTCTTGATATTTCCTTCATCCAAAATAAGAATAATTACAATACTAGACAGATGAACAGATTGTATATCCCCAGTCTTAATTACTGCATTTCAAGATACACTTTCAAATATACTGGACCTGTTTTATGGAATGATTTGCCAAATGTGATAAAGTTGTCTAATAGACTTTCAATATTCAAAAGAAGTTACAAATTCTGTCTTGTTCATAAAGATATACTATAAATTTCAAGTTTTATTCAGTGTATAAGCACCTCACTTTGATGACTCTTATTGCCTTCTTTAGATATATGTATTTTGTTCTTTTTGTAGTATAGTGTTTTGTATCGCGTTAATGTAACTATTTTAGCTGTAATACTTGGGATCAGCAATAGAATGACTAACGGTCTATGTTGATCCCCCACAAACTGAAATAACTGTTTTTATGTTGTGTTTGTCTATTGTGAAATTGTTATAAGTTGAAAATTTTTCCTGTGTTGTTCCAATGCTCTATGTATCGTTCCTGTATTATTCATATTATTTGTAAATGCTTTTTATCAGGATGTGGAAATAAATGAAATGAAATGAATTATTATTATTATTATTATTATTATTATTATTATTGCTAGTTTTATTATCATAATTATTATTATTATAATTATTTATGTGTGGTGATGCTTTTTATCATTATTATTCTTATTGCTCATCTTATTTGAAATGTAAAGTATTCAGTGCAAATGCATGTTTTGTTCTGTTCCTTGTTTTAAAGCTGCTGACGGTGTTTTAATGTATCATTGAAAAATGAGGAATGAGACACCGCATACTGGGTTTAGTGTGCATTGTGGTTCTTATCGTCATATTATCCACAGTGAGCATGTCAGGAGACATTGAGTCATCCACATGTGATTCTTTAAAGGAGAATGAAACTTTAGATATACATTGTTATGTGGATCGAATGAATGCAGCAGTGTTAGAAGGACAGTCACATCAGTGAAAGTTTGACGAAAATCAGACAATCGCTAGATGAGAAGACTACTAGAGTTCGTGATGTCATACATGAAGAATGATGTAAAGAAATATCACGAAAATTCAACATTTTTTTTTTTCATAAGAGTGCACATTCCCTCGACTTGTTTTTGATCACATAATCATATAAGGGTAATATCATTCCCCCCCTGCATTCTGAAGAAGGTAACTCAAGCGTTTTTTTTTTCATTATGCGGAAGAAATTAAAATATGAATGTAGAATTTTCTATATACATGTTTATTTTAACTATATCATTCTTCAAATGTGGCATCACAAACTGTAGATGTCTTCTCATCCAGTAATGGTTGCACCCCGAAATGTACACAATTCATAACTTTTAAATGGATTGTCCGATTTTCCTCAAAGTTTCCCTGATATGTTCTATATACTATCGCTGATTTATAGTCACTAAAATACTTGGGTTTCATTCCCCTGTATATGTAGCCTATATACAACTTTCCGATTTATCGATTTTCACACCAAGCTTAAATACTCTCTCACACACACACACACGTGTGTGTGAGGGTGTGTGTGTGTGTGTGTGTGTGTGTGTGAGTGTGTATATGCATGATAATCCTTGTAGGCCTATTTGCATATATAACGTACATATCATAATTAGAGCAAGATGTTTGAAGACATGCATGGAATCCCTCTCACCAGTGGAAGCTGTCATCGTAGTAGAGGTATTTCCTTGATTCTTTTCTTCACAGCTGAAGCCGTCCAAAGTCTCTATACACTGCTGACTTCCACACGGAGACGACAGGCACGCTGGAATCATTGATAACATGCAGACATATAACGATACAAGGTACGTGATCTTAAATAGGAGTGATGAAATTTTGTCCATCCACAACAACAATAGGATGATTTTGAAGAGGTAAACATCAAATTGTCATGAACGTGACGTGTTCAAAGATGTGGTATCAGCAGGCTTATATATGCAGATTGATAAAAAAAAAATACACTATGACATTTCTATTTCTCGAAATAAAAAGAAGGTAACAAATTAATAAACTATCCCGAAATATATCTGTGATATGTTTGCAATAGTTTCTGATACATCCTAGAATATTTCAGATTGTCGGGATTCTTTTTTTTTCATCATGGAGAAACGCTTTATCGAAGGTACCCACTTGCTTTCTTTAAAATTTATGATAAATCAATATTGCGGTGATGACATTGCACTTGCTGCAGTAATTGATTTGGGGTGGGTGTAGTGGTGTCATGCAAGAGAGCCTTCTCATTCTTCTAAATGGAAGTGAAAATGACCACTGGAAAAACAAAACATGATGTACTCAAAAAGACGAAACTCACGAGAACGTATCAAGTCAATTCATTCTGTTCATTTAAAATTAACTCGATTGGAATGCTTCACGGTTTGTGACGCTAAATTCGTAAAATGCATGGTGCAAAGAGTGATATCTAAAAACACACAGAGAAAAAGCAAACTTTGTGACATGATATACACCTAGCTAAAGCACTTTGGACTAACTCTGAGTTGTCATGCGTGCTTGATAATGGTAAATTGAGAAGTAGACTTTGAAAAGCATTTTTCATTTCCAGTCGACAGCAATAGAATATACGTGATGTTACATAGAAACGAGTGATTGTATGGCGTGTTACTCAGATCTTCAATGAATACAAGCCATTACACTTTTTCACTTTTCACCAAGGAGAATTGATTTTAAATGCGAAGTGAACAAGATCAATAAATGGACTCACGTGGCAGAGTACAAACTGCGTGATTGTAAAGTGAGAAGCGTTGTCCAAGAGATGACACAAATGACGAGTATTTTGGTACAAGTTTGATCTCCTTCCCGCCAAACTGGACCCTCTTACAGAGAGATGACAGACATTCTGCGTGTGCTGTGGAACAAACACTTAATGATTGGTCTGAAATGATTTGAATTCTAAACAGATTTTCACTGTTACAATACCTTCTAGATATATTGGAATTAATGGAGGTGTGATACATGGGGAATGAAGTGGGATACATACAGCAACGAAGGAACGCATTTCAAAAAACAAATACCATCACCCCTCTGTGGTGGCATTATACATTTCATCTCAACATGTTGATAAAAAGAACTTACTCATCCAGTGGCTGTTATTCTGCAAGTCTGTGCATACTGTACAGAGAAACATAGAACAATAGATCCAGTGTACAATTATGATTAGAAAATCACAGAGAGACAATATATAGGCCTACATACACTCTCTTAAAACATCCGAGTCTTAACTGACCCGGAACTGGGTCCGTTGTGGTCACACACAGTTCCGGGTCAAAAATGACTTGGAATTTGGTCATGAAGACCACGAATGGGATCACCCTGACCCAATTCATGACTCTGAATGGGTCATATCTGACCCCATTCCTTGTCATTTCTGACCCGGAACGGTTTGTGGTCCCAACGGACCCAGTTCCGGGTCAGTTCTGACTCGGATGTTTTAAGAGTGCAGAACATGAAGAAATACACACAGAACATGAAGAAAATACAGACATTGCCATGAAACTGACATAAAATAAAACAACAATGATATACTGAGATGTGAATTTTCTTCAATTTCTCTCCTCTACAAATGAAATTTGTAAGACTGCTGATCTGAAGTTTAACAGACATCTTGAAAAGATTAATAGAGGGAGACAAAATTAATATTCTCTTGCTTTCAAATAATTATGATACTCATCACAAAACACAAAATGGAACTTTATAACTAAAACGTATCCTTTAGTAGATATTTGGGCTACAACTGCTGCTGTCTAAAATGAAACCCCGGAAATTAATGAGTATTATGTGTAATTATGTTAATTATATTATGTGGAATTGCATTCCACCCTTTACTCTTCATATATTGTAAACTTCGGGGTTTGAAATTGGTTGAAAACTTACATAACTAACATTTTAACACAGTGAATTTAAAGAAATGATTTGTAAGTTCAAAGGAAAACAACTGACACAGACTGTGGGGATAGACGCCATGAACAACTTTATGCATGGTATGTAACATTTTTTGTCTTTGACTTATTTCAATGTTGAAAATACTTACTTGATCATAGTAAGTGTATATCAATTGTGTGATCATAATATATCAATTGTGTTGGATACCATACATCAATCACATTAGTATCTATTCAAGCAAGTAATGTGCATGCGCAATCTCGATGAGAAAAGTACTACCAAACTGACTACTGCGTGTGTTGTTACCATGGTTACTGAAGCAATGTCTGAACACGTAATGCGTAGTCCATCATATTCTTGTTATCTTCTAAATGATCGAGATGATTAGAATGTGAGGCTGATAGCAAACGGTGTCATAATTCAATTTTCAATTTGCTAGTGATGACCTCTAATGCAGACCCACGGACCAAAGAAACTACTAAAACTCAAGTGGATTTTTAATACACTCATCATACATCATTGGCCTAGAAAGCGATTATTCGATCTCTAAGAGAAGACATTATTGATCATACTGGCTAATTAGAGCACGAAAATAAAGACATACAGCAGTGAGGAGGGAGAATGGATAATATCGAGGGGTGGCAGGGCATAACGACGCAGATCACATTGTCGAACCTGTCAATAACTTAAGAATTCACAAAAGGTCGTAATGATAGATAGAGAGAATGACCACAGAAAGAATATTAAAAACAAAGATTCATTGTGACTTAAATACTTCAACCGCCTCCCTTTGTGAAGTGTTCAGCAACCTAAGCTGGATTGTGCAGCCAGTGGTACTTTCCAGAGGTATTCTCTACACTTAATGTGCCCGCAAATTATGAATTACTTTCAGGAAGACAAGCAAAACAGTCACACTCGTGCAACATTCAAGAATGCAAGGATACTGCAATATTTCAGTGTATATTGTTTTTTTTATCCTTTTGGATAATATTTCATTTCTTTTTTTGATTCACATATTTTTTGTGTAAGTAACGCCTGCATTTGGAGTTAAAGTCGACATTTTATATTTACTATCATATCGACAATTTATTGTATATTTATCAGGAAACCATGTTGTTGTTTTTTTTATGACGGTACAATTTTATAACACATCTTTTTTTTTTTATAATAGTGACAATTAGTTAAATTACGATTTTTTGTGTGATACTGAATGAAATTATGTATTTAGATCATTGATTATTAGAAAATAATTTGTATTGTTATTGAATAATTGATATGTGAAGTATGAATTAATGTTGTTATGTTTGTATGGTTAATGCATGTGCGTGGGTAGGCCCCCTATATGGATTTCGGTGTTTACGCAATGATGATCATTAAAATCATACTGAAAAAAAAGATGATATTATTATTATTGTAAAATGATTATATGGATTGAAAATTATGATTTATTATAATAGAAATATAAGATGGTATGCCATGAGAAATATATTTATTACGTCATATCTCATTCCCAGTGTTCTCTTCTGTATCTTTCAATCTCTCTTGCTATCTCCTTCCTGCCTTTCTGTCTTCCCTTCTCTCCGTCTCCATACACCATCAGTGTATAATATCTCACGTGTGGTCACTGCCTGATGCCCCTTTTCCCCTGTTCTTTTCAGTATATACACAATTTGAAAGTTTTGCTGGGGAAGTATGACTTGTGTATATTTGATATATTTCTGTTTATAAGTTTGTGTGTGCATGTATGATAGTGAAATGATGCGATTATGTTTGATTTTCTATAAATAGCAGGTTTTTTTTTTTTTCAACGTGTATGTACAAGACGTTTGTTGTGAAATTTTGTTCATCAGGTGTCAGTCCTTTGTTTTTCTAAAATGATTGTGTAATTTTGTATTTCAATCGAAGAATATTTGTATGCGTATATATTTTATTGCAAAATGAGTGTACAAAATTCTACAATTCAACCTTCTCCACGGCTGCAAATGAATTTTATTCAGTAAATCATTAGCATACCATATCATGTGCAGAACTCCTCAAGGTATTCATGAAATCGTTTTGGTCATGTTTTACGTTCTTGTTGGGGAAAAAAAATTATATAATAGGTTGAAAACTTCCCTCAAAATGCCAATGTTGTCTACTAGACGGCTCTAAGTTTTGATGAAGTCTGGAAGGCTTTAAGTTTTGATGAAGTCTCATGAGAGTGCATGGATTCTCTATTGCTGTGGTGCACAATGTAAATTTTCGAAAATAATAGACAACATGCTGTATTGCTTATCATTATGCTGTATGTGTTTTCTTTTTTTTTTTTAAATTGCGAAATAAATACAATGTTAATTGACCAGTGATCAATTCGGTTCTAATTTACGTCGATGTAAGGGTAAATTCTTGTCAATCAATTATTGCAGTAAAGAAGAATTCCATCAATTTGTATAATTACGCAGTATACTCGCTGTTTGATACAAGGAATTAGAATCAACACTGGCTGTCAAGCGAAAGCGCGGTGGTCCAATGGATAAGACTCCTACCCGGTGATCAGGAGGTCGCAGGTTCGAAACCTGCTTGAGTATGTATGCCCATGATTTCTTTTGTAATGGCTATTGCTAAAAACACTGATCAATTCAATGCTTATCTACGTTCTTAATTTGGCGTCGTCGTAAAAAGTTGTTGTTTTTTTTAAGAAGCAAGTCTTGCTCTCATGCTATGCTACCTTAGTGTGTGCACTGCAGTAACATATCATTGGCTCTACGATTAAATGGTTACGATTCGTTATCTCGATGGTTGTTAAACCGAAAATGAAGTAATGTTCGCTATTCCGAAAGTTCTTTAATCCGACAAGGATTAAACTCATAAACTTATTTCATTTTCGGACTAACGAACCTTATAGGAGTTATACACTTTCGGAAGAACGCTACAATAATGTTCATCCAGGTGGAGGGAAAGGCATGTTTTGGAATATCGAACTTTTGGAATAACAACCTTATTTCTTTTTCAGATCAACGGACCATCGCAATAACGAACATCACCAAAGTAATATTGATGGTAGCGTTGTTCCCACAACGGCGTAGCCAGGAATTCATCTTGGGGGGGGGGGGGCGGTTAGTCTGCGAGGGAGCGAAGAGACAAAGCCCAAGCGAGCGGAGCGAGCGAGGGAGGGGGGGGGGGGGTGGGAGGGGGTGTCCCCCCTCGCACTGTAAGAACTTTTTGCATTTTGATGTTGTAAATGGTGCAATTTGATGCATGTTTTTGCGCGTTTTATCGACAGTCCCACTTGTTTTATGTAGCAATATATTTTGATGTAGATTATTATTGAACAATTTGCCTGTATGGTATAATTTAAATACAGTTCTTGTATTAATTCTTTTCAATGAATATCATGAACGCGACTGAACCCGAGCGAGCGGAGCGAGCGAGGGGGGGGGGGGGGGGTGTAGGAGGGGTGGGAGGGGGGTGTCCCCCATCCCACGGTAAGAACTTTTCGCATTTTGATGTTGTAAATGGTGCAATTTGATGCATGTTTTTGCGCGTTTTATCAACGTAAAACAGTCCCACTTGTTTAAGGTAGCAGTATAATTATTTTGATGTATATAGATTATTATTGAACAATTTGCCTATAAAATGGTATAATTTAAATACACTTCTTGTATTAATTCTTTTCACTGAATATCATGAACGAGACTGAACCTGAGCGAGCGGAGCGAGCGAGGGGGGGGGGGGGGGAAGGGGAGGGTGGTGGGGGGGGGGGGTGTTGGAGGGGGGTGTCCCCCCTCCCACGGTGAGATTTTTTTAGCATTTTGATGTTGCAAATGATGCAATTTGATGCATATTTTTGCGTGCTTTAACGAGTTGAAACAGTCCCACTTGTTTAAGGTTGCAGTATATTTTAGTGTAGATTATTATTGAACAATAACCTTGCCTATAAAATGGTATCATTTAAATTATCTTCTTGTATTAATTCTTACACTGAATATCATGAACGCTGTCTGTTCAGCAATCAAACAGAAAAGCATGCACACGAGGGTGTAGATAGGGGCATATCCCTCCCACACGGAGGTGATTTTTGCGTTTTCAGACCTGAAATTCAGTGATCTGGTGAATTTGGTGCAATACTTTTTCATCGAAATGTTACAATCACGGAATTTAGCTCTTATTCCGAATGTGCATCATCTGTGTGTATGTGCAAAGTCTAGTGAGGTAGAGGAAGGGTGATTCCCCCTCCCGCTCGCGGAGCTTTTGCGTTTTTAGAATTGAACTAAAGCGATCTGGGGCACACTTTTTGTGGAAAATTCGGAAATTGTCATTCCCAAAAATGTACCAAGTCTATAGTGGGTAACAAGCAATGAATGGGTGGCAAGATACCTCTCCCATATTCAAGGGACCTCTTTTTTTCAGTTATAAGCTTTTAGAACAGAAATTCAACAATCTGGCACACACTTTTGTTGGAATATCTGGAAATTTGTCAATCAGAAGAGAAGTGTAGCAAGTCTGTGGAAGGAGATTCTGTATAATTTTCTGATTGCAGTTTAACGTTTTGGCGCGCACATTTTGTATCTGATTTGGAAACCTGTTTATGTTCGAAGTGTAGCCACAGTCTACTTCTATATGCATGACGGAGGGGGGGGGGGGGGGGCGGGCGAGCAGGGAGAAGGCGAGGGCGAGTGTTATCTCCATCCATCCCTTACGATGGAGCTTTTGAGATATCTCGTATACGTATATTCCTTGATGGAATATTTGGGAAATCAAAAAAAAAAATGATGGGGTGGGGGGGGGGGCGGAGACTGAGGGAGGAAAGGGTCGATTAAAAGGAGAAATTCCCCTTGTACATGAAGGAACTTTGAGTTTTCGGAATATAAGTGATAAGTCTTGTGCACTCAGAATTATTCATAATTTATGGTAAATCTAAAAAGTGTACTAAGCTAGGGAAAGAGGTACAGTGGGGGAGGGTCTGGGAGGGCGATACACCCTCCCAAGCACGAGAGATTTTGCATATATTTTGAATTGAAATTCAACGATCTGGTGCACACTTTGAGTGAAATATAAAAAAAAAATGATCTTATTTGATGAAAGGTTGCAAAGGAGACCCGCTTCATGTGCATGCATACAGTATACACGCATTTTTTTTCCGCCTCCCAAATCCCCGGTCCAAATCTTAGGGGGGGGGGGGGGGGGGGGGCGACCGCCCCCATCGCCCCCCCCCCCCTGGCTACGCCAGTGTGTTCCCAGCAAGAAATGGATTCAGTCTGATGAATGAAAGATCTGGGGTACTGACAAACTTACCGTTAGCCAACAGGAATGACAGGACGATGACGAGTTCAACTTGTCTCCATTTCATCGGGAAAAACACGGAAAATGTATAGACTTCTGCCATGATTGCAAACGGGGAACATGAGAGTAGTTTCATAATACAGTATGTCGTGCGTGTCCATTCACAATGACTCCCTCATTTGCGAGATTCACCAGACTAATCCAGTCTCTTAGTTTTCTTTTGATTTACGTTAATTTTCTTTGATTTGGCAACTGGAAATCCCTCACTAAGGTGCGAGGACAACGCAACGTTTGAATATGAAATTTAATTCTCCAGTTTCACCTACACCCGTATCAATGCTATGGTGTCCATGTGCTCCGTGTTAACTCATCGCCCTGTTTTGTCGCATGCTTCGTCTAAATCGTGAGAAGATTGTCTGGTGATCTGAATGTACGGTACAAACTGTCTGTTTCTTCGACTTAGGCCTAAGTATGTTTGATATTGAAGGCGAGTCGTACGCAGTGATTCTCTTTGACCGGAAGGGCAGAGCAGCTGTACACACGGCAGGAACGATAGGAAAGGTTGAGTGGACAATCTAATCACAGTGACGCAGTAACGTTCACTCCTGTTATCTCATTACGCATGTGCGTTTCAGTAGCTCGTTATAGAATATCAATAGGAGTCTACTTTGAAACCACCCTTGTTGTGTTCCTTTGAGCCTTTAGGAAAAATTTACTGCACATTGCTTTTGAAACTATAACTACTCCGTGTTGTTTGAAGTAAAACATTTTAGATAAATGAAAAGTTTATGAATACGCAATAACTCTAAATCGAAATGCACAAGCACATTCAATATAAGGCAATACATCGAAATGATCACTGTCGACGTGTTACTGAGTACTTCTGGTGAGTAAATTATCGGGTCTAATCATTTCATGCAGAACTATAGATGAGAAAGAAAGTCAAGGATAAATATAACCCCTATTTCAGAAGCTGTATAGGAGGCATATTGTAAAGGAGAATAAATAAGGCAGCAGCCATCCATATATTGATCTAAGGTCTTTCTCCTATCACGTCTAGATGAGACAACCTATCCACTAATTATGATATTCATATCTCGTCATCCGTAGAGCCAGTTTTAACGTGTCACAAGAACTCCATGTAATTAGTTTAATTGCATTCCATGCCTATACTCACCATTATGTAGACGTTGCCATCGGAATTCAATCAGGATATTTGTAGAGTATCGCCGTTCGCAAAGCTGTCATCAGTACATCTTCAATTGAATTTTCCTTCGTTATCCACTGCTAAAGCTTATCTCTGCAAAATCAGATTTCCATTATGAATTAAGTGAAATATGATCCTTACAATGACTGTGATGCAAAATACGTATGCAGCGCAACACATGAACTTAATTGCACAAGAACAGTTTTAATTGCAGAGGCGTCAGGAGTTCAAGTGATGCAGAGAAACTATTCGAGAGTTACAGAGGTTAATTGAAACAAATTTCCAAGAGTAAACAGCAAGACAAATGCATATTTACCACCGACCAATGTTCAATCAATATGACTCTTGCGTCGAACAAATTTGGGACATTCAACGAATGTGGGATTGCATTCTGTTCAGTGAGAATATGATTTCGTTGATATAAGGGCTGCCAAGGAGAACTAGAGCGGAGCTTTTATCCATGAAACTATTCTTTAAGAAGCTCCTCTAGAACTCAGAATTAAGATGATCGATGTTTACCGTCGCATGCTATATATTATCAAAAGTTTCTTTATTATATCCTTTATTGAACAAGTAACTAAAGCTAATCACATATTGAGAAAGGGATGCTCATGAACGGATTCCTATAACAAGTTTTTCGTATCAAGTTGTTGATTTCTGAGCCGTTGAAAGGTTTATTTTATATAATCATACACATGCTATCTTCTCTCTGTCTTCCATCTTCCAGCTGTTCAGTTAAATTATGGTGAAATACGTTCAATCCTTACATTTCCAAAATTCCACATGATTTGACTAATATCATGACGAGTACCATTCCAGTATAATTGAGTACGATTCAAATTGCTTGAGTTATTATGTTCATTCTCCTATGATCTACTACGCAGACTGTAAATAATCTGTTTTAATAAGTATGCCAGGTCACTTTAATAAATGGATTCAGAACCCAAAGAATCATTGAAATCCCATACTAAGGCATGAAATAATACAGATGTGAAATTTAAGTTCGACAAGTTTGCAAAAAGTATTGATATTATCACAATGACTATACAAATTAGGCAATGTGATAAAATGACAGCAAATATCAGGACTCTTACAGACAAATATGATATAAGAAGAAATCGACGTTAGGTTGACGATAATTCAGTACAACAAATTCCAACGGCTTGAAAATGACAATTGTTATAATGGGGTGTTGCAATACTAAAATACTAAATTATTCGAATTGTACACGGTGTTAGATTGATTTGGTAACAATTAACATAACGTGTAGTAGGTCAGAGAGGTTTTCGTGAAGCGTCAGTCATTAATTCATAGATAATCTTTATACTTTGCAATCGATAGTATTCTGTGATGTAAAACTCGGTAACATTCAAATCTTTCAATTTTGTTATTATATTCAACTATTGTGAAATTTATTGCTGTTAGATTGACGAATTGCTTTTCATGGACGTAAAATGAACGCCGATCATTCAGCACTGTTAATTAGACGTTAGATGCCATGATAAAAATCATGGACAAACATAAAATACTTGGGTGTGTCCGTCCAAGTATGTATGCCCATGATTGTAATCATGGCTATTACACTCAACAACACTGACAAATCGGTGCTTGCACCTCAAGATTTGAGGGCAATTTGTAAAGCATTTGCAATTTTATGAGATTATAATTACTCAATGTAAGATGCATTGATATTGTGGAATTTCAATCTTGTGTGATTTTCCGCCTTCGGGAAAGTCAACTCCAGTGAATGTATGTGTGTATGTGTATTATATGTATACACACATATTATATAATGTATGTGTGTGCTTATGTCTGGGTGTCCATACACCAACTACTAATCATAAATATAGATACATACTCTCAAACATGGTCACAAACACATGGACTTGTAGACCTTTGTTGACCACTTGTAGAAGCTTGCAACTATAAGAGACATCAAACAGAGACACAAACATAGTAATGGGAAATATCGGTGGTGTAAGTGAAGAGTTTGTTCGCAAAAACCGATAAGTCCATTTTTGAAGATTTTGAAGTACGGTCTCTGTCATAAAGTACAAAATAATATCTTTTAAATGATATATTGGTCACTACATATAAAGGTACATTTTTGAAGTTATGGTCAAAAGAAGCAAAAATGTTCTTATCATTCTCCTTATTTTTCTTGACCTTTAATCGCAAATATCTCCCTTTGGCAAATATGGACTTATCGGTTTTTGCGAACAAACTCTTCAAGTGTTTTTAACGTGTTCTTGCATTAAATATGTACACATCATGGGCATAATGGTAGTATATCATAATTTTTCTTGTTAGAATCAGTCCACCACTTAGGTTTTATTTCGATTCATGTTTATGACACTATTTAATCCTTCATAGATACGGAGGAAAGTGGACGTGTGTGTTTTTAATGTTTATTTAATCGAATTCCTTGATAATGTCTCTTACCACACTGTCTGCAATAAAGATTTTTGTTTCACTGTTGAACAATATCAAACCAAAAAGTATTCATGTTTTTTTTTTCTTTATGCTCAATTTCACGCAAGACGCGAAGGAGGGCCAATACAATATAAGATTGAGTGAATTTTCTTGTCCTTATCAAAGTTTCTCGAAGGTTTGTATCACCCAAAAGGTGAGTATAATATACCCTATAACTATTTTCAAATCTCTGATATTGTGGGGTTTAACACATATCGCTATGACAAATCCATGATACGGCGGAACAGCAGATCGAAAATCAACCCCTCTAAAAGTTGTTTTTTCTTTATAAACAAATTCCTTAATGTTGCTGATTTGGTTTTTTTCTTTTCCAATTTTGGCACATTTATTGTATTATATAACTGCCAAAGACTTCCCAAGCATTTTTACGCTTATGTAAAAAAAAAAAAAAAAAAAAAAAAATCACCAGTAGTGCAATCCATGATTACCCCACATGACAAAAAGATCTATTTCACCTTCCACGTGCTCGCATACTGTTAGCTCAGAAGAGAATTGTTTTCACTAGACCCAACACCAAAATTCTGGAATAATCTCCTTGAAAATCTAATTAATTGTTTTTCTCTCTTCATTTTCAAACAAATACTCAATCAATGGTATTCAGTGATAAGGTACTTGCTACTCTCACTGCGGATCACTTTGAAGTGCGCGCTTGCTTTATCTACGGTTTCAGCGTTTAGCTTCAATCATTATCAGTTTTTATAATTGAATCTCTTATGAAAGTACTTGATGGTAGATTATGATCGTATAGTTGGGTACTGATATGTCGCCTTCATTTTCTTCTCGTTTTCATTTTCTTTCTGTTCCTTCTTCTTCTTCTTCATTCTCTTTTCTTTTACCTCTTTTTCTTTGTATCTTGCTATTTTAGGTTTTATATGGATATGTCATCAATACTTTGTGTTGTATCTTCATTGCAAGACGTATTCACAACGATACGTATTTCCTGGTCACAAGCACAGTCAAAAGCAGGTTTGCTTTTGTGGTTCCTTCATATTTCACATCTTATTGAGAATAGTCTTTCATGTGGCTCTTGTACACTGACACATTTTCTGCCATGATCCACAATTCATTATATATGTATTTTGAATCTTGCTTGTTTGTTCTTCTTCTTTGTTTATGTGCTATTATGTATACATCATGCGGTGAAATAAGAAAATTAATGTGCTGGAACTGTCCACTGAGTCTCGTATTAAAAAACTGTGGGTGCAGTTCAGTATATTTAATTCAAATTCAGTTTAAAATCATATCTACATAATTATGATCAGGTTTTAATGCTGTGTATGTATACACGCTGTAAATCTTTGAATGACAAAACACAATCGTTCAAACTTCATAACAAAACCACATGGCAGTAAAGAAATAGACAAATAAAAGCGTTGAAATATATGATAAGGTGTTATTTGTACGTCAAGGAAGTGTACATCACTGTGCAATATGCATACAACGTACTTAGAATAGCTTAGTTACACTTAAGTATGATGTGGGAGTGATCATAGTTCAGCGTCGAAAAACTGCAACCAAGAAAATAATGTTACATCATATGTTGTTCACTAGGTACAAATGTTTAGGGTTTATCTAAATACACGAAACCATATATTATATTCGATGTTTAAAAAAAACTACCTCCATGGTTTCATATCACGTTTTCAAAACATTTTCTTTTTAACCTATAGGACTATGTGAATCAACACAATGTGCACCACATGTCACTCACGGCCATCCGGAGCAGTGACTAGCATTCTTCAACTTGTAACGTTAAATTAAACTATA
Organism: Diadema setosum; assembly: GCA_033980235.1. Lineage (NCBI taxonomy): Eukaryota > Metazoa > Echinodermata > Echinoidea > Diadematoida > Diadematidae > Diadema > Diadema setosum. Next base: position 194,264 of record CM067074.1, on the reverse strand, counting down.
CCATCGTGTAATGGTCTTAAATATGGTTTTTAGTGCATTTGTGATATAGCCCTGAATACATTTGATATAGTACTATAAATACAAATCAAACCTTTTCACTCCTCCTTATAAACTCGACAAAAAAAAAAAAAACATATTCAACATTGTGAAAACATTGTGTGACTATAGAAGCCTTAGTGAACAGGGAAATATTCCTCTCCAAATATTTGTATTTAGTGAAGAACAACATGAAATGCAAAGCTTTCATGAACATGCCATTGACTTACACAGTGATTTGCAACATGTTTATAATAGAATAAGGCAAAACGTCATGCCATTTAACACAGGTGTAGTGGAAAAGTTCGTCAATTATGTTCGACTTAAATGATTTCCACTTCCACATAACTTCATACAGTCACTGATACACACACTGACCATGTTGCCGTAGAATCTATAGGGAGGGTGGGAACGTGTCGCAAATCATTAATTTTTGTGTGTATTTTGAGAAAGGAAACAAGGAATGATTTATGGAGGCTATTAATTTTGTTACCAAATGAATCATTTTTTGGCTCTCTCCGAGATCACATGGGCGATGGTATAGATGAAAGGGTTGAGTGAGGAGTTGATGGGTAACACAAAGACTACAAGCCAGGCGTAGATGTCTGGAGTCACCGTGATGCCGACTGTTTGGACCAAGATTCCAAGGATGATGATGGGCATCCAGCAGAAGAAATCAGTTCCGACGATGAGAAACATCCGAACCGCCATCTTGACCTCACCCGCAGATTGGTTGGTTTGCTTGCCGACCTTGGTGCGTACAAAGCGCACGTTTATGAAGATCATGATGTAGGCGAGGGCAATCACAAAGAAACTAACCAGATTAATGCCCAGGAAAAGCACGGTTGAAAATCGCCAGGTCGAGATGGAGGCTGTAGTAGCAGTCTGGTAGACTAGAATATTGTAAGTATCCTGGGCTCGATCATCCACCTGTAGAGTAGGATTGATGGGTTTCCTGATAAACGGGAGACCAACGCAGACATCACTCAGGCTGTATGCATCAGGAACGAACCGGTTTAATAGAATGCTTGTTGCTGCTAAAGACATGGCGACAATCCATACAACACTGACAACAATAGCGCAACTCATGGGTCTCAGACGATTTCTACTAAAGGGAAACATGATGCAGAGGAATCGATCGACGCTTATCACGGTGAGAATAAACACAGAAACCTCACTGCTGATCACTGATATAAAACCTAATATTTGACACGGCGTGCTGGACCGCCACTCTTCTGCCCTGCCGTCCCAGAAGTAGGACTCCCCAATGTAGATATCCATGATAGCCAAGACGAACATGTAGACTCCCATCAGAAAATCGGACACAGCTAGGTTGGTGATCAGGGTCGACTGGACACGAGCTACATCGCTGGAACTCTTGCTTCGGAGTCTCATGATGATTACTACACCGTTGCCTAGCAACGCACTGATGCCGAGAATGAAAATGAAAGTCTTGATGGTTGAATTCTGGAGGAAGGTCTTTCTGCAGGTAAAGAGTGGATGGGTGGGTATCTCGACGACACACCTGGCGTAGTCTGGAGCTAGGCAGCATAATCTTGGATCGTAGACGTACCTAAAATGAGATGAACAAAGTTTAAATCGGGTGATGCTTACTAGCATTTCACTAACAGGTTGAAGATCATGTTCGTTATGGTCTCGAAACCTCAGTGATCTTCTGGTCGTCCACGCAGGTATAGTGGACATCGAAAGGAAATTGAAACCGGGTTTACGCAAGGACGGGGTCCAGTCTGAATCACCATTGGTTACTATATTCACCGATAAAACCCCCCATCTAATCGATAAAACCCCCGATTTCTTTACTTCCTGATACACACGAGATAACGCTAGCATTGTGGACAAGTTCTGCTTCTGCTTCTTCTTTTTCTTCTTCTTTTTCTTCTTTTTCTTCTTGTCTTCGTTTCAATATCGTTTGACTCTGGACAATAGGCTTTAATTCTTTTAATATTATTACGTAATACATGGATATTACTGCTGCTGCTAATATCAACCTTGCTTCTGAAATGGGACAGATTTTGGTTTCTTGCATACGGTTGAGTGGTTACCGATGGAAAATGGAAAATGATCTCGAAACTCACATCGACTTCAGACTGTGGAGACCGTCAAAGACGCCTGGGTACAGTGGAGTCGCTAATGATGAATAGACGCTGGAACATCAAATCAGTTGCAACATTAAATACAGTTATGGTAACTCTGCTAAAGAGCTGATTTTGCTAATTTCACACTTTTCGAAGTGTAAATAGTTTCTACAACATCAACATTGCAAATATTAATGGATACGTTTTTACTTTTACTTTTAGGGAAAAGGAAGTAAATGAAGAAATGATTTTATACCCCCGCTTTAAAAAGTGCTTTAAGTATGATAGCTTTTAGAAGTCCCGTATTCTGTTAAGAAAATGCCTTAGAGGAAAAGGCAGAAAATATTGAGCATGAAAGCTGAACATAGAGAAAATGACACGCCATAACGATACTGAACTTTAAGTGATGAATTACAATCTTTGGAGAGGAGAGTAAATGTGGATCTCTCTGAAGAAGATATACCTACTTACGAATAATAAAGAACTATGAATGACTTGGCAATGTGTGTGTGTGTGTGTGGGGGGGGGGGGTGCACTGGAAAACTGTAAGCACGGAATGCCGGGTATTTCAATAAAAAAGATGCTCGTGAAAAATGGAAGTAGGTTGTCTACATGATTTTTAACCTACATGTCTTCCAGGCGAGACAAATTCAGAAACGTCCCTCGTTCGATCGTTTGTATTTCGGTTCCTCGAAGATTCCTGTGGAAAATTGAGATGTATAATATCTGACACATACTACTTTCAAATTGAGAAAATCTGAACAAATATACATTCGGGAGAAATACTTCGTCACTCAGAAATCTAAGAAGCCGAGCTGGAAAATACAAATTGAAACACAACGGTATGTGTCAGAAGTATGTGACTCACCTACATATCTTTTTACAACACTTTTTTTGTGTGTGGAAATAGTGAAAACTATACTGTGCATCTTAACATGTAGTTTAGCTTGTACAGTTCCAAAGAGAAAACTTCCTTCTTTCCTCTGCAACGGATTACTGCTAATATATCGTAAAAAAAAAAGTGTTACTCAAATAAATAAATGTGGCTTGTAAGTAATACTAATAAAACTTGGTTTAACTGAAATTAATTCAGTAGAAATACGAGTGATTATCTATGGTATAAAACTTTGATTGATATTAGACACGATTACCAAAAGCATGACATATCTAAAATGTATTAGATTAATCTCTATATAAAGTTAAATGAATTATCCTATGACTTAGCTATGCGATTTTGCACAAGTAAAAAAATATAAAAAGAGTTTGCTTCATTTGGTACCACGTGTACAAATTAAAACTCACAATCGTTTCAGGCTGGCACCAACTCCTGAGAAGAAAGTCGCGTTGAGTACGGTCAGGTTCGTGCTTTTCAGTAATCTAGAAAATATGAAAAACAAGAAACGTTCATTAGCAGCAACCAGAAAGGACAAATCATATTTTGCTGTCAGACTCAAAGCCGATCAGTTGTTGAAATATCGAAAATGTACACAGGATATGAACCAATGTAATCCGTGGTAAATGGTTCCCTCTTCACACGACTCAATTCTCAGCCTGGGAAATTATTCACGCATTTTACTTAATGATACAGAAGAATGACATTAATGCATTTTAGCATTGTAAAAGTGATACGTTTCAGCAATTATTTTGTAGTTTTTTTTTTTACTTTCACAGAGAAAAAAGAAACTCAACCACAGTATACACCCTAAAGGCCTGATGAAATTTCGAGTCCAATAAATATTTTGTAAAACATCTGAGTAAGGGAATTCTCACATCGCCGGATGCAACGCTTAAAAGCATGACGTATGGAACAAAGTGAAAGGCCTGTCGGCATGGCAACAAGAATGATCGTCTTTGATCGGCGGGTAAGCCTTAAATTGAAGCAAGGAGTTTGTTGTATGCAACGGTATATGCTGTATTTTAAATTAGTAATACCATACTTCACGTAATGTGGTCCCTCTCACAACATTACTCCTCACGAAATGAATATGCCACTAAGTTACCAAGCTGTGTTCTTACACTGTTAGACGGGTACGATTATCTGGTATGAATCCAAAGCATTGTCATTTAACACTGTCGTTTAAAGAAAAGGAATTCATGTTCCTGATATTTCTGAACACTGACGGCTTTAAAGAATCATAAACCTAGTTAAGAGTTAAGAGTCCAACTGAATTAAAGGTACTCCAGAACTGCTATTCTCTGAAACTTCAGTAATATAGCAAACGAAAATGAACCATGTGGCCGTGCTGTATACATGGGGTTAATAGTACACACGGAATAGGACTCACAGTCGTTCTAATGACCAAAGATCCGCAAAGTTCTCACGAAGTCCAGTCAGTGGGCTGCCGTCCAGATCGCTGACAAGAAATATAGACCAGAATAAATTCTTAGTCTCCCTCTGTACAATCTTTATCATGATGACATGCGACACTTAAAACCTATTGGGCGGTGCATGGTTTGATATTCAGACCTTAACATATTAAGCATTAATAACTGCTCATTAGGGCTGATTATTTTCTGACAAGCAGGGTTAATCTTCTTTTATATTCTTCGAAAGCCTGGGTCTAGATAGAGCTTTGAACACAGTCATGACAGTTGGAAACGTGTGTGTGCGTTTGTCTGTAGTAGATTTACTTCATTGTCCACCAGTGAGGGGTACCTCAGCAGAGTGTGCATGAAAAGCTATCGGAATGTTGTAAAATACTCAGCAGTTACGTTGGGTGCACGTCATGAGACCGACACCCACGAGTCGTTTAGCCCACGAGTCATACATCTAGCGAGTTATATAACCCACGGGTCATACAGCTCACGAGTTCGACACTATACAAATAATGCCCATGAGTCGGACACTATAGGTAAACAAGGTCCACGAGACCGACATTATTTAACAGGGCTTAAAGTACAGCCTAGTGTGGGACTCATGAGCCTTATTTGCCTATAGTGTTAAGGTCATGCAAACTGTCCTGGGCCGCATGACTCATTGACCCTTTTTTTTTTCAATGTCGAGCTCGTGGGCTATATGACTCGTGGGTTGTATGACTTGTGGGTGTCGGTCGCGTTTAATGACCCCAATGTTGATATTACATTTTTAAGTATGTTGTTCATGAGTGTATCACTCTCACGTTTAATTGTCTAATTTCTTAACAATGATTGCCACTGACTGTTTCTTTTTTCCATCGTAACACAAGAATGAGTGACCCAATGTATACTGCAGACCCTTGATAGTTTCACAGCCACCGTTCTGAAAAGTTGGTTTCAAACCCAAGGGTGTTGTTTTTTTCCACTATTTACTTTCTATGAATGTGTTAGGAATGCATGAATGATATATAAAATTGGCCAATTAGTACTGTTACAGGCAATGTGAGTTAATCATAATTTCAAACTGCAAAGTTTAGAATTATAATTCAGAACTTGACTGGGCCCTACAACTAAAAACAAACGAATACACAAACACAAAACTCAAACAAACGGATAAACAAACAAACAAGCAAATAAACAAACAAAAGATTATATCCGGGGTCTTTAACCAGTTTGTTAACTCGGTTTTGTGGTACAAATAATACGCATGATGAAACATGGTGTGTGGAAAGCATTTTGAAACACTATGGCCCGAATTCACGAAGGTGGTACAAAAGAAACCATGGTTTAAACCATGGACAAAAAGCATGGAGCGCAAAGTGTCGCAAGGAATATTTCGTTACGAAATCAGTCATTTCGTCGATGAAATGATTATTTTGTAACGAAATGACAACATTTTGTAACTAAATGAACATTTCGTCCACGAAATGATAATTTCGTTAACGAAACGGTCATTTTGTCGACGAAATGACCAATTTCGTACCGAAATATTCCGTGCGACACTTGGCGCTCCATGGTTTTTGTCCATGGTATAAACCATGGTTTCATTTGTACCACCTTCGTGAATTCGGGCCTATCAGGACCGATGAATATTCCTGCAAAAGTCTGTTTGCTACATTTACGTTTACCAAATGACACAAATAAGATCTAAGAATTGTAACCTGTCCCGCGGTGTATACTGGAAAAGATGACCAAATGTTATCATTCTTATCATGGTTCGTTTTATTTTGTTTCATACCGTTTTGCATATGTCTTGTGTATTTTCTGAGGGTCCTATATCGTACAAGCTTGGCTTCTTAGTGGGACCCTCCATTTCCATTCCCATCCTTAATTAACTTGTATTGTATGCATATGTATATATTTAACAAAAATGCAATTGAGTTTTCTTCATCTATTACTCATTTTCACATGTACTTTGTTTAATCACGTTTTTAGCAATTTTTACAAAAATCTTCAGCTATGCATTGTATATGATTTTTTTTAATATTTATTTGAAGGAAAGAAAATTGAATTTGAATTTTGGAAAAAAAATCTTGAAATTCTTACACGACTGACACGCTCCGAAGATCGCGAAAACATCCTCCATCAAGCTTCGCTATCCGGTTCCCCTCCAAAAGCCTGCATTAGTATAATATCAATATAAAATAAATGGGTAATCTAATGCTGAGGCAATGATAATTACAGGATCCTGTAAGGAACAATGCTAACACTGAAGAGGCTACCTCAGCTTGGGTCAATCACAATGTATGCTGCCCTACTTTGGCAAAAGGGAGCAAGTGACATTTTTATGAATATTGAATTCTTTTTAAATTTCTTTGGCATATTTGACGCATGCTCTATATATTTACTAGTAACTTAAAAATCCAAGAGTTTGGCCCATTTCAGTGATATTCGGGTGGCAAAAGGACGCAAGCGCACAAAATTGCATGAAAAAAATGGCAAAAGGAAGCAAGAAACAATGACATGTATTTAGACTTGCACACAATCTAAAATACTTCGGCAAAAGAAAGCAAGTAACATTCTTCTGATATGATTGTCACTTGCTTCCTTTTGCCAGATTTTTCATGTTTGCTACAAATCTATAAATACTTTGGCAAAAGAAAGCAAGTTACATAATAATGAGCCAAATTATTTATGTTTACACACAATCTAACATACCTCGGCGAAAGGAAGCAAGTGACATGCTTATGATATGATTGTCACTTGCTTCCTTTTGCCATATTTTCCATGTTTTAATCTGTAATACTTTGGCAAAAGGAAGCAAGTTACATAATAATGAGTTTCTATGGGAATATCAAAATTCTTCGAATTGCACGAATACCGACATTATTACTCATCACAAATTTCCATGTTGAAGGGCCTACCCAAAAAAAAAAAAAAAAATTCTTAATTTTGAAGTATTTGTACTCGATGTCACTTCCTTACTTTTGCCAAAGTGGGGCAGTATTGTTATTATTATTGTGATTGTTATTATTGTTATTATTATTATTATTATTATTATTATTATTATTATTATTATCATTATTATTTCTATTGCTGTTGTTGTTGTTATTACCATTTACTTTTCATCTAATTTTATATCATCAATATCATTATTGACATCACTACAAGGGAAAGTATGAAACTGACAGATGCAAGGACACTATCAATTCTAAAGATTTATCTTATAAGAATTTTCATACCCTTCTCACTTGTCATTTATCACTGTTCATCACTGAACAACCAAAAAAAAAATAAAAAATACAACAAGCACAAGCACATAACAAGCCAGTTGCTGCAGGATACCGTTATGCACAGTATGTGGACACTGAGCTCATACAACAGAGTATTTAACTTTATTTATGACTATATTGTTTCATGGTAAAATGGAATGGACGAAGCAATTCAACTTTTATCAGTATTGTATATCAAAAAAGGATATCTCACTGAATTTATAAATATTAACATGCTTAGCGAATCAGTGATATATATGCCATAATCACATATGCAAATCACAAATAAAATGTGGTATGTGATAATGAGGTAATTGCTTCAGTTCTCACATTGCTTGTAAAAGAAAAAAAAATCCAGTCAAATATACAGTGGCACGGCTTCCAAATCCTCTCAATAGTCTGGTAATCTTGAGAAACATTTCCTACAATAAACACGCTATTGAAAGGGCAACTACAATGATCAACTCAATCCAATCAACTCCTACAGGTTACAATAAATGAAGCTTACTCATAAGAAGAGATTGTTTCTATATCTTTGAAAATCTAAATTATTATGATGTCATGAATTGGTTGGTAAAGAGGTAAGCACCGATTAGAAACTGCCTTTCATAACTTTGGCCTGTTAGTGTTAGTCTTGAATCATAAGACTCGATGCGTAGTTATCATAGGCAAATATTTTGAGAGCATATGAACAGTTTTGTTAATTAGACCATTCAAGTCGAACGTATAACGCTACAAAAGATGAACTCTCAAGGAACCAAACTAGTTGCTACATGGAGGGTTTGGAATCCATATCTTTATTAGGCCCATGCACGTCATGTCACTTTTTGTAACCTGATATTTCACTTACAGTATCTTGAGATGGTAGAGTCCACGGAAGGATCCACTTTCCAAATGGGTGAGGTTGTTATTCATTAGATCCCTGTGGATAGGTAAAAGCCGCGCCCATGCAGGACGATGTCTCACATATGTATACACATATAATAAATTTATAAAGGGGGGGGGGGGGGTGGTGGGGTATTCGAGCAGGTGTAAGGAAGGATAAGAGTGAAATCAATTTTCGTTTTCTTGTCAAAATATGTGCCAGCTGCTTATCTACAAGAAGTTCTAAATTCCCCTGTCAGAACGAGGTTGCATTTTGAGAATGATAGCCCCTTTATATTTTATTTATTTATTTACTTATTCATTTCTTCAAGATTTCATGCGTGTTCACAAAATTAGGATGGCATACAAAATGTATTCAAGTACATCTCATATATCCAAGACAGAATATATACGATAAGTATACATTGATAAGAAGCAGTTACAGAAATAGAATACAACTCTAAGAGAGCTACATTATTCAAGGTAACGAACACGCAAAGGAATTGCAACATAAGCTTAAAGCTTGAACATCGTTGCAACCCCCGTGCACACAATCTATATGCTTGCAAATAGTTTAAATGACGAGTTGGGGGGGGGGGTATTTACAAAGAGAGGAACATTAGGGGGGAAAGAAGAAATGCATGTGTGGTGCCTATTTGTCCTGGTGGACATTGTCAAGAGAGAACAAAAAAAAAGTTTAAAGTGTCAAATCATTATAAGCAAATTATACTGATTAAATTTCTCATAAATCCCATTCAAATGTCGATTTCAGGGGAAATATATGATCACGCAGCAAGATTAATAGTTAATAGTACCCAGGAGTTCAGCGTGAAGCTGATAATAGAATATGTTTGATCGACCTTTTGAAAGTAACTATTTTTTTTTTTGTAAATTACGAACATGCTGAGGTAGCGCATTCCAGACATCAGGACCGCTATGTCTGATTGATTTATAGGCTAGTGCAGTACCAGGGTTCACTAAATGTATATCTGATGCTTGTCTCGTGGGATACGAGTGAACTGCACTGTTAAGTTGAAACATTGTCGAAAAAGAGACAGGTAATAGGTCTTGCTTAGAACGAAACATGAAGTGGGCAGTCTGTAGGAAATGTATATCATCTACTTTTAAACATTTTAATTTCAAGAACGATGGGTCTGCATGTTCTAGGAAACCAGACCCTGTATATATACGAACAGCTTTCTTTTGCAGCAAAAGGATATTATCTGTCAAACTCTTTGACGTTGCCCACAGAATATTATAATACGAAATATAAGGTAAGAAAAGAGTGTTATATAACATCAAAGGCACTTTGTCAGAAACAAAACATTTTACTTTATATAATATACCAATATTGCGGGATATCGGTGTAGCGATATGATTCACATGGTCACTCCAATTAAGTTTATTATATTAATGTACACGCCAAGGAACTTTGTACATGTTTTCCTTTCAATGCGGGTACCATCTAGATTGACATTTTTTTCTTGAGCACCTGAGCATTTCCTCCCTTTGAAGTGAATGAAATTAGTCTTCTGCACATTAAGAGATAGTATATTACTTCTGAACCATGATGTTAGCTTTGGTAATTCTGAATTAATAGTGAGTTCAAGGGTTCGAACATCACGATGAGATAAGAAAACACTTGCATCATCAGCAAATAAGGTGTAGGTCAAGATTGTGGAAACATCACAAATGTCATTTATATAGATGAGAAATAAAAGTGGGCCTAGAATGGATCCCTGTTGAACACCGCACTTTAGATACAGAATGTCAGAATTAACAGAGTTGCAGTGAGTAAACTGTCTTCTCATTGGCAAGTAGCTAGAAAACCACTGATAAGCCACACCCCTTACACCATATACGACAGAGCTTAGACAGGAGGATCGAATGGTCAAGTGTGTCAAATGCCTTACTAAAGGGCTTTTTACACTTGTGTTTCTTAGCCCCGGACTTTCTCTGACCCAGGACTATCGTTAGTCCCGTACCAATTTTTTCAGCTTTTTACACTCGCCAATTAGTCCCGTACTATCTCTTGTCCGGGGCTAAGGAGAAAAACTGACCTTTTTACAGTTTGTACACTCGTATTTCTTAGCCCCGGACTTTCCAAACCACATGAATATTCATAATTACGCTGTGTACTGTGCACGTAAACGCACGCACCGGCAGCACTTGATTACCTCGTTTCTGATTGGTCAGTGAGGGTCGGACTTTGTCTCCGTCGCTTAGCCCAGGATTATTTTTTCGTTCTGTTTACACTCACTTGCTTGGCACCGCAATTGCGGTGCTAACCCCTGCTATTTTGCAGGGCCAGATAGTATCGTACTATCGGTGGGGCTAGCCCACTTTGGCAAAAACGAGTGTATACAGAAGTGGGCTAAGGATAGTCCCGTACCAACGGTGGGGCTAAGCAAAAATTTACAAGTGTAAAAAGCCCTTACGATCCATAAACACACCAATAACATGCTCACGCGCAGCTAGAGCACTAGAGACACAATCATAAAATTTCAAAAGGGCATGGTCAGTTGAATGAGACCTCCGAAATCCATACTGTTCAGGATTTAGAGAGTTATGTTTCTCCAAGAAATCATAGAGCCTGTTATATACAATTCTCTCGAAGATTTTAGAAAAGACATTCTGTCATCTTTTTTGTGGATAGGGATTACTTTGGCTAACTTAAATGAGGAAGGAAATACTCCAGTCACCAGAGAGATATTACAAATATGAACAAGTGGGGTGATGATTGAGCCAATGATCTGTTTCAATAAATATGTACTTATTTCATCATGTTCACAAGAGTGGCTAGATTTGAATGCAGTAACTATTTCAAGAATTTCTTGTCCATTTTCTACGATTTTCTCTGGGGCAGAAGTATTGCCTTGATTGCCTAAAACACCCTTTATGACCCTCCAAGTGGAGGCAATGTTGCCTGTAGGTTGTTGTTTTTTTTTTCAAATTGTGTAGAGTAAAACAGTTTACGAGAGAATTTTCTTTGCTAATTATTCCAATGGATGAAATGAATACCGGTACCGGTAAATCAATGAATAGACATGAGGTTCTTTACAGAATGGAAAGATTGAGTTTCTGCGCTTGATAGACTGCGCGAGAGTGGTGCTATATCTTCATCGTCAAATCATAGGATGGTTCATACGGTATGTTGCGACACGGATTGTCGCCCCTACACGGATTGTCGCCCCCGGCTCGGGGCGACAATTAGTCCACTTCCTGGACTGTATTCGTAGTGTGCCCGCGTGTGTACGGACGTACGTATGTACACTGTATTACACAATTCACCTCTCCGGAGTACCAATTGGCGGAGTCGCATTCAGCGGTTGGGCGCATTGGGTGGGTGCCGAGTGTGTGGGGACTGCGGATGATAAAAATCGTCCAGTTTCTGGACTAGGCGACAATCCTTGACGGAGTTGGCGTCACGGATTGTCGCCCCCGTCACGGATTGTCGTCTGGCGATAATCCGTCACGAGGGCCAGCGGCAAGGATTGTCGCCTGCCCTCGAAGCACATTTTGCTGGGTAATATCGTTCTGGACATAGTCATTGAAATACTAATACATAACTTACATGGCTACATCCATGCAAACATGCCATGTAAAAAGTCATAGTGAGGTTTCAAGGAAGTGTGTATGTGCGCGCGCACATGATAATTTAGTGTCCGTTTGTGTGTGCGTGTGTGTGTGTGTGTGTGTATGATGGAAGAATGTGTTTATTATGTCAGCTTTTTGCGTATGTGTTTTTTTTTTTTTTTAGCTGCGCGTGGGGAGGGATACCTAGTAAGCTGTTGCTGGCATAAACGTTGATATTGATTTTATCAGCAGCTTTGACTTTGATAAGTTTGTTTGGCGATTTGTATATGAATTCGGAGTGGTGATTGCGTGCGGACGGATGCTGTTTTTCTGCATACGGTCCATTATGTTATGTATCAACATTGGGAAGTCGTTTCATCAGGAAGGAAGGTGGTATCGGTTCGGGTGTGTGTGTGTGTGTATGTGGGGAGGGGGTTACATTTCGTTATTGCAAAAGTTCGTTATTCTGAAGGCTCTTTAGTCCGAAGGTTCTTTATTCCGAAGGTTCGTTATTCCGAATTTCATTTTTGGATCAACGAACCTTCGGAATAACGCCATAAACGTTTTTCATTTTCGGATTAACGAACCTCTAGGTATAGGGAATTGTGTGTTTCGGATAAATGAACCTTCGGATAAATGAACCTTCGGAAAAAAAAGAACCTTCGTGTGTTTGTGTGTGTGTGTGTGTGTGTGTGTGTGTGTGTATGTGTGTGGGTGTGCTGTGCCTGTTAATGGGAAAGTTACAGAGTGGTTCACAGTTGCGACAGGTGTCAGGCGAGGATGTCTTTTATCCCCAAGTTTATTCAACATCTTCCTAGAGTTTGTAATGGCAGATGTCAAAAATTTAGACAGTGGAGTGAAGATGGGTAGTACGTGTACCAACAGCATCAGGTATTCAGATGATACTACCCTGGTCGAGCTGGTCTTTGAAAAACTCCAAATATCAACTACCAAGCTAGAGGAAGCCTGCGGAAAATTGGGTATGAAGATAAACACCTCCAAGTGTAAAGTTTATTATGACACCCTCAGAAGATGATATAACAATCAATGCCACATGTGTGGACAAAGTGCAGAACTATGCATTTCTTGGCAGTGTGATACCCTCAGTAACAGAGGATGTGAAGAGGCGCACTACTCTTGCCGCCTGGTCCTTTGGAAGACTAAGGAAAAATATCTGGACTAACAAAGACATTACCAGATCTCTGAAAGTACGCATATACAGAGCACTCATAAGACCTATTGCCAAATATGGGGCTGAAAGCTGGACTTTGAAGAAAGGAGGCAGGGACAGATTGCAGGTCTTCGAAATGAGATGCCTGAGAACTATTGCCGGGGTATGCCTTATGGACAAAATAAAGAACAGTGACATCTAGTATGCCAGCTCCAAATCACTAACACCATCAATGATGAAGTGACAAAAAGGCAACACAAATGGTTCGGCCATGTTATGCGGATGACAGAGAACCGATTGCCCCTGAGGGCATACAGGAACAACTTTGACACTCCCAGACCACCTGGACGCCCCCATTGCGTTGGAGGGACCAGATTAGAAGTAGGATACAGGATGCTGAGGATCTGGCCAGGGATAGAGGCATATGGAGGAGGGTTACCCAAGGGAGCGCAAGGGGACACCACGTCCTGTGCTATTAAGTCAAGTCAAAGTGTGTGTATGTATGCGTATGTTGGTGAATGTGGGTGTGGGATGATTTAGGTTTTGGTTAATCAGGGGTTGGTGGGATGGGGATTAGATTTGAAGAAGGATAGTTATAAATGGTATGACAGATTTTGGTAGGATTTGATATTTAGGATAGATGCGTAGGCCCTAGATTTGTTTCGGTGGGGAGGGGGGCGGGGGGGGGGGTGGTCGGGTTTTTATGACTGATTTCATTCTAAACTTGTATAATGTATTTTTGGTTTTTGTGTGTATATGCCCTTGTAATTAAGAAGGTGTTACATGACCCAAACCAATATATTCAAGGGATATAGGTTTGGTAGGGCCCTACATGTCAAAACTTTCTCGTGAAGACATTGTTAGTAGGGTTGGTCTATAATCGAGTTATCTATGTTGAAGTGAGATTATTAGATTTTGTAGTATAGATTGACAAATGGATTTGTTTGTGTTTCGAATTGCCATTTGTAACTTTTTTGTTCATGTTACGCCCAGAATGGGTCGATTTATGAATGATTTGAATGAAATCAACAAATATCAAGGGACAAAAAAACTGTTGAGTTGGTTTATTTGCATTATGAGGATTTGTTTGTTGGTGTTTGTTGGTGTTTGTTTGTATTACATTATGTATTAGCGGTGTGCATATGGCAGTTCGTTTGTGCTAAAATCAACTAACGATTGACGAATTATTTACGGCGTGTGGAAATTATTCGCTCATGCATAAAACATGCCAAACTTATTCTGGGACAAGGAATAGTGGTATGGACGTTGTAGTTAAGACTGATGGAAGAATATGACTGCAGTGAAAACATGAACAAGGACAGATAACATTTAGGGAGGGTACCTCCCTCTTATGCATTTTCTCTCGGTCTCTCTCTCGTCTAGCCCGCGTCATCGCTGAAATTGACACACCCATACTATTTTTAGATCAACGCTGGTGTGACCTCTTTAAAGTTTAAACACGTGTTCATACACGTTGAAGGTATTTTCATTGCCACAGTATCGCCTGCAGCAGTTTCGGATCTACGAACCTTCGGAAAAACTAACCTTCGGAATAACGAACAGCACCCGAATAGAACACCCCTCCATTTCTAAAATACAAAATAGAAAATGAAATACACATTCCATGGAGTGTATGTAAAGTGGTTGAGACTTTATAGAAATACAGTCTTTCTCATTTTATGTAGTTTATCGCTGCCCCACATCGTCCCCGGCCAGAAAAGTAAATGAAATGATGTAAGCCCATTCCCTACCCAAAATATGATTCGAATAACATACATTCAGAGAGTGCAAGAAAAATAAGTTCAGCACCATGGGTCAACGATGTCATCTGTATATGGGTGCCACGTAAAATGACCATTTTGTGGGAGAAATTTCATAACTCGACCATGCATCGGTTCTGCCACTCCATCGTTGTAGTATGCGCTGCAGCTTAGCAACACGGGTGGTGTAGTTTACTATTATACCCCTTTCCCGCTGCCCGTCTCGGTGAACCACCGAGAGGTTCCCCGGTGAATTCACCGGGGAACCTCTCGGTGAAAGTTTCAGTGCCGTCGTTTCACACTGCTCTCGGTGAAACTTTCCCCTAGACGGGTTTTCTGCTCGCAACGTGGGTGATCTTATGTACTTGAGTTTGTTGTGCATCTGCGATTTGGTTTTTTTCGATCCCATGTTCAGCAAGTTTTTGGAGGAGGGACTCGTACGCGGTGCCAGCGTCAGCCGACGTCCCGCTCAGTTCTTCGTTCACTGCTGCCTCGCTACGTAATTGAAGTAACAATCTCTCTTCGTCTTTGGTCCACGCTCCAGCCATTTGCAAAATTCCCTCAAATTTCAACAGTACAAAACGTCAACGGATTTCTCCTGCACACTGTAAACCCAACACTTGACGAGAAAAGCACAAAATACGAAAAAATCAAGCAAGAGGCGGACTGTATCACTATCAGTCTTTACTGGAAGAGTTAAGAGCTAGACACTAGAGGAAGACGAAGAAGGAGGAAGCATCAAAGCGATCAAGTACATTGTAAACCTATATCAGCTTTGTATACATGGCGTGCTAATTAAACAATACAATGCACAGCACGATGGAAAACAATGCTGTCGCACTGTGAACGCCACATTGCACACGAAACGACATACTATGTAGTGTCGTGTGTATGTTTACAAACAAGAATTACTAGAGCCCTGTCTGTACGTGTGGATTTGGGAGGTCCAGTGCGCGCTAGCTAGCTGAAAACGTGTCATGACCAGAAACAAGACATGACCTTTGACATAATCTGCATATTTTCCCCGGTGTTTCACCGAGACAACCTTTCCCGTTGAACTATCGATGTTTACCCAGGACGCTTCTCGGGTAAAAATTGCCCAAAATTTCATCGGTGTTTCACCTAGGCTTCCCCTAGGTTTCAACCGAGTTACCTTTCACACTGCGGGGTTCCCCGGGTGCCCCCGGGTGCCCCCGGGGAAGATTTCCTTCAGCGGGAAAGGGGTATTAGAGTCTCTATTCCTATGGGAGATGAAAATGGAAAACGCCAAAGGACGCACTTGTGCGCAGCATCCGTAACTGCCCGTAAATGTTCGTAAGCGATCGTAAGTGTTGTGATTCGTTAACTTGCGGATAATTTCGGATACTTAAACCCCAGTCACACAATGCTCTGCGTCCGGCGCTACGTCCAAAAAAGTCATTTTTTTTTTTCCGCGGACCCCCGCGGATACTTTGCCGTCACCAGAAATTTGTACAAAACATGCGGTAAAAAAATGTGGGCAATACGGACAGATACGACCAGATGCGAATACTTGCGTCCACTTGCGGATGTTCTTACGAATTGGCACATAATAGTTCTGAACACTTGCAGAGAGTTGCGGATATTTTCGAATAGTTACGGATAGTTACAGATTGTTATGAATAATTATGGACAACTTGGTTTTCTCTTACGATCCCTGCTAAGTCCATCGAGTCAGTGTATTATGACAGCAAGCTTATCACATTTTGGACTGTCTTACATTGTACACTGGGGAAAACTGAAATTGAATTACGTACAAGTTGTGAAAAAATCCTAATCCTTTAATTTGCTTTACAATAATAAAAGATATATGAAATTTTGAACTTGAAGTTTGAATTTTTTTTTTGTGCAACTCAAATATGAATAAACGTCATAAATGTAAAGAATATATGAGACCGTGCATCACAAAACGAACAAAAAGTCGCACACACTGATTTTCTGTGAGGACTGAAAATAGGTGAAATTGGTCAACCGAGCCGATCTTGACTTGGCTAACCTGGGTAAATAAGGCCTTATCATTATTATTATTGTTATCATTATTATCTTTTTTAGTATTATTAATATCAATATCATCATTATTATCATTGTAATTATTATTATTATCATTATTATTATCAATTTCAGTTTATTCTGATAATCCCCTCATTGTTGTTACTCCGGTGGTTTCCATCCTGTTTTTTGTCCCATAATGTCATCGCACAACCAACACGGCTTGATAAAGATTAAGCGCTTGAATAGACACTGTACTTCAGAGCCTCTTTTCTCAGTTTGCACTTTTTCTGAGTGTGTGCATTCTTTCCAATATCTAGAGAGGTTAGGAGAGTCCATTTGATTTGAGTTATACATCATTTTAAAGCTTAAAGTCTGCTCTTTCAGAATATGCTCTCAAATAAAATTTCATGTGTGGCGGCTTTTTGTATGTTTTGTGGTGCAGGGTCACGTATAACATCACTATACCACAAATAAAATACAATATAGATCGAAAAGTGTAACATTAGAGTAAGAAAATATCACTTGCCATCATGGAATAGACAAACGCTGTCGTTGTTCAGCGATATTCATGACTTACTGGGTTTGTTAAGGAAATATTTATGATAAAGCAATGCTTCTTAAATTTATAGAAAAAAAAAGACATCAAAACTTTCAAACACCCCTCCCACACCCAAGTACAATATCAAGTCATCTCTTGAAGTAATGTATTTTCTGTTTGAATTTCTTCTATGCATGTCATTTTGTAATGCGCAGTAGAGTATATTATAGGTTTTCCCGGTCAATTTCATACTTTTGTCATTCAAGTTCCTATTCCGAGCATTCGATTGCACGCATTCCACGCTCGCAGCACTGCATCAGCAATCAAATTCAAATCCGGTCATTCGAATGCACTATCCGAGCATTCAAATTCACTATCGGAACATTCAGATTCACTATTAGAGCATTCAAATTTAAGAGAGGAGCGCACATTTCATCAATGAGCATTCAAATTCATGTCAAGCTGGCGACGGAATCTCGTCGGTCTGATGTTCCAAATAACTGCATTCAATTTAAAAGAAGTCCTGAATTTAGTTAGTTTTGGGCCGTGTATGCATGTGTTTCTCATTTGGCTTTGAATATATTGGGATTTATGATGATTATTCATTTTGCAGTAGAGGTCCACCTGTTCATTGACAATTTTGAACTCGCGCCTAGCGAAAGGAATATACAGGCATGCACGTGTCCCTCGGATCGGACATAAGATGGAGGTCCCATGTGTAAGAGAGTCACAACTTATGCACGTAAAAGATCCTACTTCATTTATTCATCGCAAAGAGCAGAACATCCAACTGGACCCCATATGGAAGACCAGCTTTCGCAGCTGAATATGGTTATCCAGCCATCTTCTTTGATGGAAAATGTAACAAAAAACAAAAATTACGCACTGTATATGCCTACAGACGAGTATAATAAGGAAGGTTGGTTGACACTTTCGAGGGAAAAAAAACAAATTTCGACTATATTGAAACTGATGCATGAACATTTTATACGTCTTGTTTGTTGTGTATTGCTGTCTTATTGGTTTACTTTTGCGGGACTATGTGAGATCATTGTGTGTCAGTTTGTCTTTAAATTGATGAATTGTCATTATGTGGTTGGTGTTGGGGCCTTGTCAGCATGCAGTATCATCAAGAAATATGATTACTAGTCTTTCTGTTGTTTGGATGCACTGCTGATTGGACATTGCAATTTGAAATTTATTGAGAGGAAAAACAAAGAATACATGAACAGAGAACAATGTAGAACATGTAAAAAATCATAATTACACTATATGCAAGCCTTCATTGGTTGTGTTGGACCTTTTTCCTTTCTTGAAAGTCTACTCCATTTTCCTCGTTAAATTGATTGCACGAAGTAGGAACTTGGTCGCCTAAAAATGAATTTGAACGATCCAAACAAGCTCATTGAGACTATCACGTGACTATCGCATGAATTTGAATGCACGAGTAGGAAAGTCGGTGCTCGCATTTTGAAATTGAATGCCCAATCGTGAATTTGATTTCACGAAAACGAAATATAACGCCCATAAATGAAATTGATCGTTCGGATTCTGAATTTGAATGCCCGAATATTTTCGCGTGCGTGCGCTGCGTGAATTTGAACGCACATTAATGAATTTGAGTGAAAATTATGAAATTGACCGGGAAAACCTATAGTAGGTGCGCAATATAAATGTCCTTTATTATTATTATTAAAATTATTATTATCATTATCCAAAAAAAAAATGTAATACACATCCCCTACGGCTTGTGCCGAAAGGGTGGGTTGGGTGGTGGCGCGTCGCGTTAATGGGAACACCACCCTTCGTCCAAAGCCCCCCCCCCCCCCCCCCCCGGTTTGGCCGAAAGGGTGCGTTAGGAGCGTTGGGTCGCGTCGCGTTGAGTGGAACCCCACCCTTCGTCCAAAGCCCCCCCCCCCCCCGTTTTGCCGAAAGGATGCGTTGGTACTTTTTCTCATGTAATATTAAAAGACGAGTTTTGAATTCATATTTAACCTTCAAACAACCATTTCAAAGAGGCTATCGTCCGGATCGGTTTACACTCTATTACCACTTGATCTACAGCCAGTTGGTCTAATAGACTGTTTAATATCAGTTGGTCTAATAACTAGTTGGTCTAGTCATCATTTCGTCCAATTACTGTTTGGTCTAATTGTTATTTGGTTTAATTACTTTAAAGGGTGGTGTTCCCATTAACGCGACGCTCCACCACCCAACCCACCCTTTCGACACAAGCCTAGAACCCCCCCCCCCCCCCAAAAAAAAAGCCCATTTGGTCATATAGACGAAACGATGATTGGACCAAATGGTACCTGATTAGACCAGGAGGCTGGCTATTAGACCAAATGACAATAAGATCGATGGTTATAGACTAAATGGGTGTAGACTAAACTAGAAATATCACTGAAGGTGATTAATACCCCCGCCCCGTGACGACAGTCTTACCCAAGGAATGATCTTTCCTTGATCTTCTGCCATTTAAATGCCGTTACCATGGCAACGCAGCTTCCGACACGTCCGAAAAATATGTCTTGCACATCTTCCCACCAAGACTATTGTGTGTGCCACATTTCATAAGCTTTTGTCAAAAACTGAGGAAGTAGTTCAATCCACAAGATCTTTCCTTGATCTTCCGCCATTAATATGCCGTTACCATGGCAACGCAGCTTCCGACACGTCCAAAAAATATGTCTTGCACATCTTCCCACCAAGACCAATGTGTGTGCCACCTTTCATGAGCTTCAGTCGAATACAGAGGAAGTAGTTCAATCCGCAAGATCTTTCCTTGACCTTCTGCCATTTATATGCCGTTACCATGGCAACGCAGCTTCCGACACGTCCCAAAAATATGTCTTCCACATCTTCCCACCAAGATCAAGGTGTGTGCCACATTTCATAAGCTTTGGTCAAAAAACTGAGGAAGTAGTTAAATCCGCAAGATCTTTCCTTGATCTTCTGCCATTAATATGCCGTTACCATGGCAACGTACTTTCGGGTACTGTCAAAAAAAAAGTCTTGCACATCTACAACCAAAGGCACACATCTGTACCAAGTTTCATGGAAATTGGGCAAAAACTGAGGAAGTAGATTGCAACACAAATTTTTCCATCATTTTGGCTCATAATATGTGAGCTGTTACCATGGCAACATACTTTTTGTCACTGTCAAGAAATGTGTCATGCTGACCTATATCCTAAGACAAACATTCAATATGAATTCTATGAGAATTGGAAGAACACTGATGAAGCAGTTTTGCCATGAAGCATTTTGCCCTATATTTTACCAATAACATGCCGTTACCATGGCAACGCATTTTTTGCCACTGCGGAAATATGTGTCTTGCACATTAACATATTTTGGACGAAGGGTGGTGTTTCATTAACGAGACGCGCCACCACCCAACCCACCCTTTCGGCACAAGCCATCCCCTACCCTAAAATATTGCTTTTTTCGAAAAAAATATACATTCGAAGAGTACAAGAAAAAAAGTTCAGCACCAAGAGTCAACCGATGTCAAGAGTATACATGGTATGTGGGTGCCACTTAAAATGACCATTAATTGTGGGAGAAATTTCATAATTTGACCATGCAGTTTTGCCTCTCCACCGGTCCGACTGTGTTGTAGCATTCCTTCAGGTAAAGGCGCTGCAGCTTGGCAACAGGAGTAGTGTGCCTTCCCACGAGTCTCTGTGTTCCCATGCGAGTGGAAAACGGAAAACGTCGAAGGACGTAATTGTCCGCAGCATCCGCAGCTGTCCGTAAATATCCGTAAGCGGACGAAACTTTTGTGATACGTTAACTTGCGGTTAATTTCGGATACTTACGGTGGACGTAAGCGAACGCAAACGGACGGGAGGTAATTTTTTTTTTCTTTTGCGGATGGTCTGCGTCCAAGCCACGAGTAGTAACGTTCAGTTACGGATAGTTACGTTTGGTTACGGTTACTTGCGTAAGTTTGCGTCCGTGGCGTCCCTCTGCAAAATTTTGAACATTTCAAAATTTCGCAGGTTTGGCGACGTCATTTTGCGTTTCTTTACGGATGAGTTAAGGACAGTTACGTCTACATACGTCCCTGCGGATGCCTGCGTCCAGGCTGCGTCCCCCTGCGTCCACTCATTCGTATCTATCAGAGGCGGACTTAATCCATCGTAAAGCACTGTGTGACTGGGGCATTACAGTGGACGGGAATATACGAAATGGATGGGAGGTAAACTTATTTGCGGATAGTCTGCGTCCAAGTTACGGATCGTTACGTTCAGTTACGGATAGTTACGTTTATTTACGGTTACTTGCGTACTGTAAGTCAGCATCCGTGGAGTCCCTCTGCGAAATTTTGAACATTTCAAAAATTTCGCAGGCTTGGCGCCGTCATTTTGCGTTTCTTTACGGATTAGTTACGGACAGTTTCGCCTACATACGACCCTCATGCGGATGCCTGCGTCCACGCTGCGTCCCCCTATACGTCCACTTATCCGTATCTATCGGCGGCGTACGTAACCCATCGTAAGGCACTGTGTGACTGGGGCATTACGTAGACACACGAACGCGCTCACAAACAACACACATACGTAGGGCCTTACGTAGCCAAACACGCACCACCACATACCGTTTGATATACACATACGCCACTATATCACCACGTACACACGTACGCATACAGGCAAACAAACCACTACCACTATACAACCACCACACATGCACAGTTTCTACATATTGTATTATTATACTCCAAACACACACACACATACACACACACACACACACACCCACAACTATACGGAAACTCATACACAAGTCACTCATTGTATGCACCTACAAATCATACACAGCACATACCATGCAGCTCACAACAAACACAAAAACACACACACACACACACACACACACACATGCATAACTTACCAGTCATACCCATCCCACCAAAGTTGAACACCGGAGCAATCACCCCGAGCCCTAGGCGACAATCTTTGACGAGGCGACAATCCTTGTCGCAACAATTTTTTTGCCATCATAGATTGTCGCCATCGAGGTCAAAAATTAGGAACTGCACAAGCGTCACGGATTGTCGCCAGACGACAATCCGTGACGGGGGCGACAATCCGTGACGCCAACTCCGTCAAGGATTGTCGCCCCGAGCTGGGGGCGACAATCCGTGTCGCAACACGGTAGCCATCGGTGTCATCTGACTTTTCACATGATTGGTCTACTGTGACATGTTCTTAGAAGACAGTGAGAAAGAAAACTTACAATAATTCCAGGCGCCGAAGTCCATCGAAGACCCCAGTCTTGATATGCTGCATCTGGCAGAATCGAAGATATCTGACAGAAGGTGAACGAGAAGAGAACTGTAACACGAGGAAGTTATGTAATATTCTCTCCTCCCGTCGATAAGGACAAGAGGTTATCGCCTCATCAACCATTTGTGACCCTGCACCTCAAAACAAACAAAAAGTTGCCAGATATGAATTTTTAGTTAAGACCATATTCTGAAAGAGCAGGCTTTAAGCTTTAAAATGATGTATAACTCAAATCAAATGGACTCTCCTAACCTATCTAAATATTGGAAAGAAAGCACAAACTCAGGAAAAGTGTGAACTGAGAAAAGAGGCTCTGAAGTACAGTGTCTATTCAAGCGCTTAATCTTTACCAAACCGTGCTGGCTGTGCGATGAATGGGCCAAAAAAAAAAAAAAAAAAAAAAAACAGGAAGTAAACCGACAGAGTAACAACAATAAAGGGATTATCAGATTAAACTTAAATTAAGCATGCCTCATTAACACATTCTGTCCATAATTAATGCCAACTTTCAAAGCAGTAGCACTATCCTTTCAAAAGTTATTAGAGTTGAAAGTGAAGAGTGTGGACAAGGTTTTTCAGAAATGAAAAAGGGATTCTAAAGACACACCTAATCACACTATTCTACCAAAAATGTTCGAGATAAACTGCTAAAAAAACCACACTTTCCTGCTCGTTTTATGATACCAAATTTTAGCATAATGTTAAAGAAGACCCGCTCTTTCAGAAAATATGAAAAAGTCAAGTTCGGCTAGGTTGACCCTGGTTGATCATTTCACTTATTTTCAGTCCTCACGCAAAATCAGTGTATGCGACTTTATGTTCGTTTTGAGGTGCACGGTCACATTTAGTTTGGCAACACAGTCAAGTTCAAGTTCAAGTTGATTTATTTCATTTCCAACAAACAAAATAGTTGGAAGTACAATGAAACATTCATATACACAGATGTCAGAAAATCAGTACCACAATGCGATGAACAGAAATAACATTGTAAAAAGATACAGGTAAATTATCAACAGAGATACAAAAAAAGATAACTGTTATATCACTGCGGTAAATGCATAAGCAATATTGCTGGAAATGGAGGGGACTGCTAAAAAGCAGAGCTTGTAGAATGCAGTCCCCTCATACGGAAAAAAAAAACATATAGTAGCAAAAACAACAATTTCCCTAAGCGGTAGTAAAAAAAAAAAAAAAAAAAAAAAAGACAGATTAATACACACATACATGCACACATACCTACGCACATTGACAAACACAAGGTGGCTCTCTTGTAAGGAAAGATTGATGAGAGGATAGAAAGATAGTGAGGAAGGTAGTAAGTCCGAGGTGGACAAGGGGGAGGGGGGAGGGGGAGAGGAGAGGGAAACGATGGGTCATAACCAGGGCACTGGAGGCACAGAAGCTCGGGCTCACTGATAAACAAAGAGTAGTGAGATTGCCGAGCAACAACAGTATTGAAAATCAAAAGTAAAAAAAGAATGAATCATTATGCTGCTTACGAAGTTTTTTAAATAATTCGTTAACTTTAAAGAAAATGTATTAAAACTTAAAGCTTCTTTTATATTATTATCAAGAGAATTCCAGAATTTTGGTCCAGAAAAGGAGAATAAAGATTTTGCAAAAACCGTCCTAGTCAAAGCCAAATGATATTCATGGGATTGACGGGTTGGATATGGATGAACAGTTTCATTCTTTAAAAACATAGAATCAAACACAAGGGGGAGAGAATGGTTGGTGAGTTTATACATGAATTGTCCTAATTGCAAACGATAAAGGTCATAAATTTTCAAAATATTATTTTCGTGAAAGAAATTATTAGTATGACTTCTCCTCGATTCGTGACAAATGATACGAAGAGCTTTTTTCTGTAATGATAATATTCTTTCTGTGTAAGTTGAAAAAGTGTTTCCCCATGCGAGTATCCCATAGTTTAAGTAAGGTAGTATCAAAGTAGAATATAACATAAAAAGTACATTTTGGGGAAGATAAAATTTAACTTTGTTTATAATACCTATATTCCTTGAAATAACACGACATACAGAATCAATATGCAATCCCCAGGTAAGTTTATTGTCCAGAATCAAACCTAAAAATTTGATAGAAGAGACTTCTTCTATGACTGTGTCTTCCAGAAAAATATTTCTCGGTAAATTTTCCAGCGAATTACTGCACAACATACATTTAGTTTTTTGCAAATTTATTGACAGTTTATTCGCTCTAAACCAATGAAGTAACTTCGTTAATTCACTGTTTAAAGTATCAATTAATCGATCAGAATCAGAATCAGATAAAAACACATTAGTATCGTCCGCAAATAATAAGAAAGAGAGGATGTTTGAAGAATTTGACATATCATTGACATAGGGAATAAATAAAAGGGGACCTAGTAAACTTCCTTGAGGAACACCACAGTTAACATTTTGTATAGTCGATGCGTGACCATTGATAAATACAAATTGTTTTCGATTAGAGAGATAACTCTTGAACCACTCCAAGGCCTTTCCCCTGATACCATAATGTGATAATTTGTGAAGCAGTATGTTGTGGTCTATGGTATCAAAGGCCTTGGAGAGGTCCAGGAAGACTCCAATAGTATGATGAAATGTATCTATCGCTTTTGAAACCCTGTCAAGGAGGGTAAGGATTGCGTGAGATGTGCAATGCTTTTGCCGAAATCCGAATTGATGATCAGAAATAATTTTGTGAGTGTCTAGGAACTTCAAAAGCCTGGTGTAAACAACCCTTTCTAACATTTTCGAAACGTAGGTTAGCAGGGATATTGGTCTATAATTGGAGACATTTTCCTTTTCCCCCTTTTTATGGACAGGAATTACTTTCGAGACTTTCATAGCCTCAGGGACAACACCATTACTTATAGACAAATTAAATACATGTACAAGTGGATCAACGATATAATCAATGATACTTTTTAAAAGGACATTATCAATGCCGTCATAACCAGAGCTTTTTTTTTTATTTTTTTTTTTAATTCTGAACTATATCTAATAATTCATTTCTGTGCAAAGGCATGAAAAACAATGAGCTAGGATTGGGGATTTTTAAATAATCTTGAAAATTCAGATGAGTATATGGAATATTTTGGGCAAGCTTACTTCCTATTTGTCAAAAATACTGATTAAAAATATCAACTATTGAGGAAACATCATCAACAAATAAATCACTGTATTTGATTGATGTAATACGGGGCTTGTCCTTATTTTTATTGATAGCCATATTGATAACTTTCCAAGTATTTTGAATATCATGTTTAAACAAACTTATCTGATTAGTAAAGTATTTCTGTTTCTCGTAACGTAATATTTGTGTGAGGACGTTTTTATATGAAGTGTATCTATCATGAGATTGCTGGGTACGTTTAATTTTATCAACATAATACAAATTATTCTTTCGATTGATTGATCGCAGTAAAGACGTAGATATCCATGAAAGTCTAGGGGATTTTTTATAATTTCTAGATTTTTTTTTAAACAACAGGAACATGCTTATCCATAAGCGAAATTAAAGTACTCATAAACAAATCATAAGCCTCATTTATATTTTCGGTATTATATACCGAAGACCAATCCACACTACCGAGGTCATTTTGCAACCTCTCTATATTTCCAGGTGTCACTTTCCGGAAAGTTGACACCGGGTCATTCATGGTAATTTTTTTCTGAAGGGGTATGTGAGTGAAAATAGGGTAATGGTCTGATAAATCTGAAAGAACAATACCAGAGACCGGTAAGGGGTTAATATTACAAAATATATTATCAATAAGAATTGCCGAGTGATTGGTTACTCGAGTTGGTTTGGTTATGAGGGGTAAAAAAGATGTGGACATCATAATATCAAGAAAAGATTGAGCAGTATTCATTGTTTGAAACTTAGATAAATCTATATTAAAATCTCCCAGTCTGCATTGATATCACGCTTGATCATAGGTGATGTATTTTTCTTTTACGGTAGAGTACGTTAGGAGCGGTTTCCGATAAGATAAAAAAAAAATACATGAGTAAAATTAACCAAACAAAATCGCTTTTAATTTTTTTTTTCGTATAAACGTTACTGCTAGCCTGTGTGAATTACGTGTTCATGTATTAAAGTGATGGTATTAAAACCAATCATCAGTCTTTACCTGACAGAATTAAGTACGTAAGAAAACAAAACACAAAGTCAGAGATAGTGGTTTATATTCGTGATCCTCACGACCCAGACTGCCAGAGAAATCAGAACATTACTCACAAAGATTTTAATTGGTCCAGTCCGCGAAAAGCCCCTTGCTCTATGATCGGTAACAATGAGTGTTCCATATCGCTATAGAAAAGAAAATAATCAGATATATAACTACACATTGTACAGATTATCATCACCTGGAATGACTGCATAAAATTGATAGGAATTAGTAGATGATCCAAACTGACAACAATGCAATGTCCTGCACACTGCTGTTTTATAAAGCACGAAATGATAATCAATCCATACTGACAATAAATATACAATTTATGGCATAACATTGATGCTTGTAAAGTGAAATCTAATTATTTGATGAAATGTCTACATTATAATGAAAGTGTTTAGTTTTCAATGAACAAAATATCCGATGTAACAAATGAAACAAGATCTAGCTCCCGCTGTAAGTAACTCAAATATTTGAGTTATTCAAACGCAAGTACCAATTCAATTTGCAAACCATCTCGTTAAAGTATATAACACGACATAGCATGAGGAAAGTTTAGTTTGTTTGCGCTTGTTATTTCACTTGAATTTTAAAGTCATATTCAAATCAGCTTGTCATGCACATTAGTATTGTTGCTCAAG
Source organism: Diadema setosum (assembly GCA_033980235.1). Lineage (NCBI taxonomy): Eukaryota > Metazoa > Echinodermata > Echinoidea > Diadematoida > Diadematidae > Diadema > Diadema setosum. The sequence continues at coordinate 166,528 of CM067074.1, read as the reverse complement.
TCATAACACAAGACACGGCTGTACTTCAATCAGCGATAGTCGTAATTTTAGGAGGTATGGGGGTATATACCTTGATGAAAGCTGTTACATAGGTTTTGATTTGAACATGCGATTTGTAAATTACTTTACATGACGGGAGGTATTCAACGTCGTCTCATGTGCAATGTATACATTTATATTTTTGTACTTCATTTATAAATGAAGTAGGGAATGATCTTCGAGACAACTCCACTAAAGTTCTCTGATTAGGCTTCCAACATTGAAATTGTTTGTTTGTTTTTTGTTTGTTTTTTATTGTTCCATATTCCACATTTCAACAAATACATAAAACATAAACATCACAATACAAAAGCCTGGATGAATTGCCAAGTACAGCTTATAAGACAATAAAATATGTGAAATATGAGGAATCTACATAGAAGCATTGCTTGTAGAGTGTAGATTCCAAGATGCGGATGTGAGATTATTTCTTACTTGGTTATGTAATTAAAGGAATTTACAATGCCCTATCTACGGTCGTGTGTCACGTAAATTCTTTCCGACTTATGAATCATTTGATTACTTCATTGAGGTTATAGCTTGTCAAAACCGAGGAGGTACTAGACGAGCACCTTGGTAAAAACTAAAACGCTAATTGTCAGCATGGTAATGTTGACTTATATCTGCTTTTTTAAAAATCATATAATCAATGTAGCCCGTTACATTGACTTTAAAGATCATAAATATTAACGTCAAGTTGCAAATCTCTTGGTCAGGATGACCTGTAAAGTTGAGTTTGACAAAATTTGCATTTTATCCATAAACGAAAAGTCTTCATTCGTTGGCAAGTATTTTTTTTAAATATGTATCAAGTATTAGTGGAAAATTGAGCAAAGAAAATGGGATTCCATCGGGATTCGAACCCGAGACCTCCGGATGCTAGCCCGGTGCTCCACCGACTGAGCTTTCGAAAGCCCTAGTTCAGTGTCCGTCCCAGAAACCCAGGTTTCTGTAATTTGACGTGTGTGTTTGACGTTTGTTGAATTGCAGGTAAGATTTCTAACGTCGGCGGCGCCAAACTTGTAAACCATTTTGTGGACAACGACAAAGTTGTCTTGCCCATTCTCCATTTCTCCATTACAGTCTACCAGCACGTGGTTTTGCATGCACCCATGGTGTCAAAACTTCAGGAATGGACAAAACATATACTGTAATAAACCTGTGTATACTTTTATCCAGTAAATGCTGGACAAGCAAACTCTTCTTTTGGGGTGAACCTAAGAATACTACCTATTAAAATGTTTTTCATGGTTGTTACGGTTATTATTGTTATAATGGTAAATAGTGTATATGTGTTATTATGTAAAGAATATATGAGAGATATAGTTTCAGTCCATTTGCTAATATTGATTCTTGTAATCAACCGTATGGGGCTATAACCTGGTGAACCTCGATAAGCACCCTTTATACCAAGATGTATACATATCAATGTGATGTGTTTATGTATCATATAAATTTGGTAATAAATTAATAAATTCATTCATTCATTCATCCATTAATTAATTAATTCATTCATTCACTCGTATTCATTAATTCATTCTTTCAAATATAAAGGTACACGTGAATGAGTGATTAGCATCCTTACATCACGGTTGTTTTAGACGCTAGGTGTCTGCTATCTTCATTTGTCCATCCGTCCTTTCCCGAACAGTTCGCCCAATACGGCAACCAGGCGTGGTCTCGGAGACAAGGAGCGGGGATGAGAAGAGACCGAAAGTGATAGTACGGGGCCGAACCGCAGTGGCATTCTGGTAGACAGTGGGTTTCATCTACCGCGCGGGATAAAAATCGAAACTAAAATTTACACAATTCTTGGAGGAATACAACATTGGGCCTTTTTTTAAATAAAAATTCCGTTCATATGAAACCACATAAAAAGTATCATGACAACAAATAACGACACCCAACTGATTCTCAAAAAGAAAAATATCCTGTGAGTTGGACAATGTGGCGCTAATTTAGGAATGTGGCGCTAATTTAGGAATGTGGCGCTAATATGATAATATCAGTCGATACATATTGGAGTACAAAGAGAAACGATAAACCGTCACAAACACAAAAGTCTATCCTACCCCCTCCCCTATAAAACACAAAAGTCTATCCTACCCCCTCCCCTATATACACAAAAGTCTATCCTACCTCCTCCCCTATAAAACACAAAAGTCTATCCTACCCCCTCCCCTATAAAACACAAAAGTCTATCCTACCCCCTCCCCTATATAACACAAAAGTCTATCCTACCTCCTCCCCTATAAAACACAAAAGTCTATCCTACCCCCTCCCCTATAAAACACAAAAGTCTATCCTACCCCCTCCCCTATAAAACACAAAAGTCTATCCTACCCCCTCCCCTATAAAACACAAAAGTCTATCCTACCTCCTCCCCTATGAAACACAAGTCTATCCTACCCCCTCCCCTATAAAACACAAAAGTCTATCCTACCCCCTCCCCTATAAAACACAAAAGTCTATCCTACCCCCTCCCCTATAAAACACAAAAGTCTATCCTACCCCCTCCCCTATAAAACACAAAAGTCTATCCTACCTCCTCCCCTATGAAACACAAGTCTATCCTACCCCCTCCCCTATAAAACACAAAAGTCTATCCTACCTCCTCCCCTATGAAACACAAAAGTCTATCCTACCCTCTCCCCTATACAACACAAAAGTCTATCCTACCTCCTCCCCTATAAAACACGAAAGTCTATCCTACCTCCTCCCCTATAAAACACAAAAGTCTATCCTTCCTCCTCCCCTATAAAACACAAAAGTCTATCCTACCCCCTCCCCTATAAAACACAAAAGTCTATCCTAAGCCCTATAAAACACAAAAGTCTATCCTACCCCCTCCCCTATAAAACACAAAAGTCTCTCCTACCTCCTCCCCTATAAAACACAAAAGTCTATCCTACCCCCTCCCCTATAAAACACAAAAGTCTATCCTACCTCCTCCCATATGAAACACAAAAGTCTATCCTACCCCCTCCCCTATAAAACACAAAAGTCTATCATACCTCCTCCTCTATAAAACACAAAAGTCTATCCTACCTCCTCCCCTATAAAACACAAAAGTCTATCCTGCCTCCTCCCCTATAAAACACAAAAGTCTATCCTACCTCCTCCCCTATAAAACACGAAAGTCTATCATACCCCCTCCCCTATAAAACACAAAAGTCTATCCTACCTCCTCCCAATATAAAACACAAAAGTCTATCCTACCCTCTCCCCTATAAAACACAAAAGTCTATCCTACCTCCTCCCCTATAAAACACGAAAGTCTATCCTACCCCCTCCCCTATAAAACACAAAAGTCTATCCTACCTCCTCCCTATATAAAACACAAAAGTCTATCCTACCCTCTCCCCTATTAAACACAAAAGTCTATCCTACCTCCTCCCTATATAAAACACAAAAGTCTATCCTACCCCCTCCCCTATAAAACACAAAAGTCTATCCTACCTCCTTCCCTATGAAACACAAAAGTCTATCCTACCCTCTACCCTATACAACACAAAAGTCTATCCTACCTCCTCCCCTATAAAACACGAAAGTCTATCCTACCTCCTCCCCTATTAAACACAAAAGTCTATCCTACCTCCTCCCTATATAAAACACAAAAGTCTATCCTACCCTCTCCCCTATAAAACACAAGTCTTTCCTACCCCCTCCCCTATAAGTTGACATTTTTCGACATTATTCGCTTTTTATTTTGGTTTGCCTATATTTACCACTCTAGCGAATATCTCTACTTTTGATTAAATGTCTAGTGTTCCAATTGTAATACATCAGGCGATATTCTCGTAGATCTACAGGCCATCAATGCATGCATATAACATGAGTGTGGGTGTGCTAGATTCTTAACATGTCCAAGTTCAGAAGTGTCATAATATAAAATGCCGTGTCATTATTACCTTTCAATTAGACAAATATGGATGCAAATAATTCGACGAGAACGGAAAGTTATCAATGATTTGAAAATTTAAGGGAAAAAACTTCTCCTCACCACAATTTTCTTCGTCATCCCCTAGAGGGCAATCGACCCATCCATTACAACGAACATCAGACTGAAGGCAGATGTCCGTACCTTCACATCGCCAGTGGTTCTGAGTGCAATCTTCATTGTGAAAACAAACATACAGGCAGGAAGGTGTTTTATGTAATTGCAACATAGAAGCAGGGAGGTGGGCCTCCCTGATAGAAGGTAACCAAAACTGGTACTGATAAGTGTTAACCCGTTGGGGACGGACTGCTTTGCTACAACACGCATTTCCCATAGAGAGTATACTCGACACTCGCCCTCAACGGGTTAAAAATAGAAAGTCTCACTCAAAGTATTCTCCGCTTATTATAACATGATATGACAATCAATGGAAAATTCTCGCACCTATTCTAGCCTTTTTGATATTGATCTATAACTCTTTTTTCCCATACCCGGATTTTCTAACGCACTCGGTAGTTTTGCCGTAGGTTATAATTATTATGGAGATCATGACAAACAGGAGTCGCGAGCTCGACACCCACGATTCATAGAGCCCACGATTCATAGACCCCACGATTCATAAATCACATGATTCATATAACAGCCCACGATTCATGCATCCCATGATTCATACAGCCCACGAGTCATACAGCTTACGAGCTAGACTCTATATTTATGAACAAATCTGCAGATCAAGTGAAATACACCCACGACCTAGAACTACAGTCCATGAGCTAGACACTAGGCAAATAAGACTCGCGAGCTCGACACTAGGCGAAAAGGCCCACGAACTCGATATTACATCAATTATACTAAACGGATTGTAGAGTTCGTGAGCATTTCTGCCTATAGCGTTGAGGTTGTGGGTCTGTTACAGGCCTACTTTTTGTCCTTCTCGTGGGCTGATGTATGACTTTTTGGATGTATGACTCATGGACCTTTTTTTCAATGTCTAGCTCGTGGGATTATCCCGTATAATGAACCAGAATTAACCTTGAATGGAAAATTTCGTTTTGTTCACACGTCCACAGTGTGCAATTACGGTCTACCAAAATTGAAGCATTTAATGTGTGTTCAATGACATAATCCTTTGAATAAGGATTAAGTTTATTCATTTAAATACGAATCTCCTTTAATCACAAATGCGACTGCCGTTTATGGCATATACTCACCATCGCAACCAATCTCGTCTGAGAAGTCATGGCAGTCAGCGACATGATCACACCTTGCCACTTGTCGGATGAACTGCATTCCTGAGTCACACTTAAAATCTGGTATCCCATCTCGAATCAAGTTGATGGCACTTCCATTTTTTACTAGGTTATCTGCCCAGAAATAAAAAAAAATACGAATTTTTATGACCCGTAGGTTTGCATATAAGTATATCACTTGTTTTCAATTCCTGAATGGCACAACGACACCCTATTATCCACACGAATGGCAGAGAATCTGCATGCTCTTAAAGTAAAACCTACTCTATCATACTTAAGCAGAAGAAAATTACCAATAAAGGACCAGTCTCAAGGTTTTGTAACTTATGAGTTCATTAAAGAAACACCGAGGATGACAAACGAACTTTAATCAACCAGAAAGGGAAAAAATACAATAATTAAAATGAATAAATATATGAAACTTAACAATAAAGTCTGACCGCTATACCTCGGGGGCATTTCATGAAGCTTTTTGTCAGATTTTTTTTTTTTTTTTATGTGAAATTGTGATAAGCTACTTAAATCCTTACATCTCATTGCCTGAGAGCAAATCTGTCTGAAAAAAAAAACCCCAGCTAACAAAACTTTTCATGAAATACCCCCCCCCCCCGTTTGTTCCATAAGCAGCATTCCCAACTGGAGTAATATAAACAGTAAATTACAGTTGGAATAATGCTATTGGAGGAATTTCACCTAGGCTTGTGATATGATTAATTCTAACCAGATTCATTGACAGCAATGCTCCCACGTTTTTTAGATGTAATATAAATGCAATAAGCATGCACATGCGTATACATTGATAGACTAATCCGACAGCTTCCAGAATGTATATAGACTATTTCATCCTTTTTCTCTTTCGAGAGCGCGGTAGATTGAACAATCCTGTTTCTGAGCCATTGCGTTGTTACAATATCTAATTGTATATACCGAGATGAGAGACTGAATGTGAATGCTTGATAGTGACAGAATAAAAAAAGGACCTGATTTTGAAATTCAAAACTTAATCATGAATTGTGAAGTTAGAGCCCGACATAAACGAAACTTACCGTTTACTTGCAGAGATTCTATGTCAAGTGCAAATCCTCTCAAATTTTCTATGGTATCACTGCAAAAGTGTACAGTGATGATTCCAGCGGGAAGGAGAAGTGAAGTAACGTTAGAACTAGCAACTGAAAAGGCAGCTGTGCCAGCATCATTTGAGAAGGGAACGTGTGTGATGGAAAGCGTGTCGAAGTTCTTTTCTAGCTGAATATCTCGCACCGTGATCAGCGCCTGAATGAAAATACAAAATACGTGCCAATGAAAACGACAAAGAAGAAAGACAGGAAACAATTTTCTTTTTATATGCTTCAGATTTTGAGGAAATGTATGATTTTGTTCGTGGGAATTATATTGATGACTTACGAAGATATTGACGTGCTAAAACAATTTCTTCAACCTTGAACGTGAATGTTTGACTTGAGTCACTTTTCTCTAAGAGGAAGTCCATAATTGTTATGTTCATGTAACCGAGGAGGTGTGGAGACCTATATACCCAATGTAACATTATTTGACCATCCAATGTCATTAGATTATCGAAATGCGGTTAACACTGATCGAGATTATGTGTCGTGGTAAGTCAAGGAATAGAAAAGTTATGCGAAGATGTGTGAATACCAAGGCTTTATCAATAAAAATCATTATATATACAGGTAAAAATGAAGGTGATATGATATCTCTACCAAAGGAACGAAAACCAAGGGTCTATTTTAGCGGATGTCGAGCTCGTGGCTCTTGACATGTGAGTTGTACAGATGGCCCCGTAGATGGCTCGTTGGCATTATGAGTTATGATAGGCTGTATGACTCCATGACTGTATGAGGTGCCCAGGTCGTGTAGTGCAGGGCACCATTTCATGAAAGTTGTCAGTCTCTGACAATTCATTAAAGTGTTATTTATTTATTTACTTATTTATTTATTTATTTATTTACTTATTTATTTATTTATCTATCTATCTATCTATTCACCACTCATGGGTTGGATGTCCCTATCAAGCCAATGGCTGTTTTTCATAGGGGTCCACACCACATCAAAAGTAAATAAGATCACAGCATTCATATTCAAACAAAATAGTTACATTCAAACAGATCATTTTATGTACTATTCATTAAATTCTATTAGAGTGTTATTCGATTCAATGAAACAGGGTCGCCTTAAGGTGGCGTTTAAAAACGTCAATTGACGGAGGGATGGACAAGGGATAATACAACTCATTCTAAAGTTTGGCCCCGCGATAAGTAAGGGACCTTTTACCATAATTTGTTCTTGGTTGAATGAGGGTTAATACAATTCTTGGTTTTGACTGACCGAGTCGCTCTGGTCAACGATTGTTACTATGGTGATTTCAGAGACTGACAACTTGTCACGGCTGACAACTTCCATGAAACAGTGTCCAGGGCTCCATCATGTTTATGGCCCTGGTAACGATTTTCATGAATGTGATGTAATGGGATCAAAATAATGATGGAAAAGAACAAGTGAAACGTACCATTTCTCCCTGAGATATTTCAACTTTCCATTCCATGTCATCATTAGATTGGTACTCTGAAGGGTAGTTGGGGGACACAATGGTGGTAAGGGGTAACCCATACTGGACTAGATCAAGAGCGTCCAGTTCTGAAACAAGATGGGATATTTAAAAAATATCTCTTTGATACAACAAACCATGACGGCAAATGGAAAATTTTCGATAAAGACCTTATGTGGATGTTGACAGTTTCCTGCTTTAAGTCGATTTCTTTCTTTCTACAAATACAGAGTGTGCGTTATTAGAAAAAATGAATGAGTGGAAATGATATGAAACAGTTCAGAAAAAAAAATCCTACAATGAGATTCATATACAAAGAGCAAAGACGTGTTGATAAATCTCGTTTTACTGCAGGCAATGACTATCATCATCGCCGCTCTCCTCCACCGACCTATACACCTTCTCTCTCTCTCTTCCCCCTCACCCCTCTCTCTCATTAATTCAACATCTTCTCCTAAGATTATGCACTTTATTTCTTTGTATACTGATGACATTACAAATTACAACACGATAATGATTTTTATACCTACGATGGGATATTGATAAAGGCCTAAGGGCAGCTCAACTAAGAGTACGGGTACGGGGTGTGCCATAAGTAATACGCTTTCGAATTTATATCATTTGGAAGGCAAAAGAGTGAGCTTCTTGAAACAATGATAATGAAAGAAGCACTTACATCACATGCACATATTCATCGTATTAAAGTGAAATGAAAAATTAAAGAAAATTTTATTTTGCCTCTCACCTTTGCGAAAATAAAGTTAGATCTTTCAAGTTGCTACAAAATAGGCACATGATTTTGCAAAGGAAAATGTGGATTGAAATCACATGGAGACCTGTATTTATTCTACAGTTTAGGTAAGTTTTGTTAATCAAAGTGAATATCAAGGTATATTTCATACAAAACTAATTCCTCTCAGTAAAATCATAACAAAACACTGAAAGACAGATTTTAATGTGAAGCAGAATTTTAGTCTATTGCTTGAAAGTTCACATACACATCTATTACAAATTCTGGATTTTATATGTGCTATATGTACGAGGTACTTTGCTGTTGGAAAAAGATCTTATAACTCCCTTCGCATGCTTAAACACAAAGTCATAGATAAAGCGGAGAGTGGCATCAATCGGAAATCTTAGATTTCATTTCAGAATTCATCACAGAGTTAGATGTTAACACAAGAGGAAAAATAGCAGAGAACAAGCAATCATCGTGGAAAAAACCACCTTGATCAAAATGGATTCCATTTTCTCATCCGAGCCATTCAACGGTCCACACTGTAGGAAAGTCTCATTATCAAATATCATAATTATGCAACTTTTACCTGTAATCTTAATGGGTGATATTCGTTATTCCGAAAATTTGTTAACCTAAAAATGAAATAATATTCATTAGTCCGAAGCTTCGTTGTCCCGAAACACATAAACTCCCTATTATGCCCTGATGTTCGTTATCCGAAAATGAAGGGGAAAATGATATTCCAAATATGTGGCGTTATTCCGAAGATTCGTTAATCCTATCAAGATTGGTTAATCTGAACACGCAGAGAAGGTGAACGCTGGTCTTTATAGACGAAACTTTGAAGTTACAAATCCTATTTTTAACGGATTATGGAAATATGAGGTAAATGAGCTTTTCCCCCCATCTTCCATTTATCGGATTCACGAACCTTATCGAAACTTATCCCATTTGTTGGATAGCGATTTCCTTCATTTTCGGATAACGAACATCAGGGCATAATAGGGAGTTTATGTGTTTCGGGACAACGAAGCTTCGGACTAATGAATATTATTTCATTTTTAGGTTAACAAATTTTCGGAATAACGAATATCACCCATTAAGATTACAGGTAAAAGTTGCATAATTATGATATTTGATAATGAGATAATAAGGTTCGTATACGAACCTTATTTCTCTTTTAGAATTACGAACCTTCGGAATAACGAACGTCATTTTTATTTGTCGGTTAACAAACCTTCGGAATAACGAAAGTCATTTCATTTGTTGGTTAACGAAACTTCGGAAATAAGAACCTCATTTCATTTTCGGATTAATAAACATTCGGAATAAGAACCTTAATTCATTTTCGGATTGACGAATCTTTGAATATAAACTGTAACCATCTGGACAATCTCTCATAATTTGTATCCTAGTGTCGATCAATCACATTCTGCGGGACTATCCACAGGAACAGATTGAATGTACCGGAATGCTATGGTTAGCTTTATCTCTCGAAAGATCTGTCTTTGACAGAAATTCGTGTTTAAACAAGCACCAAGTAGACACAATGTTGCAATGCATCAAAGTGGAGAAGATGCCATACCTTATGTGAACATTCCAATACGAACTGTGATTACTCCTTTCCGACTGTTTTGACTGTTCGTCTCTTTGTATAGCTTAGAAACATAATATGAGGCATAGTGTATAAATCAAAAGTTATTCTAGGTAGATATTCTAATCAAAAGTGAGTTGCGAATTTCTAATTAATTTCTAGAAGTAACTGAAATCACACGAATTTACAAAGTAAAAAAAAAGCCTGCTTGTGCAAGAGATAATGCGTATTGACGTCAAAGTGTGATTGGAATAGTTTGATCCTAGATTCGGACATACAACAGATAAAAACAACATTCAAACCTACCTGCGCACAGCAGAGCTAGAAAATACAAACACAGCAACCAATTCAGCTGTTTCCCCATTTCACTGACTGTACGAATGCAAAGTGTTCACTGGAAGCTCTGGGCATTCTTTTTAAATGGGTAAGAGTGACTCAAGTTAAGTTGAGGGCGCTATCAAGATGTAAGTTCCTCTAAAAGGACTCTAATGATTATTATAAGAGTCGCCTTGTCTGCAACAGAACTGATGCCAAACTTTAAAAACTCAGAAGACTTTTCAAAGAGTTTAATGTCTTCCAAAAGCCCCGGAACTTTCCTATGTTTCATTGAACATTATTTTTTTTTTTCAATTTTCAATAAGCCATTAACATTATGTTGTCCTTTATGTTGATTCAGTGCATGTTACTGATGGTAATTAAAAACAAGTGAAATACTTATTCAGTTCAGTTTAGTTCATCTGTCATCTATAATCATCCATCCAACAAAAATTGAAGCAAAATACGAAGCATATACAACATACAACTATTATCATCATTTTGTATAGGAACACAGAGTTGCAATGCATTACAGATTGTAATACCTGTCATAATACCATCAAAATATTTTATCGTGAGCATGCATACTGTATAGACTATCATGAATGGTGAATAGATGACAGTAATAAAGTTTCATGGTAAATGTCTATCAGAGTATCATCGCTAATGATGTGGTGGTTAACTTGATGAATTTTGAATTGATATATATAACTTGAAACATTTATGGTGGATGAAGTGAGTAGTTATTGATTTATTTGATTCACGCATGCTCAGCTTATGGTTGAAATCAATTAAGTTATATAGATTATATTAATTCAAAATTCATCATTGGTAGATAAAATAAATCCTTTCATATTAGAGGAATAGCAAAGGAGAATGTATACAGGAAATATCGTACCTATATAGGCCTACACACTTCGGGACATACATACATAATCATGCACAAATAAAAAATGCTACAGTATTTATACAGAAAGGAAAGAGAGAGACGGAGGGGGATATGGCACTTTTCTAAACCCCCCCCCCCCCGAAAAAAAGAAAACAAATCGTGCTAAAAACCAACCAACAAACACCATGTTGCTGCACTGAAGCTAAAGTGAGAACCTGGATGCAATCAGTGAGGCGAAGCTAAATGAGAAAACGCGGTAGTGAGAGCTCAAGACTTTCAGTGTTAGCATGCAGTGGTAATGTCTTTTATTAGTGGCTATAGTTATATGCACATTGGTGGTTACGATCTCAATGAACTGCGGTGAAACTTCCAAAATAATGACAAAACTAGAAATGTCGTCATAATGCACGGTTCTCCCAATATATAGGTCTATGATACGTCTTGACAATGTGAGACGACATGCAATTTCATCTAATTAATATAGTTGGCAAAAAAAAAATTGTCTAAAATGTGTTGAGTGTTTACGTATACCGTGAACCAGGCTTATTTGGATAGATGGCTAAATTGTATAAGAGAGTATGGCATTTGGAGATTTGAGCATTTTCACTTGACCCTTAGCCCTTGCCCTTTGACTCCATGGCCCACAATTCTTCAAATAATCACTATGTGGTATCCATTCTATGACAATACTGTTAACTATTTTCCAAATATGGGAAAGATTGTGACATTTCAACATATTCACTCGACCTTTGCCCACAGTCAAAACCTGTCCTCACAGAATCATTATAGGCAATAATGCATGTGTATACCTATATAGTTTTATTAAGTGTATACATTCAGTAAAATCCAAGGAATGGAGAAAAGTGTAATAACATATTTCTGCATTCAAAATAGAATTCTAGCATTTTAACATGACCTGCGTCTCCATGATTAAAAAAAAATCTAAAGAAAATAAATTTAAAGCGATGTAGTAGGTTTCTAATACCTTGTGAGTCATTTATGAAATATGGAATTTGAATTTTGACCATAGCACCAAAACATTCCCAAAGAATCTTTATCTGGTAATCCATGTATACACTAAGTTTCAACAAATACCTTCAGGCATTGCTGGTATATGAGATATGGGGGGGGGGGGTAGAGACTTAAAAAAATGGCTTTGACATTTGACCTTGAGCATGCGCACTTAAAAGTTGAAAGACACAGCACGTCCACTCATACACACAACTGCCAAGTTTCATCAGGATACCTCAAACAGTTTTTAAGTTATGTAACTCCTTGGTCTGACGGACGGACCGGCGACACTTCGTAGCGGAGGCACAAAAAATATAACATGTCTCACTGATTAAAATGGAGCTTTGATCTGTTTGTTGTTGTTGTTATTTTTATCTGGCGTCATTTCGCCGAATCATTATACCCTTGTTGGCCAATCAATTCTTGAAGTTTCATGTGGGGAATGAACCTTAGACAGTTTCAAGAGTCAGGGTGGCAGGTGTTTTAAATGTGTTTGTTCTTTTTAAAGCGTTGTTAGTGAGGAAATTCATTGCGATTCATAACAAAGTTTTCACGTGGATGAATACAATTACCCCCTTCTATTTCTTCTTTTCTTTTGAAACACATCACCGTACCCCTTTGTTCGTTGGAGGTTTGAGTAAAAGCCACGGAACGGTCACCCCAGGCGTATTTTTATTATTTAGTGTACGATATTTACTTCAGTCACTCATGCCGAAGTAATTCAGGAAACGTGGGAATGAAGAGCAAAGGCATTCCATTTGGGCGAGGCATTATTAATACGGACTTAAAGGAGGCAATAACAAAGTCCAAGAATTATATCAATAAAGTATGCAACAACTGACTGGCTTGATCAGCATACAGTGCAAAAAGAATGGCATACAGAGTGTGTCAAGGAGTCAAGGGAAATAATTATTCATCCATTCACTGCAGTGAAAATATCAAGAAATTAATAAGGACTAAAAGGAAATTCTATATGAAGTGAAATGTAGAGAAAGAATTCAAACTGTATTTAGGCACGATTAAGATATGAAAGAATCACGACCGGTGAAAAGGACTGTTCAAAGGTCTTCAGATTTAAAATAGCGTAATACTCTGACGTTTATAGTTGTTGTTGTTTTTTTTTTTGCCGCCCCTTACAATAGTATAGTAAAGATTTGGTAGCAAAAATAAACATAGCAACGTGCCCTCAAAATAAACATTCGATTTTCTACAGAAGTCCTTTCTTATCTACAAGAAATCTATCCCATTAATGATAAAATATTCATATTATAGAGCAAAAGCGCGTGAAGTGCTGTATCTGTAATAAGACAGTGGTACATTACGTCGGATTAGTATTCTAACTGTTGTCATTGTCTAAATATTGAAAAGATTCAGCAGTTGTTAAGACACTAAAAACGATCGTCAAACCAGCGTCAAACCTAAATTAGCGTGCCCTTGACATACATCATGTACATGAACCATTCTCAGTACTATGACACACAGTACAGTTGTTAGGGAAGATTTTTACCATTAAATTTTATTATCTATACACCGTTTCCCTCAAAGTTCCCTCAAAGGTTCAAACTGGACATGTCTTTCCATAGCATGGCTGTCATTAAATCACATTATGATAGGCGGTAGGCTACAATGTACGAAGTGTGTGTAAGTGTGTGTGTGTGTAGGTGTGTGTTTAATTGCGATTCCATCATCCATTATCGATTACAAACTTGAACAGATACTATCACTGTGTATGCATGACATTATTTCAAGTATTCTGTAACACTTTGAAAATTAAATGTTTATCATTCATAACTGAGGCATAATAATGACACGACCCATCCAAAGAAAAAATCGTGTACAAAAATTGTACTTATGGTAATAGGAAAGTCTCACCAACTTTACTGGGGGGGGGGGGGGGGGACACAAATATCAATGCATTCACAGCTCAACTTTGGTGGTTTGTTTATAATGATGACATGACATTTTTGTCCTTCGACAATTATACTGCTCCGGTATTAGTTTCTCCAATGACTTACCAATGACTTACAGTGTTGGGTTTGAGTCGTTGGAGAGGTTCACATTTAGTAATGTGAGGACTAGGACTAGGGTTATAGGGTTGTGTTTGTCGGTAGAATATGTTTGGCTTAGCGTGCAGACATTATTTCATGGGGGCAATATGTCGCAAGAGCAAACTATGTCATGGAAGTATGGAACCGTCTATATCCTCATGAATTAGGCAAAAGGCGTTTTCACATCAGCCCGATAAAATTCCAAGCTCAAAATATTTTCCGCGATTGCGAATTAGAGCCCTATTTCATTTCTTATTGATATCAGCCCGAAGAGGGGGTAGCCTGAATAGTTAAAAATTTTAAAATAGCTAATTCGACAGCTGAGTATGTGCAAACAGCATCAGTAATGTGTGTGCCCTCTCAAAAATTCCTCATGATTTGTGTGCAGTTTGCCTCGATCGATCGTGTCACACACGATGGGCATGATGATTCCTCGCGCTAATTTCTCGAGTCGTTAAATAGCGCGCTACTATCCCGCTATTTCAGAAATTTCCCGAGTTGGAGTCGAGAAATTTTCTCGATCAGAGCGATACAATTAGCGCGCTAATTTGTGTGCACATTATCAAATAGCGCGCTATATTTCGCTATCGGAAAAATTCCCCAAGTCAGAAAATAGCGCGCTATTTCGAAACATAGATTTGAAAACGCCCACTGAGGAAATTAGAACAAAACTATTGTACTAGGTGTTACAAAAAACAATTTCCCACTTTTGATCCTTAGTAGTACAAAAACTGTCCAGAACTCTGACATTGATATGAGCAAAAGCTGAATAGTGTACAATTTTGTTGGAGGCTATTTTACAATGACAGCATAATTCAGTTTCATCAAATTAAACATTAATTTTTCAGTTAGGTTTCAAATTTTGCTCTATTTTCAACCCTCTAAGTCAATTGGTGTGTATAGGAGTGTGTAGATGACACCCAGACAATGGTCCTGAACAATGGCCAGGATTGGAATGTTCATTATTTATTCATGAGGAATTCCACTATCACAGCTAGTCTTTATTCATTCTGGTGGTGTATGCAAGCACGTAGAAACATGTGCTTACTTTTTTCATGTGCATGCATTTCACCCTTTTGCCACGAATTCAGACTAGCAGTGCCGGGGGGGGGGGGGGGGGGGGGCAATCCATCATGAATAATTGATGAAGCGTGCCTTGGAGCAGAGCTCTGAACAGGTGGTATCCATGTCCATTGTTCAAGGTCATTGTAAGCACACACTCACATACACATTTTGTTCCTGTGTGAAATTCAGGTTTTGTACAGAGGGTTAAAATTTGACCAAAATCTGGAACCTAACTTTTGAATGAATCATGGATTTCATGAAACTGATATAGGTTTTCATATTCAAATCACCTCCAACTAAAGTGTGCACTATTCAGCTATTACTCATATATCAATGACAGTTTTATTTGATATGTAGTTTTCGAACTATAAAGCATCAAAATCAATGTGGGAAATGTTTTTTTTTGTAACACCTAGTATACGAACTGTTCATAATGTATGTGAAACAGAATTATAGACCCCCGACCCAAACTCGGATGCGTTCAGATGTTCATCATTCTGTAACTCATATGTTATACGTTTCTGATTCTTTTTTTTTTTGGGGGGGGGGGGGAGGGGTATTTTAGGGCTCAATATTTTCCCACCCATGCAATGTCATCAGATTTGCATTCAAATTAATGAACAGGCGTTCGAATTCAAGCGATTTTGGTCATGATCTACTCGCACAGTTCATTTTAATTCTCTGAGCATTCAATTTCTTTTCATGGTATTCTTTTTAGATTTTATTTCACTTAATTGAGAGAAATTCATTCAATCTTGCGCCAGCTGGATAGACGTTTTCGTCCAAAGTAGCTATTTTAATTTCATTCGCAGGAACCGACTTTGCTCTTAGAATGTTCGGATTCAGCCAACATAAACAAGTTTCTATACGCGTGATGTACTGGTCCTTTTTTTTTTTCCTTGTGATGTATCGGATTACATAATTTCAATTTCATTTCAAAATTTTACTTTATTTGGGGGGGGGGGGGGCATAATACATAATAATACTAGGGTGTAACCACTTGGCCCGCACTTTTTTCTGTTTCTTTCTTTGTTTGTTTGTTTGTTTTTTTACCCCGGAAGTGGCACCAGGAAGACGTGGTTAAGCTTTTGTTTTTGTGTTTTTTTTTTTCTTTTTGGTCAGCCAATAATTAAGCAAAAGTTATACGAGAGTTGTTTTTTTTTTTCCTTGTCAGCCGAAGAAACCAGGATCAAAGTGGCACCAGAAAATTGCGCTGAAGGCCCCCCTTTTTTTTTTCGTTAAAGCCGAAGAAACCCGGAAGTGACACCAGTTTAATATAAACAGCGCCCCCCCCCCCCACACACACACACACACTTTTAAAAACGCTGCACTGACCGTGATGCAAGTGCCGAAAGTGTGTGGACAAGTTTCCACAGTTTATACCTCATAAAAGATCAGTTTAGGAGCTAGAGAAATAATTTTGCTGGTTTCTTTTTCAAAAACGCGGAGGGGGGGGGGGGGGGCTAGAGGGTAATTTCGATGGCTAGCTTACCTTAAAAAAAAAAAAAAAACATGTACGGCAAAAACAGGGAAGTGTGAAGAGAGTGTAAATGCCGTGTCACACCTTTCCTGGCAAGTCTTGCGTACGACTTGCGAAGAACAATCTTTATTACCCAGAGGTCCCCGCAGATGACTCGCACATGACAGTATCTAGCACGTATCTCTTCCGTAGTCGCCCGGAGGTGTGCAAATCTTTTTGTCCCGCAACTATGTTTAGGCCCTGTCACACGTCCTTTCCGGGGAAGTTACGCGGGATTCGAGTGTAGGAATTTTCCAGCATACCGGAGAATTCCTGAGCGGGAGGACAAGGATTTGTGCGAGTCAGTGCATGTGTCTTGCTTGCTGGACGCGTTCTACTTAAATCCTACTTGCGAGTATACTGTGTGACATTTGTACCAGTCGCATGGGAGCTGACAACTTAGTGAAGGAATAAATTATTCCTCTGAAGGAATGCAGAAATCCCACAGAATGTCATTTTCTTGGCTGCATATGGGACTGCGAAGTACCTGGTGGGAGTTGCCCGCGATAGGTGCTGCCGCTTAGGGCCTCCTCGCTACTGGCGTTTTGCGTGGACCTCTCCGGGCATCCCCGCGACTCACCCGGAAAAAAAAAGAAAAAAAAAAGGTCATGCTCAAATCTTGGCTGCGGTTAAATCGGACTTGCGTGCCCTCCGGGCAACTACAGGGGAGGTATAGGCCTACGCGCTAGGTATACTGTCAGGTGCGGACCAACTGCGGAGAGCTCCGGGTAGCTAATTTGTTTTCCCCGCAAGTCAAGCGGCAAAACTTCCCCAGATGCGGTATGACGAGGCCTTGAGCATGCTCAAAACTTGTTTCGAATGAGTCGTGGGGGTTCGCTCGCAGAGCGGTACACGCAGAAGACCAGTGAGACCCTTACCATGCAGCACTGGCGTAGCCAGGGGGGGGGGGGGGGGCGATGGGGGCGGTCGCCCCCCCCCCCCCCCCCCCCTTAAGATTTGGACCGGGGATTTGGGAGGCGGAAAAAAAAATGCGTGTATACTATATGCATGCACATGAAGCGGGTCTCCTTTGCAACCTTTCATCAAATAAGATATTTTTTCTGAATATTTCACTCAAAGTGTGCACCAGATCGTTGAATTTCAATTCAAAATAAAATGCAAAATCTCTCGTGCTTGGGAGGGGGTATCCCCCTCCCAAACCCTCCCCCTCTGTGCCTCTTTCCCTAGCTTAGTACAACTTTTAGATTTACAAAAAAATATGAATAATTCTGAGTGCACAAGACTTATCACTTATATTCCGAAAACTCAAGGTTCCCTCATGTATAAGGGGAATTTCCCCTATTAATCGACCCTTTCCTCCCTCAGCCGCCCCCCCCCATCATTTTTTTTGCTCCATCGGAAGGGAAGGGTTGAGATAACACTCGCCCACGCCTTCTCCCTGCTCGCCCGCCCCTTCCCCCCCCCCTTCCGCCATGCATAGAAGTAGACTGTGGCTATACCCAGATCGCTTTATTTCAATTCTAAAAACGCAAAAGCTCCGCGAGCGGGAGGGGGAATCCCCCTTCCCCTAAGCTCTACCTCACTAGACTTTGTACATACACACAGATGGTGCACATTCGGAATAAGAGCTAATTTCCGTGATTTTAACACTTCGATGAAAAAGTATTGCACCAAAAATTTGCACCAGATCGCTGAATTTTAGGTCAGAAAACGCAAAATCACCTTTGTGTGGGAGGGGATATGCCCCTATCTACACCCTCGTGTGCATGCTTTTTCTGTTTGATTGCTGAACTGCAGACAGCGTTCATGATATTCAGTGTAAGAATTAATACAAGAAGATTATTTAAATGATATACCATTTTAAAGGCAAATTGTTCAATAATAATCTACACTAAAATATACTGCAACCTTAAACAAGTGGGACTGTTTCAACTCGTTAAAACACGCAAAAACATGCATCAAATTGCACCATTTGCAACATCAAAATGCAAAAAGTTCTCACCGTGGGAGGGGGAACACCCCCCTCCCCTCCCCCTTCGCTCGCCCCGCTCGCTCGGGTTCAGTCGCGTTCATGATATTCAGTGAAAAGAATCAACACAAGAAGTGTATTTAAATTGTACCATTTTATAGGCAAATTGTTCAATAATAATGTACATCAAAATATACTGCTACCTTGAATAAGTGGGACTGTTTCTCGTCGATAAAACGCGCAAAAACATGCATCAAATTGCACCATGCATTTACAACATCAAAATGCAAAAAGTTATTACCGTGGGAGAGGGGACACCCCCCTCCCACACCCTCCCCTCCCCCCTCGCTCGCTCCGCTCGCTCGGGTTCAGTCGCGTTCATGACATTCAGTGAAAAGAATTGATATAAGAAGTGTGTTTAAATTATACCATTTTATAGGCAAATTGTTCAATAATAATCTACACTAAAATATACTGCAACCTTAAACAAGTGGGACTGTTTCAACTCGTTAAAACACGCAAAAACATGCATCAAATTGCACCATTTGCAACATCAAAATGCAAAAAGTTCTCACCGTGGGAGGGGGAACACCCCCCTCCCCTCCCCCTTCGCTCGCCCCGCTCGCTCGGGTTCAGTCGCGTTCATGATATTCAGTGAAAAGAATCAACACAAGAAGTGTATTTAAATTGTACCATTTTATAGGCAAATTGTTCAATAATAATGTACATCAAAATATACTGCTACCTTGAATAAGTGGGACTGTTTCTCGTCGATAAAACGCGCAAAAACATGCATCAAATTGCACCATGCATTTACAACATCAAAATGCAAAAAGTTATTACCGTGGGAGAGGGGACACCCCCCTCCCACACCCTCCCCTCCCCCCTCGCTCGCTCCGCTCGCTCGGGTTCAGTCGCGTTCATGACATTCAGTGAAAAGAATTGATATAAGAAGTGTGTTTAAATTATACCATTTTATAGGCAAATTGTTCAATAATAATCTACACTAAAATATACTGCAACCTTAAACTAAGTGGGACTGTTTCAACTCGTTAAAACACGCAAAAACATGCATCAAATTGCACCATTTGCAACATCAAAATGCAAAAAGTTCTCACCGTGGGAGGGGGAACACCCCCCTCCCCTCCCCCTTCGCTCGCCCCGCTCGCTCGGGTTCAGTCGCGTTCATGATATTCAGTGAAAAGAATCAACACAAGAAGTGTATTTAAATTGTACCATTTTATAGGCAAATTGTTCAATAATAATGTACATCAAAATATACTGCTACCTTGAATAAGTGGGACTGTTTCTCGTCGATAAAACGCGCAAAAACATGCATCAAATTGCACCATGCATTTACAACATCAAAATGCAAAAAGTTATTACCGTGGGAGAGGGGACACCCCCCTCCCACACCCTCCCCTCCCCCCTCGCTCGCTCCGCTCGCTCGGGTTCAGTCGCGTTCATGACATTCAGTGAAAAGAATTGATATAAGAAGTGTGTTTAAATTATACCATTTTATAGGCAAATTGTTCAATAATAATCTACACTAAAATATACTGCAACCTTAAACAGTGGGACTGTTTCAACTCGTTAACACACGCAAAAACATGCATCAAATTGCACCATTTGCAACATCAAAATGCAAAAAGTTCTCACTGTGGGAGGGGGGACACCCCTCTCCCACACCCTCCCCTCCCCCCTCGCTCGCTCCGCTCGCTCGGGTTCAGTCGCGTTCATGATATTCAGTGAAAAGAATTAATACCAGAAGTGTATTTAAATTAGACCATTTTATAGGCAAATTGTTCAATAATAATCTACACTAAAATATACTGCAACCTTAAACAAGTGGGACTGTTTCACGTCGATAAAACGCGCAAAAACATGCATCAAATGCACCATTTACAACATCAAAATGCAAAAAGTTCTTACCGTGGGAGGGGGGACACCCCCCTCCCACACCCTCCCCCCCCCCCCTTGCTCGCTCCGCTCGCTCGGGCTCGGTCGCTTCGCTCCCTCGCAGACTAACCCCCCCCCCCCCAAGATCAAATCCTCGCTACGCCGTTGCCATGCAGCAGCGCACCTCGCATTCAACTCTAACGCAGGTACATCTCAGTACCTGTAAGTCGCTCGTAACAGAAAATGTATCAGTTTCAAAGCTCTCACGCAGGTCACACGGAATACACGCAAGTAGAAGGTAAGTAGTACGTGACTAGTAGGTAATAAACAGTTGCGAAACTCGCAAACATTCTTGTCCGTCGGCGGAAAATTCTCCTGCGTGCGGAAAATCCCTCCTCGAAACAAGCTCGGAAGTGTGACACGGCCTTAGCAATGAAAGAGTGTACTGCGTGCACTTCCCTGACAGTTACAGTTGTACATGATGTACTGTACGTGTAGCTCTCTAGCTAGCAGATATGCACGCGCGCACCACACACATTCGCTCGCTATGATTACAGTACCCGTTCGGTTGTGTAATCCAAGGAGGTTTAAGAGATGGAGTTCCAACTGGCTGTAATTATTCAAACAGTTGTCACTTTTCTATTGATGTACAAAAGAATTCCACAGGTGCATCTGTGCCTTTGGTGACGGGGTCTGATGCCGCCGTCTTGCTGAGCAATCTGAAGATTCATTTTGAACGTTAACTTAATGTTGGCTATATTTTGCTTGTTTATCTATGAAACGAAATCTCACTTAATGATAAAGCTCACTAAACAAAGGTCAATCCCTTCAAGAAATATGTGCAAAAGTGTAAATCAGAGCTCTATCATGCGAAAGTGTTTAAAACTGTACCCTCCCGGAAAGCCGGTTTCATCACTTTTCCAAATAAAACTGATATGGAATAATCTTCGAGTATAATTCTATATTAATAGATATATCAGATTAGTGGCCGGGCACGGCCAGTCGAGTAATTTTCATTTTCATTTCATCATTTTTTGCGCAATTTCTATTCGCGCATCCCCGTGTCTTTACTATTATATACCACCTATCTTTTATAAGTAGGGATGGCGAAAAGTAATTACCATCACAAAGAAATATTTTCGTTAGAAAGTGGCTGATGATTATGCAATGAGACATGAGTCAATTGTCTTCCTATCTGCGCGGCAGATCCAGTTTGCCACATGCTTCAAATACTTTCGAGTGGCGGCATCGAACGTGACTTCAAAGGAAATACGACAGTTGTGACTCAATTCTCTTGAACCTCCTTGGTTAATCAAAGAGTATAGAAGCGCGGGAACACTCTCCCGACTTTGCGTAGTACGCTAGGCACATGGGCGGGGGCGGGAGCCTGCACTGCGGCACTGTGACAGAACTCTGCAGAGTTCTGTGGGGAACGGTCGTCATTTTAGGATGCAAACAGCGGGGTGATCGATAGAGGGCGTATTTCTGCCTCCGTTTCATTTCAGGGGACATAGAGGATAAAAGATGAATTCAGGACCTCATTATGGCATATCCATAGAATTCCTGCGTAATCATGAAATAGAATTGAAGAATAATGTTTTTTACTTTCCAATCTATAGTCCATCAATGTTCGCCGGCTTATATATGACCGTATGCAAGCCTACTTGTGTCCTAAGCCAGGTAGTGCTTATTTACAGAATGACGTGGGGTGTGCATGAATGTAATTAAGGGCACTTTCTCTCCCTCTCCCTCTGGCCTCCATTCTCTCTCACTTTCTTCTTCTTATTCTTCTTCTCCTTCTTTTTCATTTTTTCTTCTTCTCCTCCTCCTCTTCCTCCTCCTCTTCTTCTTTTTCCTCCTCCTCCTCCTTCTTTTTCTTCCCCACCTTTAGTTTGGGCCGTGAAGTGAATTCCAGTTCCATCATTCATGTTTTCAAGTCACCCGTGTTATTTTTTTTAACGTATAGACTAACCTCATGATGAAATATATTCCGTGGACAATATAAAACAGATGCGTAATAAAATATTCATGAATGGTTTAAAACTGGTAAGAGCAGACTTTTTTCACTTTTGTATATTTGCCAAGTTAATTTATACGGATATATGAATCAACCACCAGCATGCGAAAGTATTGTCTTTTATATTCCTCGTGCCTATGCGACTGACTTATTCTGACCTATATTTATCAAGTTCAGCATCATCCTTCTTGGATTTGTGTTGCGGAATAATATGTCAGTATATATCTTTTAAGATGTACTCTTGGTGAAATGATATGGACATGATGAAATGAGAAAAAATGTGTTATAGTACCATGAAGTTTTTATTTTGTCGGTTGTCTATAGATGTAAGTATTTTGAAGAATAAGAGCCCAGAAGTAAACTAAAGTCTGTAATTGTTCGGTGATTTTCTCACCTACAGATCAAAATTTGTTTGAAACTGTTGATCATGCACACTGTGAGTCGAGAAGGTCAGAAGCTGGGATGGGGATACCCCCTCCAACACAAGAAAGCTTTTGCATTATTTTGTTATTGAAAGTCAAATCTGGGTAGATACTTTTTATGGAATATTTTTCAGAACACACACTCAAATATTTTCAATCAAAAGTGAGAAAAATTATTTTATTGATAAAATATGAAGAGGTAAATCATTGTACATCTGTCACTTCTTATCCGCTTATGCGTCTTCACCATACTCAGTCTATGCATAAGGGTGGATGTATAGCGCTCACCACTAATTTAAAAACCAGCAGTTTGAAGAGCAGTTATGGTGATAATAGAACAATCTCAGAGGTGAATATTCTCAAAATAGGATCACGAGAAATGCAACCCCAAAAAAGGAGGGTATAATCTGTAATTGTTTCACACTTGTTTACTGATCAAAATCATTTGAAAATATATCATCTGATTCTTGAAAAAAAAAAGGATTTGAAAACCGTTCCAGACCAGTCTTTCCGCCAGTAAATGGCGTCCACGGTGCCTAATATACTGACTCGCTCTCATGAAACTATCTCTCTCAGTCGTTTCTTGGAGTCAAGATTTTCAGCTATAACGCCGATGAAGCGGGAAACGGGTGGGGGGGGGGGGGGTGGGGGGATACCAGGAGAGGGCGAACCTGTCACAATTGTAGAGACTGGATTTTTCATTTATAATTATAATTATAATCATAATAATAATAATAATTATTATCATTATTATTACTATTATTATTATTAATTTCTTATTATCATTGTTATTATCATTATTGTTATTGTTATTATCATCATTATTATTTGGTTGTGGTTTACATAATTTTAAAACATTAACTTTTCTGTTGCATTTGGAGATTTTGGAAGAAGTTTTGTTTTGTTTTGTTTGTTTTGTTTGTTTTTTTTTTTACTTTCCTTTCCTTGTTCAAGCGGACCCTGCTCGCCATAAGGAAAATTTAATTTGTTATATATTAGGAAACTGCGTTCCTTAAATAGATTCTCTTGGAAGAATTATGGTACTGTATACCAATGGTATATACCATATATTATCAAAAGAAGAGAAGGACCTAAAAATATGAATAATGGAATCGATATTCATATCATTCGAATAATACTATAGGGGTCTACAGCCAACAGGGCCCGGTAAGAGAGAGGGGGAGAGGGAGAGAGAGAGAGAGAGAGAGAGAGAGGGAAACTTAAAAAGCGCTTTGTGAGTACGTTTTAATTAGGTCTGTACATACTTTCATTAGTTAGCTCGAACTTTGAGGGACAACAATTGGGAACAAAATAGACATTTCTTGAATCTTAATAATAATAATAATAATAATAATAATAATAATAATAATAATAATTGCATTTATATGACGTTATTTATATGACAATGACAATGACAATGACAATGAATTGTATTTCTTAAAACGGCCCCTCCCGGGGCATGGAAGAAATACAATGAGTATAAAACACACAATAAAAGAAAATTAAATCTTTGGCAGTCACAACACATAAATACATGTAATATAATATCGGCAAGATTTAACAACAAATAGAGCACACTGTGCTAACTTGCACACCTCACAGTTTTGGCACTACTAAAAATGATTCTAGTCAAACTTCAACATACTTATCTTACAAAATCTAGACAAATTCTTCAACGTTTTAATACTCTTACTACTAAATAATTGATGAAATTTAATAACGTTAGGACGGCGTGAGAAATACCTCTTAATATAATGCCTACGTGTTTCACTGAAGAAAGGACAAACCAGCAAGTAATGAAATTCATCCCCTTGAACCTGCAAGTTACATAAAGTACATAATTGGGATACTTGATCAGGTAAATATCGACAAGTAGCAATAGGCAGCTTGTGGTTCCCACAACGAAATTTACACAGAGTTATTCTTTCCACAACATCCAGCTTTAATTAGTAATTTTCTAAGCCAACCTCCTGTTTAAAAATTCTCTAATTAAAACATAAACGGTTTCTGTTCACTTCAGCAATCCAATTTTGCTTGTCCATATTATCCAACCTAAGATTCAAAGATGATTTCACCCATTTTAGATTCAATGGGACATCCTCTAACCATAAATTTGACATACCACACTTGTCTAAAACACCTCTAACGTTCCTGATCCACTCTGATTCAATCTCACCACAATCATGTAGCTGGCGTAACAATTTATAAATAATGTATGAAAGCTAGCTTAGACTTTTTTCCTTGACTAATCCTCGCCCAAAAATTAACCAAACGCTTCTCTACCGTACTTGTTAAAGAGAACCTGCCCAATTCCCCATACACCATACAATTTGCAGTACCACGCTGAAGCCTAAGGATACTTTTTAAAAACTTCTTATGAAACATTTCAATGTAATCCAGCTTACAAAGACCCCAAATCTCACTACCATACAATAAAATTGGAACAACAAGCTGGTCAAAAAGAGCACATTGTATATCTACGGGTAAGCATAACTTCTTAGCCTTACAGATCAAATTAAACATGGCCCTCCTAGCTTGATTCACTTGTCTTTTAATAGCCTTATTAAATGATCCATTATAGTTGAACACTGTTCCAAGATAAACATAATCATCCACAACAAGCTGACTTTCACCAAAAGAAAAAACAGGGTATTTACGAACTTTACCTCTTGAAAAAATAACCACTTTAGTCTTACTTGTATTAACTGATAGCTTCCAAAGGTCACAATATTGCTGAACAGCAGACAAAGCAGATTGCAATTCATCAGCTGACTCGGCCATGACTATATGTGTCATCAGCATAATAACACGTAAACAATGGTAAAGGCGTAGAAAAATTTCCACATCATCATCACTGAGATGTTTCCTTATCTCAGATGCACACATATCAAGACCCTTATAATGTCTGCTAACAAAATATTCAAAATCATTTAAATACACTGCAAATAATAAAGGAGATAGCTTTCGCCTTGCCTCACCCCAATATTACATGAAAAAAAAAAGTTTGAAATGCTGTGCCCAAGCTTATATGGAGCTTCATACTGACGTTTCTAAGCGCACAAATTTCCCTTACGAAAAAGTCCTGTGGTAGTCCTGTGGTAATTACCACAGGACGGTACCACAGGACAGTACCACAGGACAGTACCACAGGAAAGTACCACAGGACAGTACCACAGGAATTGTCCTGTGGTATTTTGGGACATACCACAGGACCGTACCACAGGAATTCCTGTGGTATTTTGGGACGTACCACAGGGCAGTACCACAGGAAAGTACCACAGGACCTGTACCACAGAGCAGTACGACAGGACAGTACCACAGGAATTCCTGTGGTATTTTGGGACGTACCACACGGCAGTACCACAGGACTAGTACCACAGAACAGTACCACAGGAACTGTCTTGTGGTACTTTGGGACAGTACCACAGGTCGATAATTACCACACAGCATTACCACAGGGCAGTACCACACAGCATCTCCATGGTACCACAGGAGAGTACCACACAGGATAGATCGAAAAAAAAAAATCTGGGAGAATTTTAGCCACATATCAAGGAATATTCCTGATAGGTGAGTGATGGATTTCAGGACAAACATGGCCGTACTTAATAACCTGTCCTACTCCTAACATATTATAACCTCAAACGAGAGTCTAATTGCCAAGTGCCATTCTAGTCCTATAATAGATCTATATTCTATTCCTAGGTAGCCATCAACCGTATCAGTACATATATATATGGCCGTCTATCCGTAAAGCATTAAGGCATGGCTACTAACTCGATTATACTTTATTATCAAGATATGAAATTACACTTTCATAACAATATCTATGATATTGGGAATAACATAACATAATTAGACAATCTTTCATAAAGTTCAAAGTAAGTCCCATCATTAATACTTTGACTTTTTAAGTCATATATGTATTTTCTAAAATCTAGAGTGCTTTTTATGAATATTCATGAGCTATGTAAAAATTTGTACCACAGGAGTACCACAGGAGTACCACAGAAGTCCTTATGACATTTCTCATGCTTTACATCAGCACTTTCACTAAATAGGTAATACTGTAGGAGTATAGGACAGGATAAGTAATGGCAAATCAATTGCTATAATTCACAGCATAACCCATCTATCAATTGATTGAGGAATATTAATATGTGTGTTTTTTTTAATATATTTTTAAAAATAAATTTTAGTTGATTCTGCCTTACAATTTTCCTGTTTGGTACTCCTGTGTGGTACTGCTGTTTGATATTCTCCTGATGTGATAGTCCTCTGGTATAAAATGTTTTACAAAAAGAATATCCTGTAGCATTTTTCTGTGGTATTTATGCATTTAATTTGCTGTGTACGTGGTACTTCTGTGTGGAACAGCACCATATTATGATCTTCCTGTGGGATTTTGGACAGTTCCTGTGGTACTCTCCTGTGGTATACATCGAAAATTACCACAGGAATTCCTGTCGTACTGTCCTGTGGTACGTCCCAAAATTCCACAGCACAATTCGTGTGGTACTGTCCTGTGGTACGTCCCAAAATACCACAGGACAAGTCGTGTGGTACTATCCTGTGGTACTTTCCTGTGGTACTGTCCTGTGGTACTGCCCTGTGGTATTGTCCTGTGGTACGTCCAAAAATACCACAGGACAAGTCGTGTGGTACTGTCCTGTGGTACTATCCTGTGGTACTGCCCTGTGGTACTGTCCTGTGGTACGTCCCAAAATACCACAGGACAATTCCTGTGGTACTGTCCTGTGGTACTGTCCTGTGGTATGTCCCAAAATACCACAGGACAAGTCGTGTGGTACTGTCCTGTGGTACTGTCCTGTGGTACTGCCCTGTGGTACGTCCCAAAATACCACAGGACAAGTCGTGTCGTACTGTCCTGTGGTACTGTCCTGTGGTATGTCCCAAAATACCACAGGACAAGTCGTGAGGTACTGTCCTGTGGTACGCGCCAAAATACCACAGGACAATTCCTGTGGTACTGTCCTGTGGTATGTCCCAAAATACCACAGGACAAGTCGTGTGATACTGTCCTGTGGTACTATCCTGTGGTACTTTCCTGTGGTACTGCCCTGTGGTACTGTCCTGTGGTATGTCCCAAAATTCCACAGGACAAGTCGTGTGGCACTGTCCTGTGGTACTTTCCTGTGGTACTTCCCTGTGGTACGTCCTAAAATACCACAGGACTAGTCGTGTGGTACTGTCCTGTGGTACTGCTCTGTGGTACTATCCTGTGGTACTGCCCTGTGGTACTGCCCTCTGGTACGTCCCAAAATACCGCAGAACAAGTCGTGTGGTACTGTCCTGTGGTACTATCTTGTGGTACTTTCCTGCGAAGTTGTACTCTCCTATGGTACGTCCCAAAATACCACAGGACAATTTGTGTGTATACTGTCTTGTGGTACTGTCCTGTGGTACTTTCCTGTAGTAATGTCCTGTGGTACTTTCCTGTAGTAATGTCCTGTGGTACATTCCAGAGTACCACACGAGCCTGTGACACAGTACCACACAGTTCCTGTGTTAACATATATTTGTGTGGTACATTGTGTGGTACCAACCAGTACCACAGGGGGTACCACATGAGGAAGGGCGCCGGAAGCGGGGGGGGGGGGGGGGGGGGGGCAGGGGTGGCACTTGCCCCCCCAAACAAAATGTTGGGGGGGGGGGCAAAACGAGTTTTTGCCCCCCCCCCCCCCCAGTGCCCCCTGTAACAAATAATTAATCACTGATTTAAAGACCAAAATGAACAATAAAGGCATATTTTTTGTCTAAATGTTGTAATTTCATAACTGAAAATGCGAAAATTATAATACACTAACAACATACATTATTGTATCTATACACTAATAGTAACTTATGAGTAAATTTAGTGTATAGATGGTAGCCTCGTGTCCTCGAGTGTGCCCGCTGAAACATACCTTTAGTAAACCTTACATTTTTCATTTTCTTCTTTGGCTTTCTAGCAGTATAAGAATATGTTTTATCGTTCGAACGATGCGATCACGTTTAGGCTTTTAATGAATACATTTCAGATAAATTGCAAAGTGAAAGTGGCTTGCTCGTTCTGCCCGTACTTATAGTAAAATGAAAAGTTTTCATAAGTTATTATCATAGTCCTTCGCAGTGATTTCTTTTACTATTCTTTTACTCAGAAATTTAATTTAAAATGCTCTATAAAAGCGACTTTTATAGTCTGTTTTTACAAAAAGTCCCTACCGTGGGAGGGGGTATCCCCCTCCCACACCCTCCCCCGCTCGGTCGCTTCGCTCCCTCGACGAGGATCTCACACCATCACATAATATACTCCCGTATTAAGATCATGGTCCTTCCAACTGATTTTTTTCAATATGTTAATTCCCTAGAAATTTGCTTTTAAATGTTCTATAAACGCGACTTTTATACTCTGTTTTTACAAAAAGTCCCTACCGTGGGAGGGGGTATCGCCCCTCCCACACCCTCCCCCCGCTCGGTCGCTTCGCTCCCTCGCCGAGGATGTCACATCATCACATTATTATGTACTCCCATATGTAATAATCATAGTCCTTCGCACTGATTATATTTCACTATGTTTAATTCCTTAGAAATTTGCTTTTAAATGGTCTATAAACACGACTTTTGTACCCTCTTTTAAAAAAGCTCCCGACAGTCTGTGTGTGTGTGTGTGTGTGTGGGGGGGGGATCCCCCTTTCCACCCCCACCCCCCCCCCCCCCTCACTCGCTTCGCTCCCGCGCCGAGGATCTCACATCGTCACAATGTGCCCCCGCTGAGATTTTGCCCCCCCCCCCCAAAAAAAACAAAAACAAAAACAAAACAAAACAAAACAAAACAAAACAAAACCCAGAAGTGTTCCGGCGCGCTTGCACATGAGCCTGTTAAACAGTACCACACAGTTCCTGTGGTAACATTTAATTATGTGGTACATTGTGTGGTACTGACAAGTACTACAGGGAGTACCCTACAAGCCTGTGGTACAGTACCTTTAGTTCTGTGTTAACATTACAAGTGTGTGGTACATTGTGTGGTACCGACAAGTACCACAGGGAGTACCACAGGACTTTTTTGTTAGGGTTCTGACGTTTCTAAGCGCACGAATTTTATATCATACTTCAGTAGAAATGATACTTCTGTATGATATAACAAGGACAGGTCCTAAATACATCTGAAACCTTGTATGCCCCGTACACGCAATGTTATTGCCCCGTAAAAAGAAAAAATTGAAAGGGAGGCAGAATTTTCTCTATATTTAATATACTTGCGGCCACGTGTTATACGCTCAGGCGATCCAGCGGCTTGCATCCTAAAATGGCCGCCGTTGGGCTCCATTGCGTACTACGCCCGTTTACGTGTAAAATCGGGAGAGTGTTCCCTCTTAGGGCTCACACGGGTAAATAATTCCCCATAGAGACGTGTGTTAAAATTCAAATTTCAAAAAATTCTGTAAAATAGCTGGGAGAAATGAGGTGTTTCATCTTCACTAACCTGTGAGATATTACCTTTCATCCATCAGATTGCCAGGGTGGGTTGTTCTGCTCTAATTCTGTCCAGGGGTCCGCAAAGCCAGACTACGAGTTCTTGTCACTCAAAAAATCACCTATTTTCCGTACACGTACCCAATGAAATATAGTCCCCTCAAATTCCATCAGAAAAGCTTTCATCTTCCAACCAAAATGCAGTTTGTAGAGGAATTCATACTCAATATCTACAGCTATTCAGTTTTTTGCCAAACTACATCATTGATTTTTAATTAATTTTTTTTTCTTCATTTATTTTGGTATCTTTGGTACAAATTTGTGAAGGGGTCTGGGACAGTCCCACAGGTGTGAGCCCCTTAGCGCACTGCGTTGCGCTTCTACGTACTTGAATACTCTATCTCTTGTACTAATTGCCATAGTGTCTATGTCTTTCCTGTCCCCTGTGAGGGCGTGTGACTTTCTTTCGTGATGGAATTCCAAATTTTACACAATCTTTGCGACCACATTGGTTTGCGATACAAGGAGGTAAGTATAATGACTTTTCAAATGGAACTATTACAGAAGATAGAGCTGATCTAGATGAGAATGAGCATGCCTTGCATTTGCAGGTACCTGGACGAAGCCACGGCGCGCCTTACCGGAAAGTGCTTACCACTGGTCCCACCTATTGCTTTTTGAGTGTGGTGACGGCGGCGAAACCTAGCCTAGCTTTCGTTTCTGATTTGAATGAGAGTGGGGCACGTCGCGTCGCGTCGGCACGGCATTCGTACCACCAGCATCATAGCCAATGCCTATGTTTGACCGAAAGATCGGTCTGTATCTGTCCGTCGGGGAATGTTCCGCGGAGACTACGTCTGGCTTCACGGATCCCCTCCAACAGCATTAATGGCAAAATATAAAGGAGTCCTCCGGACAGACGGATCTTTCTGTCTATGCCTATGTAGGCTATGGAATACCTTGATACCTTGATGTAGTAATCCCTTGAAGCAGCTTGTACATGAAGCTATACTGGGAATATTTACGATACCAGTACATCATAGGGCCATTCTCCCAATAAGTGTGCAAAATTATGATTTTCGTGTCGCCAGCATGTTCACACACTAGACCTAGTCTATATCTAGACTTAGATCGGTAATCATGTAGAAATGCACACCATGCACACCTACCATTTCCTTCCTTAATTTGTCAATGAAAACTTCTTGTGGCTATCAGAAATGTCAAATGGACCATATCTGACGGTTTCATGAAATTTCATAGTCAATTACAGAAGAAAAGTAGCTAATTTTGACTCGAAAGTACGCCGATCGACGACTGTCTCAGCGTAGCATGATGGATGATCGATTTGGAAGAGCGATATAACGACAATAATCGATTGTTGTAGTCTGTAATACAGCCGCTTGTTTGGTGTTTAACCACAATAATTACGTCGGCTCGACAGTATAATGTGGAAAAAAGAAAGTGATCTTGATGCGTCTGTTTTTTTATCGTTTTAGTTAATTTTCTCCTGCATGTGACTGTATATCTGTCAACATTTTTTCGCTGACTAAATGATGGACGGATAATGTGTGTACAAAACAGTAAAAGATATATGAAAAAAATGGGAATTATCCATCATGAATATTGCACAATAAAATGGATTTTTACTACAAAACCAAATACTGGATTGCTGTTTTTGTATACATAATAGGGCAAGTCCAAGATATCGCGCACCTTACGTATGGGACATTCAGAGATTTCAAACCTCTGAAAAGTAATGAATGAGCACTTGGATTTTATTGTTTATCATCAGGAGGACTGGTATCCCTGAGAAGAATATTGTGTTTAAGTTTGATGTCATTTGACCTTGGGTTAATGGTTTTATTAAGAAAAATATGCCAACTTACGTATGGGACCAGAGAAAAACTGGATTTTTCAAAATAAAGTTTGAACTGAAAATTCTCTGAAAGTACCTTACTGATCAAGTTCTGTTTGGAAGTGAAGAAAGGTACAATACTGAAGTATCTTTCAGCAAAGTTTCACTGCAAAAGAATAAAGCATATTTTCATGAAGTTGGTTTAACTAACAAAAGTACACCTTACGTATGGGACATGGCTCAACTTACGTATGGGACATTTGTCTTTAGTGCACAAATGCATTCATGGGAATGACTTTAAATTTCCCCATAGTGTCATATTCAGTTCCACAAATCATGCTACAACATGTAACAAATGAAATAGACTTCTAAGTAGGTACTTTCCCGGTTCAGGTACCTACATGTAGCAAAAGCTAAAATAAAACAAAACAAAAGTAATTACCAATTTACAATTAAATGTCATAGTTTGGATTCCGTCATGCATTAACACTGTCCTCATGATGTCTACACATACAGATATAGTATACTGACACTCTATTTCTAGCCCATTTGTAATTACTCTAGTCAATATTTTTTCATCAAATGAAAAAAAAAATGAGCAAATTCTAGCTTGTGACCTTGATATAGCATACATATTTGTACATGTACATGTACAATAACTAATTTGTAGTCTTGATAATTTCAACTTTAGAATCAAATGTCATGTACAATGTAATTTGCAAATACAGTTTGAAGTGGGTACTTTTAGTAGCTCTAGGCTTACCTTGCAAGTTGTCTAAGTTTTTATAAAGCTTTATAATTGTTTGAAATGCAGCACAAAACACAACAACAACAAGAGTACTTCATTTTGCTCTGTAATCATCATGTTTTGCCATGTGAATTTTAGCTGAACTGCAAAATCAATCAAATTTTACTGAAAGTTTTAGATTTTAAGGAGATAGAAGAATGTATGTACCAATGCTGTTTTTTTTTTTTTTTCAAATTGCTTGGCTTCGTGTCTATGAAACCAAAGACGACAAAATTTGTGTTACTTTGTACATACATACATGCTTGTGTAGTGATACAGGAAAGATTATCATTTGCACATTCAAATCTAGATTTGAAACACTTAAGTAACTCACTGATCTGCAAATTACAATGTTGAATAAATTCTAATAACCTCATTTGATCATACACAACCAGATTGCAATGTATGTTGATAATTGTGTAGATGTGGGGTACAAAGTAAGTATGAGTTGATGAAGGTGTCTCAGAGCACATCTGTCTCTTCAAACACAAAATAGAAAAGAAAATTGAATTCCCTATTTGTTTGTGTAATTTGTGTTTTTAGCACTCCAACCACAGAACCAGTATTGATATTGTGGTTTATAGCAAATGTAAACTATAGTCTTCATTTTACAGGATTTTCAGAAATCATGTTCATGACCTTGATAAGTCATGACATATTCTGAGGGTGAGCAGTTGAAATATTAACAATCATATCAAAATAAAAAGTATTCTCATACGGTTTTTCCTTTGCTATCAACTCTAGTAATGACAAAGTTACCTGCTCACACCTTTAAGTGATTTTTCTTTTCAGTAAGACCTATAATGTTGTCATTGATGCGTGCCATAAGCACAATTGTTTTGATTTCGCTTTTGAGGCTGTACAACCTGTGGTACATGCTGAACAGTGTACTGCACCTAAAATGACACTCAGAGAATCCCATTCTTGGACAAAGTCATTTTGTAGAGAGATAAAGTTGAAAATGATAACTGAATTAAGAAAATGTCCAATATCAAAATGTTAACGGGGAATGTTAATTTAAGACCAGCTGCACAGCCTGTAATGAAAATAAGAAAATACAAGTATAAATGAATATTCTTTATTTTCCTTTCTTAATCATAGAATGACTCAATAATGCTGTTCTTACACTCTCCCTGAGGTCAACTGAGTAGGAGAGGCAGATATATAGACATATCCTTCAGAGTAGGTGCAAAGACAACCATTAACCAAACAAATGTAAGGACATATAGCATCCATGTCAAAAGGCGGTTTTCCCATTCACTTTGCATGTAATGTCCCATACGTAAGGCATTTGTCCCATACGTAAGCAAACTTTAATTAGTTATAAGATGAAGGAC
Source organism: Diadema setosum (assembly GCA_033980235.1). Lineage (NCBI taxonomy): Eukaryota > Metazoa > Echinodermata > Echinoidea > Diadematoida > Diadematidae > Diadema > Diadema setosum. The sequence continues at coordinate 131,827 of CM067074.1, read as the reverse complement.
TAATTAAATTTCCTCATTTAGTTTTGCTAATCTGGAGTTGAAATGAATAAATTAGAACTTCCTAAAGTATGATTGGTCAATGTTACAAATCTTCAGAAAAAACTTAAAAAAACATACTCAAATCCTTACGTATGGGACACTATGTTCTGGGAAAGTGCATAATTTGCATAATTAATGTGCTGACCTTGTCTTACCAATTGCAGATTATACTAACTCATACAGGGGTCATGTCCATAAAGGAACTAGGTCAAGGACAAATTCAACTGATTTTAGATGAATATTTATAATTTGTCCCATAGGTAAGGTTTGTTTTTGATTTATGCAAATCAAGGCCATATTTCTTGCATAAATTTGCATGATTCAATATTTTCTTTGCTGGAAATATATGATTTAACTCTTTGGCTACAACATGATATCAATAACTTTTTGATAAAATCAAGATGAATTTTGAGCATCTGAGGGGACATTATCTTGGACTTGCCCAATAAAAAAATGAAATGGAAAAATAAATACTATTATAAAAACAATTACTTTCTACTGTAAGTTGAACTTATCAATCGAAAACATATTACCATTTCAATTTCAATATTCTGTTTCTTTTTAGGTAAAATGAGCACTTTATGAGAAGCCCAGAATATTAATACATGATTGTATAACATACACCTTTTGTAATACTATTCTCATTAATTTATTAAATTAGGCCTATTAATTATGAAAATTACTAGAAACAAATCCCCTTTGAATTCAAGTTCCTTCTCATCTTCTTTTCTCTCTCTTTCTCTCTCCCTAATAGCCCAACCTTTTTCTTCCACTTTTCCTTCAACCACATTCTATTCCCTTCAATACAATTCAAATTAAATAATTTAATCTAAATTATTATCAACTTCTTTCATGATAAAATGAATACTTGCCACAATTTTTAAAGAAAGGATGGATGACTTAATCCTGGTATGAATAATCGTATCAATAATTTGAATAGTGGTAATCATGATAGTGGCAATGAAAACAAAGAACTATCACAATAGTTCACTTGAGCCTTCGACCAGGGAGGTGGGTATCACGCCTTCCTGCTTCGACTCGGGTGAGCTAACAATAAGAAAAAAAAAAATACGAAAAAGAAAGTAGGGCCTTGGGGCTAAACGTATTGCACGAGTCGAGTTCGATATTGTTAGTAAGCGGCTAATTAGAGACTACCAGGATCGATTATAAAAGGGTATCGTTGACATCGTTCTCTGCGAAATCGTTGCACTAGTTACGTCGGAGACTATGTTCGCGACCGACGTACTTTTCAACTCCGATTTCTCATTTTTCTTACCTTTTCGGCTTTCTAATTCCATGAAAACTCTCTGATATGGTTCAATTTAGCATCTCCAATAGCTGCACAAAATTTGATGGACAAACAGCGAAGCGAACGGTAGGTGTGCATTTCTACATGATTACCCTTAGATCTAGAATATAGTTTAAATTGATATTTTGTTCCCCAGAAATCATTTAAAAAAAAAAAAGTTATATAAAGTCATTCGAGCAAGTAACGTTAGACAGAAAGATCCGTCTGTCCGGAGGAGTCTTTTATTTTTTTGACGTTATCGCTCTCCTCCGTAGACAGTAGGGGATTCGTGAAGCCAGACGCAGTCTCCTCCGCGGAACATTTCCCCGACGACCAGATACAGACCGATCTTTCGGTCAACCGAGCGAGAGGTCAGAACTGTAAAATACATATCATTATTTGTATTATCAATGAAACTATTAGTATTGGGACATCAGGGATCATATTAGAAATACGATCCGAAGTTTGATGTAACCCTAAATAAATTTACCCCATGTTGCCAGACCAGACAAGGAAAAGTGCTCATATAACAAGTTGTTACTCATTAACGCTCATTCAGATCAAATCTTTTGTACCTCGTTCCATTGCCCCTCTGTCCAGTGCCTGAATGAAAAATGATATTACATAACAGTATGATGTTTTTATATTTCTCTAAGAGATCATTTATATCATGTCGCCAAATCACAGTCAGATACATTACCCTTTTTCAGACTCTTGAGATGATATCAAAGAAATGCCCAATGGCAGTGTAATTTCATGTGTTAAACAAACTCAAACTGACACATACAACTTGTACATGGAAACATGATTTATTAATTGAATCTCTTATTACAAAAAAAATACTTATCTGAAGATGCGGAAGCGTAATGTAAAGATGAGCTGATATCAGATATGTTACTTAAACTCAGATACTTTTTAACACTTAAGATAATGATTAATCACAACAGAAATTGTTGGAGAAACTGAATATTTTTGTAGATAATAGTGTGAGAACGGTAACGGCGCATCAGATACAGTACTATCCAACATGTCAGATACGTTACCAAGAAAATGTATCCTGCAACGAGGTTCTATCTGCAACATGCTTTTGCGCGCGGATTTAACCGGTTGACAACATACTCTATGTAGACTTGCTTAGAGGGCATATAGTTCTAAGAGGAATTAGAAGTTTATTTGATGAAAATCGGTTTTGAAATGGCCAATATATCCAAAATAAAGTAAAAGAAAGAGGTCCTAAAAAAATGTGATGGCTCATCCACTTTTATTTGGACATCTTTCTTGTACTTTATTTTGGACATCTCAGTCATTTCAAAAGTGGATTTGATTATCTTGCAAAAAGTTAAAACCTATACTCATCTAAACCAGAACTGTACAATGTAACTATTCCTTATTGTGGCATTTACAGAAAGTGCCGTGTATGTTACAAATTCATTTTATTTCTGCTTGTGTTTGTGTGTGTGTGTGTGTGTGTGTGTTTATTTTTGTTTGTTTCACGATAACACAGACTTTTAAGAGCTGAAGTGTGGTTCCCACCTTTTTTTTTTTTCAACTTCACAGCAAACGCAACTACATGAACGGTCTACCTTTGTTCGTTATAATTTTACATCTTTACATAAACTGGGGTTAGTATTATGGTTAAAGTCAAGAGCACTTCCTTCGTTGCATGTTTACGTTCTGAAAATGACAATAGAATTTGATGTCTAACGTTTTCCATCAGGTTTTTTGATCACATGTTTGAGTGATTGGGGTTTGATGTAATTTATCGGTAGTTTATTATGTCAATGAACATTTACTTTGTCAGATATGTTGCCATCACTTATTGGTTCTTGGGACCTAATTTATTACAATTAGGAACAAAGAAAAATTGAATTCATGTGTATCATTTGCATAAATCTTTTCCAATTTCATTCTTACCGTCTTCTGTGTATCATAATAGGGCAAGTCCAAGATAATGTCCCCTCAGATGCTCAAAATTCATCTTGATTTTATCAAAAAGTTATTGATATCATGTTGTAGCCAAAGAGTTAAATCATATATTTCCAGCAAAGAAAATATTGAATTATGCAAATTTATGCAAGAAATATGGCCTTGATTTGCATAAATCAAAAACAAACCTTACGTATGGGACAAATTATAAATATTCATCTAAAATCAGTTGAATTTGTCCTTGACCTAGTTCCTTTATGGACATGACCCCTGTATGAGTTAGTATAATCTGCAATTGGTAAGACAAGGTCAGCACATTAATTATGCAAATTATGCACTTTCCCAGAACATAGTGTCCCATACTAAGGATTTGAGTATGTTTTTTAAAGTTTTTTCTGAAGATTTGTAACATTGACCAACCATACTTTAGGAAGTTCTAATTTATTCATTTCAACTCCAGATTAGCAAAACTAAATGAGGAAATTTAATTAGTCCTTCATCTTATAACTAATTAAAGTTTGCTTACGTATGGGACAAATGCCTTACGTATGGGACATTACATGCAAAGTGAATGGGAAAACCGCCTTTTGACATGGATGCTATATGTCCTTAGATTTGTTTGGTTAATGGTTATCTTTGCACCTACTCTGAAGGATATGTCTATATATCTGCCTCTCCTACTCAGTTGACCTCAGGGAGAGTGTAAGAACAGCATTATTGAGTCATTCTATGATTAAGAAAGGAAAATAAAGAATATTCATTTAATGTATTTTCTTATTTCATTACAGGCTGTGCAGCTGGTCTTTGATTCCCCGTTAACATTTTGATATTGGACATTTTCTTAATTCAGATATCATTTTCAACTTTACCTCTCTACAAAATGACTTTGTCCAAGAATGGGATTCTCTGAGTGTCATTTTAGGTGCAGTACACTGTTCAGCGTGTACCACAGGTTGTACAGCCTCAAAAGCGAAATCAAAGCAATTGTGCTTAATGGCGCGCATCAATGACAACATTATAGGTCTTACTGAAAAGAAAAATCACTTAAGGTGTGAGCAGGTAACTTTGTCATTACTAGAGTTGATAGCAAAGGAAAAACCCTATGAGAATACTTTTTATTTTGATATGATTGTTAATATTATTTTCAACTGCTCACCCTCAGAATATGTCATGACTTATCAAGGTCATGAACATGATTTCTGAAAATCCTGTAAAATGAAGACTATAGTTTACATTTGCTATAAACCACAATATCAATACTGGTTCTGTGGTTGGAGTGCTAAAAACACAAATTACACAAACAAATAGGGAATTCAATTTTCTTTTCTATTTTGTGTTTGAAGAGACAGATGTGCTCTGAGACACCTTCATCAACTCATACTTACTTTGTACCCCACATCTACACAATTATCAACATACATTGCAATCTGGTAGTGTATGATCAAATGAGGTTATTAGAATTTATTCAAAATTGTAATTTGCAGATCAGTGAGTTACTTAAGTGTTTCAAATCTAGATTTGAATGTGCAAATGATAATCTTTCCTGTATCATTACACAAGCATGTATGTATGTACAAAGTAACACAAATTTTGTCGTCTTTGGTTTCATAGACAAGAAGCCAAGCAATTTGAAAAAAAAAAAAAAAAAACAGCATTGGTACATACATTCTTCTATCTCCTTAAAATCTAAAACTTTCATTAAAATTTGATTGATTTTGCAGTTCAGCTAAAATTCACATGGCAAAACAGGATGATTACAGTGCAAAATGAAGTACTCTTGTTGTTGTTGTGTTTTGTGCTGCATTTCAAACAATTATAAGGCTTTATAAAAACTTAGACAACTTGCAAGGTAAGCCTAGAGCTACTGAAAGTATCCACTTCAAACTGTATTTGCAATTACATTGTACATGACATTTGATTCTAAAACTGAAATTATCAAGACTACAAATTAGTTATTGTACATGTACATGTATGCTATATCAAGGTCACACGCTAGAATTCGCTCATTTTTTTTTCATTTGATGAAAAAATATTGACTAAATTACAAATGGGCTAGAAATAGAGTGTCAGTATACTATATCTGTCTGTGTAGACATCATGAGGACAGTGTTAATGCATGACGGAATCCAAACTAAGACATTTAATTGTAAATTGGTAATTACTTTTATTTGTTTTATTTTAGCTTTTGCTAGGTACCTGAACCGGGAAATTACCCACTTAGAAGTCTATTTCATTTGTTACATGTTGTAGCATGATTTGTGGAACTGAATATGACACTATGGGGAAATTTAAAGTCATTCCCATGAATGTATTTGTGCACTAAAGACAAATGTCCCATACGTAAGTTGAGCCATGTCCCATACGTAAGGTGTACTTTCGTTAATTAAACCAACTTCATGAAAATATGCTTTATTCTTTTGCAGTGAAACTTTGCTGAAAGATACTTCAGTATTGTACCTTTCTTCACTTCCAAACAGAACTTGATCAGTAAGGTACTTTCAGAGAATTTTCAGTTCAAACTTTATTTTGAAAAATCCAGTTTTTCTCTGGTCCCATACGTAAGTTGGCATATTTTTCTTAATAAAACCATTAACCCAAGGTCAAATGATATCAAACTTAAACACAATATTCTTCTCAGGGATACCAGTCCTCCTGATGATAAACAATAAAATCCAAGTGCTCCTTCATTACTTTTCAGAGGTTTGAAATCTCTGAATGTCCCATACGTAAGGTGCGCGATATCTTGGACTTGCCCAATAACAAAATTTCGTGTAGATTTATCAGAAAAGAAGTATTGTGGATTTGTGCCTGCTTGGCTCTGGTATTTCACGTACAATGTACATCTCTTATTGAAGAGTTATCTAATCTTCTATATATGACGAGAACATTCTTTATGTTTAGAAATGTGGTATTTTATCGAAAATAATCATATTGTGATGTTCTTACAAGTTAAAATGAATATATTGGCATGATTGGTGTTGGGTTTAAAATTGTATACTAACGGATCGTCTGATGCATCAGATACGTTTAATACCACACACCATTCTTCTTTTGATCCGAAATGTATCAAATCTGGCAGAGATGTTACCTGGCATTAGCTATTTATGAGAAGTATAATACTTGTTCATTAAGTTTCATACATAATCAATGAGATTATTGATATCATTCAAATGCAGGTAAAAAGTTAGACTAGGGTAACATATTCTTAGAAGCCGAAATACAGTCTGTATGTACAGTTGTACATACATGTACATTTGTATTTGTCTTTGATTTTCATTGAGCCTTCATTTTACAGTATAATTACGATCATTTTTATTACAGATTAGATCAAGGCTGACTCCAAAATGTTTCCATGATGTTTGTAGATGTTTAGGCTTGTATTTTTTCATTAGCATTGCCATCTTAAAGCAAGAAATAAGCAGACAACCAACAGTTTTCTATGATGCTACGCTACCTCTGGTAACGTATGATATTTGATTTTAACATGCAAAAAGGACTCTATGTTTGGAAATGTTTCTGGAAAAAGTATGGGCTCTCAAAAATCACCCATTGATTGTTTTGTATTCCTAGGGGATTGAAATTTCTAAATTGATAAAAAAATGAATGAAATCCCTGAGTGATATTGAATTTTTGTCATTCGTACAACGGTAATTGCACACTTTTTCGGAGAATGGCCCCATAGTCTATTGAAAGTCCAAGTAATCAATTTCATGTAAGGAAAATGTAGATTTGTGAATGTAGACATATTCAACAGTTTTACTGTTTTATTTTGTTTTGTTATAGTTTTTGTTTTGTTTTGAACTTTTGTTTTGTTTTGTTTGTTTGTTTGTTTGTTTGTTTTTTTTTTTTGGGGGGGGGGGTTGTCTCGATGAGTGGCCAGATCTACCTCACTGTACCACCAACAGCTCTCACAGAGTCACACTTTGTTGCCATATAACCCCATTTGTTGCATCCTAGTATTAATAAAACCTTCCTTATAAAGCTTCTTATCCACTGCTGGTCTTTTCCACACCTTCAGTTGTCCTTGCTTTTGTGGCTCATTCATATTTAAACTTGAACACTTTCCTCAGAACATGATCATCTTTCCTCAAAACATGCTCATACCACAATGGGCCATTCACGCTTGCTACCGGTTCAACTGATTCCTTCAACCCAAGCATCTTCATTGAAATATCCTCAGATTTCTTTTTATCCCTTTGTTTCACACCAAGCATCACTCTCACCATTTCTCTTTCAGTCCTTCTCAAAATGCCATTTTGTTGTCCCCGCCGAACGAGTTCGAGCAGGGGACTATGAAACGGGCTCCGTACGTGTGTGTGTCCGTCCGTGCGTCCGTGCGTCCGTGTGTCCGTCCGTGTGTGCGTCCGTGTGTGATCAAAATGTTCAAAATGCTACTCCTTCGCCATTTCTAACCCGATTTTGAATCTGTTTGCTTTATATGATAGCACTACATGGGAGCTTTGAAACTTCTATACAGAATTTCAGTTGTGACCTTTGACCTTGACCTTTGACCTATATTGTACATTTTGCTTCAAAATGCTACTCCTTCACCATTTCTAACCCGATTTTGATTCCGTTTGCTTTATATGATGGCACTAGGTGAGGGCTTCAAAACTTCTACAAAGAATTTTGACCTTTGACTTCTTTGACCTTTGACCTTGATTTTTGACCTATATTGTACATTGCCTACAAAATGCTACTCCTTCGCCATTTCTAACCCGATTTTGATTCCGTTTGCTTAATGTGATGGCACTAGGTGAGGGCTTCAAAACTGCTACACAGAATTTTGACCTTTGACTTCTTTGACCTTTGACCTTGATTTTTGACCTATATTGTACATTTTGCTACAAAATGCTACTCCTTCGCCATTTCTAACCCGATTTCAATTCCGTTTGCTTTAAGTGATGGCACTAGGTGAGGGCTTCAAAACTTCTACACAGAATTTTGACCTTTGACTTCTTTGACCTTTGACCTTGATTTTTTTACCTATATTGTACATTGGCTACAAAATGCTACTCCTTCGCCATTTCTAACCCGATTTCGATTCCGTTTGCTTTATGTGATGGCACTAGGTGAGGGCTTCAAAACTTCTACATAGAATTTTGACCTTTGACTTCTTTGACCTTTGACCTTGATCTTTTTACCTATATTGTACATTTTGCTACTAAATGCTACTTCCGGCGGGGACATATATTACGCACCGCGTAATTTCTACTTTTCCTTGTTTTCCCTCAAACACCATGGATCTCTCACTCCCATACAACATTGCAGACCTCATACAACTCTGTTTAAACCTTCCCTTCATACCAAGGAGAACCTTTTCCCATAATTTATGGTATAAAACTCTTCACATTCCCTGAATTTCACCCAGCCAAGTCTTGTTCTTGAATTTAACAAAACTTTATCTGCTTGCATATTCCAGGCCAATTTCTTGTTATGCCAGCTGTCAGCCTTTACATATTCGGTTTTCTTCCGTACCTACTTGGGATGTCAGCGCACATCAACAAGGACTCGACACATTGTACAGGCTGTGGCTGGCATCTGCCTCTGCATACAGGCTATAGGATGGTGAGATTGTGCTAATATATAATTTTCTTTCTATTGAAGTGACAAACTTATCATTTTTGTTAAATACTCTTCCACTACAAGAATTTGTTAAATTCTTTCTTGCCCTTTTCCAAGCAGGCTGCTTCCCACTTCCTTGTCAACCCTTGGGTGGTGAGTTGGCTCAGTCGGTAGCGCGTCTGCCTCACGATCACGCGGCCCGGGTTCGAACCCGAGTCTGGACTGAGCAATGTTGTGTGTAAACATACCATCCCCTCTAGCAAGAGGCAAAACACTCTGTCCCTCGGATAGGACATAAAATGGAGGTCCCGTGTATGAGAGAGTCACAGCTCATGCACGTTAAAGATCCCGCTTCATTCATTCATCGCAAAGAGCAGGGTGTCTAACCCGGTGAAGTGGTCCCACCCCACATCCAACTGGACCCCATGGAAGACCAGCTTAGTGTAGCTGAATATGGGCTATCCAGCCATCTTCACAGATGGAAAATGAACAACAACAACAACAACTCTCCAAAAGAAAAGTCAACTAAAAAGCCACGTATCAACTCTGACCAGCCAGAATTAACTTGATGTACTAGACTAATTCTCATTTTTTTTTTGTAATTTTTTTTTCATTTACAAGTAGCTTTGTCTGCACAGTTTTCACTTCATTAATATGATGGGATAAAGGAGACATTTCAACAGAGTGCAGTTTGATGCATGATTTACATACTTGTGCAGTAGCATTACACAATGTAATAGTGCTCTCACTTCACTGTTGTGTTGCTTGGCCTACAAGTGTACATGTATCTACTTTAAAAATGATGCTTATTGAAATTCATGGCATGTCAACAATGGACACATATCATAGCTTTCTCATTTTCTATTGTATGTGAGCAAGTTCTGTCCTCGTTAAATATCTTCTCATTCAGATTTCTTCTAAATTTAGTATTGTATCCTTGAATCAGCATTTTCCTCTCATGTAAATGTGGGATCTCTGCATTTTGGAAACTTTAATATTGTTTTTCCTTAAATTTGATGTTTCCCCAGGGAAAGTTTGTACTTTGCTGTAGATGTGAGTCTTTGTTACATCTTGATGAAACTGGTTCATCCCAAAGTGATGCAGCGATATGTGTCAGTATTCTCCATCACCTTCTTATCTGGTGTTCACATTTACCTCATGGCAATAGGGAAAGGAGTCAACAACTTTGACTGTGTAGGGTGAGTACAAACTTCATGATAATATTTCATAATCACACCTCTATCCATCTCATACAATGTAGGATTCAGTGTGGATACACTCTACAGTTTTGGCCATGATTTGAGTTGAGGCATTTGTATTGCAACCACACTTTTTCATACTTACAATGTACTATTAAAGCCCTTTTCAATGTGCCACTCACTGAAAGATTATGATAATTAATATTCAGCACCTTGTAACAGAAGCAGCAGAACATTTTTTTTTTATGTGTGCTTGTGTGTGTGTGTGTGTGGGGGGGGGGGGATACAATGATGGGGTCCCTCAAACATCATTAGTTTTCTTGTGTGTGTTTGTTCATGTTTTCTCTTGATTTTTTCTTTTCTTTTCTTTTTCAAGAACCAAACATCAAGATTGGTAAGATAGAGATTTTTTTTTTTTTTTTATAGAATTTAGACAGTTGAGAAGTTCCAATAGAAGAGCTAAGATGGCAATGTTTGCTTTCTACTAGACTCAATACCCAGATTGCTGCTTGGTCAATCCCTGGGGGTCAATCCAATGTATTGTAGAGATTTATTTTGAACTGAATTTCCTTTCCCTCTGTTAAGTGAGCTCAGACAGGTTATATCTCTTCCTATGCCATCTATAATGTCACACCCCTTTCACAGTATGGTACACCCCACTCTCCTTCGAGTACAAGTATGATAATTTTTCAAAGTCTTTTGACTGTCTTTGGTAAAACAAAAATTATTCAAAAGTAGTGATGGACACTCGCTTAACTGCCTGCATCTTCTCAGTTCTATGTCATATGTTTCTTGCAAGTAGGGCTGAAGACATAAAATCAGCATGCAGACAAACAAAACAAATTCCTGAATCTCTCTTAGCAAACCTTTGAAGCACAACTTTGAAAGACTGTGTGATGATATCATCTCCATTTTCCAGGAAATGTCATTGTTGATCACATTTTTAGTATTGTGTCAATAACCAAGAAAAGTTTGAATCCATTTCTTGCATTGGCAGCGTAGTACTTCAGTAAAGCCTTCAAACAAAGCTTTGTCCAATAACTTTCTTTATTCTTCACATCTACACAATGTATTCTAGTCTGTCATTGCATAGTATACATAATTTTGTTTCATGTTTATGATTTTCCTCATTGATGTGGCATAATTTGACATGTTTGCATCTTTCTTGAATGTATTTTGATTTGTTTCTTGTAATAACAGACCGCTGATGGTAGTGACAGAAAAAATTGGTTGCCTAGCGTGGTCCCTTCATGATGGTAAGAAGACTACTTTTCTTGAGAGTGTTTCTTTATTATTTGTGTTACTTTTGATATTTTGTGCACATGTGTAATTGTGTATTTAGTGTCTGTCTGTCCTCCATGTTATCATCATTTGATTTGTATTAAGTAGGTGTGTAGTGTAACTCAGACTGACTTTTTTTGGATGATGTTGAGATGGGATGATGATCACATGTTCTGATGCTAAGGTGTTGAGATGACATAGTGACTGTTGATCAATCTAAAATCTTTCATACAATTATGTAGATAGAGATATAAAGTAGAGATATAGAGTCAGCTTTATGACACTGGTACAGGGAAACATTGCACTTTATGCTAATAAACTATTATACATGTACTTTCAAATGAAGTTTCTCATATAATTCAAATGCTTGACATATGTCATTTATTCATTGCAAATTTGAGCTAAATTGTACAAGGAATGAAGTTAAATTGAAATGCTCTCCAGGAATATGGGTTACAGGGAAACTTTAAACCTACACATTGTGCATAAACTGTTTGTATTTTTTACTCTTAATGTGCCAGGCCCAAAACCCCTAACGTGCCAGAGGTTTTTACCTAACGCCAGAACGTTTCGAAACTGGACTGACAATGAAATTTAAAACCGCCATGCATCTCTGAAATTATTGACTGTTTTGAATTGAGTTCTACACAACATAATTATATCAAGAAATGTTTGTTCTTTCATGCCATGCAGTCAGTTTGCCACAATATCTATCTGAATCTGAAATATTGGAGAAATATTTGATACGTCAAAAAAAAAATATTAGAAATTTGTGTGTAGTATGGAAAAAAGAGTCGTGTTTTTTCTTCAATGGAACGCTCCCTTGACTCTGTGAAAAAGTTTTAGAGCAACATCTCCTCTTTCAAATGATAACAAAATTGCCTTCTAGAATTGTATGATTCCAAAGGTACTAGCAGTTTATTTTGTCTTAGCAATTTCTCTTTCTGCCTCAGTAATTCATTCCCAAATCTGAGTCCTTTAGTCCCAGATCCTGTATTTGAAACTAAAGTAATTGTCCCGGGCCCTGGAATAGTGTCTTTTGTCCACCTGAGAAGGAAGAACCTGCTAATCCTCCTTATAGATAATAATAATACAGGGTACTTATAATGCGCCAGTTCCACATAGTTAACGTACTCAAGGCGCAGTAGAAGAAGTAAGTTATGAAATACAAAAATCCTTACACAAACATGCACATGAAAATGAACGACATAATCAATGATAATGAAAAAAATATACGTCATAATATACAATTCTACTGGAAAATGGTCATGAACAAATGAGTCTTGAGGGCAACTTTAAAGGAATCAACATTCGAAATGTGACGGATAGCTTGAGGCAACTGATTCCACAGGTAAGGTCCAGCATGTGCAAATGACCGATTCCCCCATGATTTCTTCGTTTTTGGAACAACAAGCAATCTACAATCGGATGACCTTAAACATCTGGAAGGATTATAAAATGTCAGTAGATTAACATTGTACTCTGGGGCAGATCCGTGTATGCAATGAAAAACAAATAGTAATAGTTTAAATACAATGCGAGATTCAACAGGTAACCAATGCAATGAGGACAAAACAGGGGTAATGTGAGTATTTCTCCTGGTAAGGGTAACAATGCGGGCTGCTGAATTTTGCAATTTTTGTAACCGTGAAAGTTGAGATTGTGGTAGCTGAAATAGGAGTGCATTACCAAAGTCAAGTCGGGATGATAAAGAGCATGAACTATTTTTTCTGTGGCTGAACGAGTTAAATACTTGCGAATAATGCCCAAATTGCGTAACTGATATCTCACGGATTTACAGACAGCAGAGATCTGAACAGACATGGACATTGTAGAATCAAATAATACTCCAAGATTTCTACATGATTTAGATGGAGCAATAACCACATCATTGTCAACCGTTAAAGAAGGAAGACTAACCTTGTCAAGTAGAACCTTGGAACCAATAGATAACAACTCTGACTTTTCCTGATTTAACTTCAATGAATGCGAGCTTATCCACTTTTTGATATCATGGATGCAAGCCTCAAGTTTCTGAATGATGTCAACGACGTTGGTTTGGGTAGGTAGAAATGATGTATATATCTGGATATCATCAGCATAACAATGATAGTTAAAAGAGTGGCAATGTAAAATCTCTTTCAAACCAGTCAGATAGATTGAGAAAAGCGTTGGGCCCCCGACAGATCCTTGTGGGACACCACAGTCTAATGAAGCAGGATCAGATTTTGCATTATTAACACAAACAACCTGAAACCTTTCAGATAAGTATGACTTGAACCACTCAAGAGCTCTACCATCAACACCTAATGACTTCAAAGTATTCACCAGAATCATATGATTAACAGCATCAAATGCTGATGATAAATCAAGCAGTAAGAGAACAGTAATCTTTCCATCATCCATATCTCTCAAAATATCATTGGATAAGTTAACTAGTAAGGTCTCAACACTATGATGCGGCCGATATGCTGACTGACGGTTATCTAAGAGATTATTCTCCAGCAGATAGTCTGATAATCGTGAAAAGGCAACACGCTCAAGGATCTTGGACTAAGGCCGGTAATGCTGCAGAGCCTCAGGATCAAGAGATGGCTTCTTTAACAAAGGGTAAATGTAAGCCAACTTCAATGAGACTGGGACTGATGCCTGCTGAAGACTCAAATTAACAATGCTGGCTATTATAGGTGCAAAAACTGTAGCATACTCTTTCACTAAGATGGTAGGAATAGGATCTAACTCGCAGGACTTCGGTGATATGTTGCGCAGAAGTTTCTCAATCTCAGCTGGAGTGGTAGATTCAAATGATAACAAAGATGCACTTGTTTGCAAGGGTGTTAGAGGGGTGATATCTGCATGAAATTTGCTACATATCTTTGACTTGAAGAAATGGATGAAGAGCTGTGCCAAGGATTGAGCATTCACATGAGCTGGAAGGGGTGATGACTTCTTACGATTCAGGAGACGATTAGCCACACTAAATAGACGCTTCGAATCCGATCCGCAGTCTTCAATGAGACTAACATAGTAGTTACGCTTGGCCTTGCGAACAAGAGAATGAACAATCTGTCTCTGATGGGAGTACAGCTGCCGATCTGTCTCCAGTTTGCCTTTGGTACGCCATTTCCGTTCAGCTTTTTGACAGCTATGCTTTAATAGCAAGGATGATCTCATGAGTATACCATGGACTTGTGGACTGATCCCTCCTGATACACATCTTAGCAGGGCGGGCGGGCGTACTCTATTGAAATCGGCAGGCCTTTGTCCGCGCGCAATTCCTCTGCTAGTGTTGGGACGATTAGTGACGTTCACCAAAACAAAAGGATGAAAGGCTTGACCGACGAACGAAAGCTGACCCTTTTTGAGGGACAAAATCAAAGTGAATGCGAGTGGAACCGCATAGACAATACACGCAGAGTCAATAGCATACACACGCGTGGTTTACCTATGAGACTTTTGATCCATACACATCTCGCAGAGGGTGCGCCCGCTGCGGATTTTCCCGATGTGAAAAAAATACATCTAGCTGAAAAATTGTGTATTTACTCAAAATTTTCCAATGTAAGCATGCTCATATTTTTAGTGGAAACGATGGCTATGCTAATCAGCTACCAGTACATATCATTGGCAGTTGCCTAGTGTAACACATTACGGTACCACAAGAACTTGAATGATCAATGCTTTTCTCGCTGTTCTTAGTCGCCGATCGGCGACCATGGCACGCCAGGACTAAGGTCGCCGTTCGGCGACGATGGCACGTTAAGAGTTAAGCGAGTCAGGTTTTGATGTCGGTAGCCATTTAAGAGCTGACATACACCCAATGCATGCATTTTTTATGTCTCTGCCACAAAGTGGTGCCGGAGGCATTATGCAATGCCCGAAGGTATTTTCTTGAAACTTAGTGTAGACATGTACTACTGCATAAAGATTCTCCAGAGAGAATTTCATGTCATAAGGTCAAAGGCCAAAAGGTGAAAGGTCAGGTGAAAATGTTACAATTCACTTTTCTTGCAAATGGTTCATTGTATTGTAAAGTCTCTCTGATGACGATTTGTGACGAGCACAAAAAGAGATCATCCGACTTCGTACGGCTCAATACCAGAAGTGCCTTTTATTCTCACGTCCCCTCAAGTGAGGGCGTTCTTGATATTATGATATAAGAGCATACATTACATCTCCCCCTTACAAATAGGGAGCTTGCAATATCGAGCTTGAGGCCTATATTATACAGAGATAGCAGGATAAAGGAATGTTCGTGGTGAGAGGTCATTATAAAAATACATGCACAGTACTACGCTTCAGTGTACGTGTGTTTGTGTGCGTGGCAACGTCCATCCAAATAGGAGGAGAGGAAAGAGTACTTGCGTGCTGTTAAGGATTATGTCCTCGTGCTCTTTTTTTTTTTTTTTTTCAACTTTTGAGCTGCCTTCGGGTTTCTAATCCCGATTAGGGCAGGAACGTATCACATGAGGGGAATGTGACATTTGGTGATAAAAAACTACACACCCGCACACACAGTTCACTGTGCTCCATTTCATCTTCAACAGTTCCAGTGGTATTCAGTAAATTTTGCTACAGTTTGTAGCCATGCAGGTAGATGAAATTGTTAAATGGTCACTTTAGGTTTGTTAATCGTAATGCTAATTAAACACATACCTTACTCAACTAATTCACCGATACATAATGGATATACAACTTGGCTATATAAAAGCATGCCACTTCGGCCTAATGCCACGCAGGTATATGGAATTGTTAAATGGTCACCTTTAGGTTTGCTAGTTGTTATGCTAATTAAACACATACCTTACTCGACTAATTCACCGATACATAATGGATATACAACTTGGCTATCTAAAAGCATGCCACTTCGGCCTAATTATGTGGATAGGCTGAAGTACCCCTTCTTCTTATGTGTGTAGACTGTCATCTGACATAATATTGGCGTATTCAATTATTGAACATTATTTCTTAAACGGACACTTATAATACCTTCATTACCTTTATTTCTATTTATTTATTTATTTATTTATTTATGTATTTGTTTATTTATTTATTTACTTTATTTTATTTCATTTTTTTTTTTTTTTAATTGTGCTTAATTGCGGTGAAAACAAAAATACACCCTCACGTATCTCATGCCGGGAGTATTATCAAAATTTTGTTACCATGCTACTATAATATACATAAAATTATAGCGATAAGATGCAACTCTGCATCGCCTGGTACTGCATCTCAAGCAGTCGGTGTGTCAATGGCGACCGTGTTAATTATTAACCCATTTCACATCTGCCTACTTACCAGTCGAAGACTGGTTCCCAGTGCGTCCCCATTACAATAAGATGTATATATACATGAATGATACAAGATACAATTTATTAGAGAAATGACTGATGCACAAACTCTTATGGAGTTTGTAGCTTTTAAACCGTATTGAAAGTAGCCATGAATCAAAATCAATCTTTTACGGGTACCACCATGTCAGTTCCAAGAAAACATACATTAACACACAACT
This sequence comes from Diadema setosum, assembly GCA_033980235.1. Lineage (NCBI taxonomy): Eukaryota > Metazoa > Echinodermata > Echinoidea > Diadematoida > Diadematidae > Diadema > Diadema setosum. The sequence goes on along the minus strand of CM067074.1, from coordinate 115,017 downwards.
GACTCCCTTTAAAATTTTGTGTTACGTCATGATTTCACTTGCCGCTGTGTTCCAAACTCTGCGTTCAAACTCTCGCTTACGGATATTGGAACCTGAGGGGAGGTTTAGACACTCTACCACTTCTTGTAACAAAGCCTGGTGGCTGCTTGGAGCTCGCTGGTGCTGGGGTGTTCGTGTTGGCTGCGTGAACACTGTTCGGGGAATTTGGAGTAGTAGTCAACGAGAAGGAGAAAGTTTTCGCCCTCGAGGTGAAAAATGTCACCCCCGACCTTTGACCAAGGTCTGTCTGGTATAGAATGGGGGAGGAGGGGCTGTGATTGCCGATCGCGCTTGCACGCCTGGCAAATGGTGCATTTCGACACCACATCATCGATCTGCTGATTGATGCCAGGCCAGAAGAGGATTGTGCGCGCTCTCTGTTATACACATGATGCACAGGATAGAGTGTGTTAGTGAAGGCGTGCCGCGCTCGAGAGTATTGACAATGGTGCGACATGCACGAGGTGCAGCCGAGTGCATGTTTGCAGCAGTTGTCAATACTCGAGAGTGCGCCTCACCTTCACTAACGCCACGAAATAATCCTGTGCATCATTTGTTATATAAAATGGGTCGAAAACTAACAGCATTATTCACGTACCTTTGTGGGTCAATACCAGTCAGCTACATGTAGCACTCGCTCAAAAGTCAAGATGTCCGAAGATGTTCGTCCCAAACATTTACGCACGTCGCACTCGGAAATCCCGCACATACCGGTAAGTACTGTACGTACGTATAAGAGTATATGTACGCCACGTACTGTTATGCACAAGAAAGGCCGCCGCCTGTTGTGGCAGCCCGCGGCCCGAACGAGGAGTTGTTTACAGGATTGACAGCGCGTATACAGTAGTGCGTGACGCACTTGTAACAACTGATTGAGTGCGCACTGCTAGTGTAAACATTGTGACGTACATTGTACGTCAGGCCAGGGAGGTGGAAGAGAGACTCTTCTTAGTGCATACCTGAAGAAATTAATGCACGCACACGTGACTCATTTCAGCGCTTCCAATTGGCTACATTCTTGAACCCATTTTATAATATACAAAATGATGCACAGGATAGAGTGCGTTAGTGGAGGGGTAGCGCACTCGAGGGTATTTACAATTGTGAAACATGCACGAGGCGAAGCCGAGTGCATGTTGCACTACATTGTAAATACCCGAGAGTGAGCTGCGTCTCCACTAACGCCACGAAACAATCCTGTGCATCATTTGTTTTATGAAATGGGTCGAAAACTAACAACATTTTTCACGTACCTTTGTGGATCAAGATGTCCGAAGATGTTCGTCCCAAACACGTCGCACTCGGAAATCCCGCACATATAAGTACTGTGCCGTACGTATAAGAGTATACGTACGCCGGTCGCCACACATGTTATGCACACAAGAAAGGCCGGCCGGCAGCCCGAACTAGAAGTTGTTTACAGGATTGACAGCGCGTATAGTAGCGCACGACGCACTTGTAACAACTGATTGAGTGCGCACTGCTACTGCAAACATTGTGACGTCGGCCGTGGATATTAGTGAGAAATTAATACAAGCACACGTGACTCATTTCAGCGCTTCCAATTGGCTACATTCTTGAACCCATTTTATAATTCAATTTAACGATCCCTAAATGAGACTCGTGTATCTTGTCTAGCATCTCGCGCTGCATGGCTCTCGGGATAACGATCCTGTTGTCCCTGAATATGATCCCATCCACGTGGACGAGCTTGTCGCGAAAGTGAAAGTAGGGCACTAACTCCTTTGGGAGCAGTTTCTTGTCATCGGGCCAGCCAGCTTCTATTCGCTCCCTCACCAGTTGTAGTGTCCGGTCGCGCTCGGTCTCTTGTTGAATCTGTCTTAAGCCCGCCGCACACTACACGATTTTGCCCCGATTCACCGGTCTTAAGATCTTAAGACTAGAAGTGTGACGTCACAGTCTTGCCATTTTGTAGTCGTACGACTGGGTCTTAGCGCCAGTCGTAGAGATTTGACATGTTGAATTTCTACCGACTGGTCGTAGGTTTTCAGCCATTCACAATGCAGTAAAATGCAAGCGCACGCAGTGCGCACTGCGCGCGCTTTACAGTCGGGTCGTATAGTGTGCGGTGTCCGGTCGTATGACTGGTCTTAAGAACCAGCTTGGCTTAAGACTTTAAGACCAGTCTGATCGTGTAGTGTGCGGTGGCCTTTAGTCTCTGCTCGGAGACCGGCAATTCTTCCGCAATGGAGTTCACCTCCACTTGGTCATCAAACTCCGAGACGGGTGCCCTATCTGGGCGGGGCTGATTTATGATTCGGCTATTAAGCGCGTCTGGCATGAACATTTCTCTGCCGGGTTTCTACACAACTTCTAGATCGTAACGTAGCAGGTGCATTCGCATGCACTGGAGCCTGGGGCTAAGCTTGTGAAGGGGTTTGTCGAGTAGCCCCTTTAGTGGCTTGTGGTCAGTGTAAACGATTGTGTGTTGCCCAAGGACAAAATCGCGAAACTTCCTACATGCGTACAATATCGCGCACAGCTCTTTCTCTATGGTTGCGTATTTGTGTTCGGCTTCGTTTACACTTCGCAAAGCATAGGCAATAGGTCGCTCTTCTTGGATAAGGATGGCGCCAAATCCACTGTTTGACGCATCCGTGGCAATCGCAACGGGCGCGTTCACATCGTACAGTTTCAGCACGGGTGGCGATGTGAGCAAGCGTTTCAATTTGTCTACGGCATTTTCATGTTTCTGATCAAAGTGCCACGCAATCCCCTTCTCCAAGAGCTGCCTGAGGGACGTGGTCAGTTCAGACAGGTTTGGCATGAATTTACCCATGTAGGTTACCATGCCCAAAAAGGACTGAAGCTCAGCCTTGTTTGACGGGTACGGCATTTGCAAGACGCTGCGTACGCGGGATGGGCTCGGTGACACGCCGTGTTTCGAGATGATATGCCCAACATACTCAACCTCGTCCGCGCGAATCACAATTTCAGGCCAGACGCTTTCACACACGACAGCAAGGCTCTTACTCTAGCGTCATGCTATATGTTGCGGTCGCTTCGATGCTGCGAACCTGTCGGGCTCCGGTCGGATATTCTGGCCTGGCGGGGTACTGGCGATATCTTGTCCGTCGGTGCAGTAGCCGCCATCTTTGCCCCCCTGACAGTGGGGTGAGCGGGAGAAGTGTCCGATTTCCCCGTAAATATTACACTCCGAATTTTTTTGCTGGACAAAGTGGTGTTTTGTGCACATACGTGCACCATTGACAGATGGGCCCTGCCTCCTCTCTCGCTGACTTTGAGGGGAAGCTCGGTGTGTTTCGTTCCCTCCATCGTCGGGGTTGCGGTTTGTCTCGCTGTACTATGTCCACATGTTCGTCGCTGGGTACCGCTTTTGGTGTTATTTGTTTTATTTGTTCTGCCGAGCTTCGGTTATTGTGCACAGGTCGATGCATTTGCTCAGTGTCAGAATGTCTATCTGTAGTAGTTTCTCTCTCAACTGCTGATTGTCAATTCCACAGACAATTCGATCTTTCAGGAGAGACTCCTCAAGTTCGCCGAACTCGCAGTCCTTGGCGAGGCTTTTTAATTCCGTTAGGTAATTAGAGAACGACTCACTTCTGTGCTGATTCCTCGTATTGAAGATGTATCTCGTCGCCGTCAAGTTTTTCTTGGGTGCACAATACGCCTTGAATTTTGCTTTAAGTGGTCCTATTTTGTTCCGTTCGTCGTCTGCAAAATGAAATGTCTTGTAGAAGGTGGCGCACCGTATGGCCTCAGTCTTGCTTTATCAGTTCACTGGCAGTTTCATATAGGGTAAATGCCCTGATCCACTGCTTCCAATTCTGGGCTATATTCCACTCAAGAGAAAGGGGTCCTGGAGGCTTTAATCCGGCCATCACGTTTGCACTTCTGACACCATGTAAAGTCTCTCGAATGAAGATTTGTGACGAGCACAAAAAGAGATCATCCGACTTCGTACGGCTCAATACCAGAAGTGCCTTTTATTCTCACGTCCCCTCAAGAGAGGGCGTTCTTGATATTATGATATAAGAGCATACATTACAGTATCTTCATGGAACTTGGTACATACGCATGTACTGACTGGCAGAGATTATCATGGGAATTTAGGAGTCATGAATCAATAGTCAGGGGTGAAAGGTCAAGGTCAAATCAAAATTTCACTATTTCCCTCATATACTAGTATATGCAATACTTGCAGGATTATTTGTAAAACTTGATACATTGTACATGTATTACCTAATGGAGATTTTCTGGGAAATTTCCTGCCAGTAAAACTGAAGGTCAGAGGCCAGGCTAAAATTAAAAAAAAAAAAGAGAAAATACCTGTATATGTATAGGTATATATATATATATATATATATGTATATATATATATGTATATATATATATATATACGTAGATATATATATATATATATATTTTTTTTTTTTTTGCATTTTAGCCCGGCCTTTGAAGAAAAAGTGTAATTACAGTATGAATACTGTAATTACACTTTTTCTTCATATGTACCTTGAAAATTACTCAATGCATAAACTTATAAAAGGGTCGGTCAAAAGTCAAGTAAAAATCCTCAATTCCCCAAATACATGTACAGTATGCACTCTTAGACAATTATAGCAAACCTAGTTCAAGGAACGTGAACATTCAAGACATTTCTGAAAAACCTGTCATGTCAATATTTTGCTAAGTATGTGAAACTGTCATCACATATTGTGAAGACATTGTACTATAGATGGCGGAGGCATACCAGTCGCCATAGCGACATTTCTCGTTTTTTGTTGTTGTTGTTGCTAGTTTTCTTATGTAGAAAATGACCTCTGATATTTGAATGGTGAAAGAAAGATTTGTAGTTACATATCTTTATTTGACACTTACAAAGAAACAATTGTTTTTTTTTTTTTATGTCATGCCTCTTATTGAAATTTGTATCTTTTATTATTGTAAACTGACTGTTTTGGGTGCGCCAGGTGGGTTGGGGAGATGGACTGAGGGCCCAAGTCATTTACATGTAGTTGGTTCTTTCCAGACCCGGGCTGCCCAACCTGGTGGACCCTTGCCATTCCAGTGTATTTTGTGATTTTTAAAAATGTAATATTGATATTTGTGATTGAAAGCCAAAGAAATGATAATAATAATAATAATAATAAAGAGGCTATAGCTGTTTGGATAAACAACGTTATGAACCGTAGAGGGCGACAAATTTAATCAGCATGGGACCTGTCTCCATTCATATTCTACACCAAATTTCAGAAGTTTTTCAAATTTCCAAAGTTTTCTGTTAATTCACTTTATGTATGAACCTGGTTCAACTCAACTGCATTCCTTTGTGCCATATTTGGAATTCAGACAAGGAGTTACTGTCATTGTTGAGAAAAGTTGAAAAATGTGAAATTTTATGAATTGAGTCCACAATTACATCACAACCTGTCTGCTGCCCTGTACTGACTGTTGCAGGGGAGAGCAATTTATCAATGCACGAGATATAAGCACACTATATGTTATCTGTATCATTCTTGCTTTCACACAGGTTTGACACGAGATGACTCACAGCTGAACAATTTGCAGAGAAGGATGGCAGTGAGGTAAGCCATATGTCTACTTCCCAGGGCTTAGTGTTTGTTAAAGCACTGAGAAAGAAGAAAGAGAAAAAATAAAACAAATATAAAATATGCATGATGTAACATACCTGTTCAATTTTGCAAGGGTTTCAACTTTCTACTTCATTCTGCCCAGATACCATGCTAAAAAACAAAACAAGAAACAAAATCACACCAAGAAACAGGGGAGGTATCAGGCTTGAAGGGTTGGTGTAAATGCATAGGCCTACTGTACAAGTTGATATTTTTGCATACAGACATTTTATTCTTTTTGTTTCTCTCTCTCTTTTTGGGAATAGTGGTTGATCAGACATTTTTTTTTTTCTTCTGAGTTGTTGATTTTGCATTTTGTTGTCTCCACTTCATGATGATCAGGGAATAATTTTCCTGGTATCGCATAGCAGTTTGCTATGCATTTTGGTATGACTGCTATACAAAATGTAATTTGCATATATAGCAGTTTCATTACATAGACTTGTATACCATTTTGTTGAAAATGTATGTCCATCGACAAAAATTGCTATTCAATTTTGAGAAAGAAAATTATTCCCTGATGATTAAAAAAAAAACCCACAAATAGACAAAACACAAATGCTGTGAAGAAAGTGGGGCTTCTCACACAAACTGTTTTGTTCAAATATTGCATGAAATTAGATTAAAAAAAAAAATTAGAACAGAAAAAAGTACATGTAGCTGCCCCCTTTGGTGCTCACAATCTATACCCCATTTTTAATCACTTTCTTGCATGAATTCACAAGAGTTCCAACTTTTTGACATGTTTCAAAAGGTTTATCTTACCCATGATGTAGTATTGAATAGACAATATATTCTGCAAGCATATTATTTTGATGAATCGAAACTGGTAAGAAAACTGTGTGACTGCTTAAATTTGTAGTATCAGAAATAGATATCACTCTTTTTCAAGAGAAAGGAAAAAAAAAACAATTGTTAATTTTTGAGGTGAGGTACATTGCACTTCTGTCAAGGGAGGCAATGAATTGCTGTGGATTTGTCTGTGAGTGTTACAACTATTTGTGTACATTCTTGCTGTGAGTGACTTTTCTCCATGGTGTCAAAGTGATTTACCGTGATATATCTTAGATGCTGCTCCTTAATTTCTTCTTATTTTATAGTGATACCAGATGCAGAAAATAAAATGAAGTGAAAGCTTAAGTAATAAACAGGCAAGTGACACATTTTGAAGCTGAGAGTCTACCCCGTATGACTACATGAAAGACAGGATACAGTTTGCCACATTTCATTAAAAATTAACTGTGGTATGACGAAATGCTTAAGGGCAATTCCGCAGTTAGGTGGACATGACATGGATAAAAGAAATGTGCCTCTTTACCTTACTCCTTGATTTAGGTATCAACTAATGCCATGGATGTTCATCAATCATTAAGGTCTTTCAAATTCAGTAGATTTTATTTTTCGTATTTATAGATTTCGCGAGATCTGAAACCATCATTTAAAATGTACATGTGGGACTGGGGATGCTTAAATTCACTTAAATGCAAATTACAGTGGGTTCCTTTGAAATATTTTCTTCAAAGTTTTGCTAAAGAGTAAAAGATGAATACATTTAAATACTCCAGAAGTCATGTGACATTTTGTCAATTACAAGAGGGTGAAATGACCTGCGGAATTACTCCGGACAAATGTAACATTACTAACCGTAACGTTACTAACCATGCTTTTGGGGGTCTAGCTAAGAAATTATTGGTCGAACTGCTAAAAAACATTGTGTAAACATTTGTCATGATGCAATAATTGAAATTTATGCAACACTTTGTTTGAAGTAACTTGAATTTTTGCACACTTTTTGTTACAAGACATTGATTTTTTTGTCATGTCCTTTTTTCGTAACGTTACTAACCAGCCCTTTTAGTTGCCATAGCAATTCTAATATTTCTTGGATTGCATTCATTCTTTTCTGTACCATAAACCTGGGAGGGATGAACATGTTTTTGACATAATTTTGACTGAAAATGAATAAATTGTAATTTAGTAGTAAAAACAAATATCTAAATTTGTTCAAATGTAACGTTACTAACCGCGGAATTCTCGCTATCGCCAATGACGTAAAAAGTACCTGGATGTTGATTTAAGCGTCATTTACGGTGCATTATGGGATAGTCCGGTAGCAAAGTCACTTCCGTTCGTACGCGCGTGATACGTGACTAATGCTATTTACACACACAGCCGACTGTATTCTACGTGTACTTCCGGTTTTCTCGACTTGAATTACAGCTTTAATATGATTTGAAATTTCTCCATTATTAAGAAATTGCTGTTAATACGACTATTGGTTGTTGCTGCGAAGCTGCCATGTGTTGTTCGCACGACAATAAATGAAAAAAATCTGCAGAAATAGGACCCTTACTGGCATGCGAGACGTGACGTGGCCGCGTGGGTGAAGTTTGCGGGTGACTCCACAGCGCAGTATACGTGCACGCGCAACTTACTACTAGTAGTAGTGGTAGTATTATGTACTCAGTAGTAGGCCTAGTGCCTACGTACATTGTACGTACATGTACTTACTTGGAAGAAGTTGCTTCGGAGACAGGATAAGTTCGAGATCACTGTTCGTTCCCGATTGTGTTCGCGACGTTTCGACAGAGAATAAATAAAAAAAAGATGGGCATTCCATGACGATATACTGTATATCCAGGTGGGTGAATATTTTCCAGCATATTTTCAGCGTATGCAGAGATGACTGATCTGTGATGTGCACATCGATCGCATGATCAAGCAGTACGCTACCGGTATGTGTTAGCTTATGCGCTGCGTGCAGAGTGCGCTGGTGTATGCTAATGCTGCAAGGCCGGCCGGCCGCCGGAGGGGACTACAGTGTACGAGTATGACAGGCCTGGCCACTCGTGATCGCTGGCTCGGGCGGTACAGTGGCCTACTGTACTAGTATCCGTGGTCGGCGCTGCGCTATAGGTAAGGTACACGTACGCGCACGCTAGCGTTGTGCAAATTTTGCCCCGCGCCGGAAGTGCCCTTGCTACCAAGTGAACTAAATCTTGACGAGAAAGCCCCATCTGGGTACTTTTTACGTCATTGGCGATAGCGAGAATTGCCCTCAAGAGTTATACTATATCTGAAAATGATGTTAGCATGGCACCATACATGTAGATATCACATTGGATCATTCTTGTTCATTGAAGTCAGCCTATTTTTGTTTTTGTATACCTTTTTAAGAGTTAAAGAGTATTTTTTTTTTTTGTATTCCCCTTTTTTGGGTGGGTGTACTTCTATCTATTTTGCAGGTAACCATTTACAGAAAATGGAAGACAAATGATACCTGATGTGGTCTGTGTTTGTCATTGTGAGTACCATTGTTATAACTGATACTGTACATTCTGTTTTGTTCATGCAGGAAAATCCCCAGCCTCCTGGAATACCTCAGTTTCATCTTTTATCCTCAAAGTCTCCTCATTGGTCCAATTACCTACTACGGGGACTATGTCAAAGTCATTGATGGGTCCAAGTTCTTGGTGAAAGAGAAGACTTCTACAGGAGAAGAGGTTTTGGTGTACAAGGAACCCTCAAATAAAGTAAGAATATGAGTGATACAGGCTTTGCCTCGTTCTTGTACAATTATTTTCCTCTGCAGTTGAGTAGGATTTGGAAGCACAATCCCTGATAAAATGTGACCTGCTACACCAAAACGATCTGAAAATTAGGGAAGGAAAATTTTTTGAAAATGACATGACACCATTTCTTTACTCTTCCTCTTTAATTTTATATATAACACGACTCATAAAAGTACTTGGTTGCAGAGATATCAATGATATTATTAGTGCATGTCGAGTGGTTTAGGAAATAGCGATTCGAGAAAACCACCTTCAAAGTTTTTCTCCTGATGCTATCGTGATCAAGGGGAGGCAAGACAATTTCCACCTCTAGACAAGAGAAGGTATGCTTTTAGCAACCTCCGCAATGTTCATTCAAGCGGAATAGTGCCAGTGGTCTACGAACACCAACCAATCAGTAACCAGGATGCCAAGCACTGACCAATAAGATCACTCCCTTGTTGCTAGGGGCAGAGTCTAGCTGTGGCACTAAATCCAAATCTTTGGAAAAGTTTCTGTTCCGTTGAAAGTCGGAAAATCGTGGCCCAGAAAAACGCTAATTTCTTTCCTTTTTTTTGATCATTTAGTTTCGAAATTTCGGCAGATGATAGATGATACATTAGACTACAAAATTCTCTTTTGACTGATTTTGATGATCTGACTTCAAACTCGATTTTCTCGGCTTATCTGTCAGCAACTTTAGGATCCTTTTGTTGTGGCAGTTCACAAATGCCAAGAATCTTCCCTCATCCCGCAGTGTGTACTTTTAGTCAGTATCTTGTTCACACCACTTGTAGCTCCATTGGGGACAAATGGCACACACAACAAGCACAGCTGAATGCTCCACACAGTACTGTTGACTCTACTTCTTACCCACATTTTTATTTTTTTTTTTTAATCAGTGGTTTTGTATATTCAAAAAGCTGCCTGACCGTAGCTTTAAAATGTGGGTAGTCTACTCCAATTACTGGGAATATCACTGAAATTCTCTTGAGATCCATCATTTTGAATTTATTAATACACTGTATGAGAAATCCTTGTAAATAAATTCAAGTGTAATTCCAAACTGTGTTTAAGTTTTCCCCAAAGTCATTATTTCTAAGCCTATTGGAACATCACTCCATGTGACTTAATTTGGCTTTTGTGATGCATAGTTAAAAATTATACTGTGACAATGGCTCTTCAGTATCACACCAAATTGGTTCCAACCTTAGCATTTACATGTATTATGGTTCTTTTTTTTTCATTCTTTTTTTGACACAATCTATCATAAATGATGATGCATGTCGTTAGCATGTAGTTCGAGGATAAAGAATCTGTGTGATATGGGCACAGACTCTGTCAGAAAACATCATACACTGGATCTTTTTTGTTTGTTTTGTTTTGCTATTACAGGTAGCACTTGCAGGGAAACTTAGTTTCAGTGTGTTCTGTGCCGTGATTCTTCTTACTCTGGTCCCAAAATATCCAATCATGCGAAATGTTGGTAAGTTTTTCTTTCTTTCTTTCTTTTCATTTTGATGTAGTAAAACAAATTTGAAAGTGTTGTTCAGAATCGGCCATTATTTGTATTTTTTTTCTTTTACATATGAATACATACTTAAATTTTAATCACTCTGAAGAATAACAAGTTTTGTTAGCCCAAATTGGTACTCTGCCAAATGCACTCTGGACTATTCCTCACCTCACTCATGCTGCCCAATCACCTCTTCAAATGTAGAGCACCATTGGAGATAAATGTCTAGTACAGTTAAACTCGCATAAGTCGATCTTCTCGGGACTGAGCAAAACACATTGACTAAGGCGATTTTCGACTTGTGCGTAAGTCAAAAAAAAAAATCGACTTACAGTTACCGCGCTGCTCCTCTGCTCTACGGGCCCCTACAGCAATAGCGTGGCGCCAGGAAGGGCGATCTGCGGCAAGTGTCTCCCAGGACTCGGTGTTGATGGAGAAGTCTTTTAAGTAGAACTTCAGGTTGTCTTTGAAGTGCTTCTTTTGTCCTCCCACCTTACGCTTATTCCCATCAGCGAGTTCCCCATAGAAAAGCTTTTTCGGGATGCGGTCGTCAGACATGCGGGTGACGTGGCCTGCCCATCTCACCTGGGCCTTGCGGATTTTGGAAATGATGCTGGGGATGCCTGCCCGCTTCAGTACCTCTGTGTCCGGAACTTTATCCTCCCAGCGGATGCGAAGGAGGTTGCGGAGGCATCGCATATGGAAGTGGTTGATTTGCCTCTCATGTCTCCGGTACAAAGTCCAAGTTTCGCAGCCATAGAGAAGCGTGGTGAGAACAACTGCACAGTAGACTATCAGCTTTGTTGTCTACTCTGTTGTCTTTGTTGTCTACTCTGAAGCCGAGAGCTGGAGCGGTGTGCCGCAGCACGGGTCGCCCGGCAGGGCTCCGGCTAACTTTGTATGGACAGTGCATTAGTATTGGCACAGGTCCGATTACTAGTTACACCCTTGTTAAACCCGTGGGGAAGTGAATATGAACGACATTTGAGCAGTGATTGATTCCAGTTTACCATACCGTGGCTTGAAATGCGTATAGAGGTGCAATTCTGATTTACCCGTGCCCGTAACTTTCCCCCTACTTTCCGCTTTGAAAACTCAGCAGCTTCATCCATACCACTCCACTGCACAGCGCTGCAAATGCCAAGCTACACTGCAAAGCCCAATACTATACTACTGTACATGTAAATGAACGCATGTGTACTGTACGAACGCCTTACTGCGAGTGGAGCAATACACAGCCCAGTCGCTGTACGTACGTACGTAGCGCGACAGCTGACAGGGCTGTACCAGCGGACCTCCAAACATGAAGAGAGTTCAACGATCGCATGCGGTGTGATCGCTTTGAATTTTGATACTTTAGATCTTTTTTTTTTTGGTCACCTCAAACTCATCTGACAAACAAAATAATAATGAGTAATAAATAATGAATGATAAATGACAGTGATTTATTACACGATAAAATCTTATTCGACTTAGGCACAGTGAATTCAATGGTTTTTCCGTGAAAGTGTTCTTGGAATTTCATCGACTTAGGCGAGTATTCGACTTACAAAATTCGACTTGTGAGTGAATTAATACACGTAAGTCAATGGGGAAAAATCGGGACTTTTTAAAATCATCGACTTACGCGATTATTCGACATATGCGACGTCGACTTAGGCGAGTTTAACTGTACATGAAAAAAACCAAAAACCAAACAAACAAACAAACAACCCCCCCCCAAAAAAAAAACCACACACACACACACAAAAACACAGACATGTTGACATCAACATGTATATATTGGTGCTCTTTAAAGTATGATGGAAAATGTTGCCTTATACCCCTTTCCCGCTGCCCGTCTCGGTGAACCACCGAGAGGTTCCCCGGTGAATTCACCGGGGAACCTCTCGGTGAAAGTTTCAGTGCCGTCGTTTCACACTGCTCTCGGTGAAACTTTCCCCTAGACGGGTTTTCTGCTCGCAACGTGGGTGATCTTATGTACTTGAGTTTGTTGTGCATCTGCGATTTGGTTTTTTCGATCCCATGTTCAGCAAGTTTTCGGAGGAGGGACTCGTACGCGGCAGCGTCAGCCGACGTCCCGCTAAGTTCTTCGTTCACTGCTGCCTCGCTACGTAATTGAAGTAACAGTCTCTCTTCGTCTTTGGTCCACACTCCAGCCATTTGCAAAATTCCCTCGAAAAAATCAAGCAAGAGGCGGACTGTATCAGACTTTACTGGAAGAGTTAAGAGCTAGACACTAGAGGAAGACAAAGAAGGAGGAAGCATCAAATCGATCAAGTACACTGTAAACCTATATCAGCTTTGTATACATGGCGTGCTAATTAAACAATACAATGCACAGCACGATGCAAAACAATGCCGTCGCACTGTGAACGCCACATTGCACACGAAACGACATACTATGTAGTGTCGAATTACTAGTACCCTGTACGTGTGGATTTGGGAGATCGAGTGCGCGCTAGCTAGCTGAAAATGTGTGCATGACCAGAAACAAAACATGACCTTTGACATAATCTGCATATTTTCCCCGGTGTTTCACCGAGACAACCTTTCACGCTGGGCGCTCTCGGTGAACCACCGGGTGATTTCCCGTTGAACTATCGGTGTTTACCCAGGACGCTTCTCGAGAAAAAATTGCCCAAAATTTCATTGGTGTTTCACCTAGGCTTCCCCTAGGTTTCAACCGAGTGACCTTTCACACTGCGGGGTTCCCCGGGTGCCCCCAGGTGCCCCCGGGGAAGATTTTCTTCAGCGGGAAAGGGGTATAAGTTGAGTAATCCTACAAATGAGATGGTTGATGCATGTGTGTGTGTATGTGTCAGTCTGAGTATAATCAACCAGTTTGGTGTTTCCTTTCAATGCACAGATGACCATCATATGGAGACTACCACTTTCTGGCAAAAGATGATTTTTGTCATCGTGTCAGTAGAAGTTGCCAAGTCCAAGTATTTCTTTGGATGGGTCTTAGGTAAGAATCTGCTACTCTTTATCATTCCTGTTTTTACTTGTAAATTTTAGGTATTTGAGGTCAGTAGATGTTGCCAAGTCCAAGTACTTTTTTGGATGGGTCTTAAATGTAGGAATCTGTTTCTCTCATTATTCCTGTTTTTGCTTGTAAATTTTAGATATTTGAGGGCTTTTGTCTTTCCCCACTCATGTTGCAGTTCACTTTTGATTTTTTTTTTTTGATTTTTTTTTTTAGTATTTTCCTTTTAGAATGTGTGTGTGTATGTATGTGTGTGTACTTTGGAGGGCAGGCAGGTTTAGTGGAAGAGTTTCAATTTGGGGTTTCCTCCTGTCATTATGCTGTGTAATGATTTGAGTAGATATAAATGCAAAGCTTGTTATTTTGGGGGTCAGTCTCATTAGTCTCTTGTGTACAAGCGACTAGGGGTGGTATTCTGAAATCCTTCCTAGGAAGATTTTTCTTCCTGAGTAAGGATTTTTTTCTGAAGTGCTGTTCTGAAAATCTTTATGAGTTTCTTCCTAAGTTTCTGTATAAACTTTTGAAGAAACTAAGGAAAATATGCAAATGAGGATGAATCCTAGGAAGACATGCAAATTTCTGACTCAGGAAGAAGTTGGTATTGGGCAAGTCCAAGCTATTTGATCACTCAAGGCTGAAAATTCAAAATGATTCAAATAAGACAAACTTGGTGTCATTGTAAAGCCAAGATGTTAAAATACATGAATTCTGATGAGAAAACAGAAAATTGCTTGTGTGTGACCAGTAATAAATGAATACATTTGCATAAATTAAAAATTAGGGTAACGCGTGGGACATCAAAAATTGTTGCATTTTTCAAGATGTCTTAAAAGTTTTCCACTTATGTAGCCCAATGCTAGTGGGACCACAAAGTCTGAATGGCAAGTTGTCATGACTATGAATGCCACTTTCTCAACTAATTAAATATACAAATGAGGGACGTGCAAACATTGGCATGTCCCATGCGTTACTTTTTTAGGTCATTATTTCTCATTTGCATAAAAGCTGGTAATTAAATTTTCCTGCAACTTTCAAAAGACCAAATCTACATTAGTCTCCATCATAACCAGGAGAAGAAAAGTTAGTCTGATCAATGTAATTAACATGATCTTTAATTAGATTTGGTAACGCGTGGGACATTGTAGGTAACGCGTGGGACAGCATGTGTATTACAATGGGAGTATATTGGAATTTTTCCATAAAGAAGTAGAATTTCCCAAACCTTATAGAACAATGAATTTGAAGATACAGTACTCAAGATATTAATTATTTTGGCCATGTACATTCCTGTCATTCTGTTACTGAGCTTAGAAGTAAATTTTGAAAAGTTTTGTACAAAGCAAAAAACAAACAGACAAAACAATAAGATGAAACAAACAGAATTTATATACTTCATATGTCTTCGTATAGTCTATGAGAACTCGCGTGACCATATTTTTGCTTAATTGTGATATATTATCCACATTCATTGAAGAGATGGTTTAATTTTCCTTCAATTTATAAAAATCACAGAGTCTTAATCTTCTTTTTCTTTTTTTTTTTAAACAAATAAAATGTCAGCTAATACTGCGATATATACTAACCAAAAAATTTTGTTTTTTCAGTCACATAATGAAATGAATGTATTGTACATGGTGTGTATTAAACTATGCATGATAATACTTTGATGTTGTTTAACTACTCAAGATTTATTGTCACAATATCTTGCTTGATAAAAAGTTCAGGGTTTGTGTTTGATCTTAATTTGCGACTATGAGTGTTGTGTCTTACACTAAACAAACAATCACTGTCAGTGAACAGTAGTAGGTATGACACAAGTCATACAACAGACTTTCACCATAGTAATAAATGAACAACTCTGCTTAAAGGGGGGAGGGGGGCTATAGGCTTACATAATTAACAGCTTTACTTGTAACTCTACAATACTGTTCTGTCCAATGTAAGTACAATCTTAACCGTTTAGCAAAGAAGATTCCGTGTATAATGGCCTATGGCTTCATAAAGGATACAGTAATATTACTCTAATTTCGACAACTTTATAAATTATATGAAATAGTTTACTGCATGTTTATCTAATTGTGTGTTGTATTATGTTTATTTTAAAGCCTACAATGTATCATGACTTTACGAAGAGAATGATGTGTCACAGAAATAATTCTGACATACTTTTGTTGACCTTTTTACCTCTTTCAAAATATTTAATTACATATTATATATAAAAACAGTAAAAATGGTTAAGCATAAAACTGTAAAACAAACAAACAAATGAACAGGCAGTGTTGGGCATTTTAGGGAGCAATAAGACAGGCAGTTTCAAGCAGTTGAATTACTAATGGTTAACAGCCTACTTCTATCCATCTTCATCAGACGATTTGCATAGCCTCCATAAAAATGATGTACTAAATGGATCAGTTTGTTTATGATAATTAATTAATTTATGAAGTGGTAAATAAAGCCTTTCTTTAAGCAAATGGGGTCAAATATTATGTATCTGTCTTACTGCCTAAAAGAAATACCAAACTTAAAATTTTTCAACTAGATATGCCTTTTTAGAATATTACCCGTGGTGACAAAAATGTTCCAGCGTTACTTCTTCCATGCGTTACTATACCCATCTTTTTAAAATTGACCTTGAGAGAAAACAGAGAGATGAATATTAATGAAACATGTAGATGTTGTTTTCTCTTAAGTAATAGATGTGTAATGAGTTGTTCACAATAAATTTTTAGTGTGACAAGTATTTTCACAACGTTTGAAACAAAGTAAAAGAAAAAAAAGAGCCTTCTTTCTGGTCCCACGCGTTACTGGAGAATAAATTAGCATAAATTAATTATGGAATGAGTAATTCTCATTATTTCTGTTGTTAAGTTTGTAGATGCCTACTATCTACCAGAAATGACCAAACAATTCAGCTTTCATAACTAACTGTGAAATAGTTGTTTGTGATGTCCTACGCGTTACTGGTGCAAAATAGCTGGGACTTGCCCTATTCTAGAATGCACATAGGATAGAATTTTAGGAAGAATATTGGGAAAGCCCCAACCCTGTCCTGGAATTGTAGGTGCGTTGTTTGTGGCTGTCCCAGGTACGTTGTTAAGATATAGCAAGATGCAAAATGTTGTGATGGGCGCTTGTCATTAACTGTGTGCAATAAGCTCTTTATTTGTGCTAAATGGGCATGAAAAATCGGGTATGCTGTGCATGCAGTATGAGCATTTGCAGCATTGTTATATTTAACCCTATGCCATCATAATATACAATTGTCATTGGTTGGTTCCTCATGAAACAACATTTTCTATTGGCTTAATTAAGAAAGGTCAGTGGGCAGAGATAATGATGACCTGATTTGTCAGAATACTAATTCTGTCTTTCCTAGCCATTTCTTAACTTTCTAACTCATTCTGAAGATTTTCAGAATACCACCCTAACTCTTAACTGTGTGCCACCAAAGAATGTATTCTGTGTTGATTTAAAATGTCTAAATAACATCAGGATAAATGTTCTTGTTTGTTTGTTTGTGTGCGTGTATTTTACTGAAAACTATGTTACTGGCATTCTGCATATTGGAGAATGGAGCATGTTCATTTTTATTGAGACCATTTTGTGACCTAGTGCCGTCTTGAATCTCCTTTGTCGTGGAGTGGTCATAGAGACGTCTCTGTTTCGTCTCCATGACATCTTGTGGACTGTAGCAGAGTCTCTTGGGAGTCATGATAGAAACAAACATGTTCAATTTGTTTTGGAGACTCTTTTCAATCTCCACCAGGTCTCTGTGATGTCTCCTTCTAGTTGCGACCAAGTCGTGGAGGCTAGTTTAATTTGCAATGCTAGTAGTTTTATTTGCGACGTCTCCAGGATGTCTTTGAGACTTTGTGAAAACCCACTGCTGACCAACCGGAGACATTGGGGAAACATTTATGTGACTTCTGGATGAATAAATTATCACCTAATTTGGATATTATGTGCCTGAAGTTGCCGTGGATCCACCTTTCTAGTGAGAGCACAATGCATTTTCTTTTGTGTGTATTTCGAGTCACATTGGTCACAGTGACTGATCAAAGTCAGAGAGTCTCCTTCAGCGAGATACACCCTGAATGTTACTCATTATTCAGAGTTGGGCAACAATGAGTATACTCATTATTCAGAGTTGGGCAACAATGAGTAAGGAAGTAAGAACATTCATATCTTGATGCCATAATGGTTTTTTTTTCTCTCTTTTTATGCTTATTTCCTGTATGTACCATACCATACAATCTCATGCAGTATTTATTCACTAGATTAACACAAATAAATCTTTTCTTTTCCTTGCAGCTGATGCTATGAATAATGCAGGAGGACTGGGATTCAATGGATATGATGAAGATGGAAAGCCAAAGTGGGATGGTGTTAGTAATGTCATTATTTGGAATTTTCAGGTGAGAATGTTGATATTGCAACTCTGTAATGTTTCAGAATAGTTGTGGAGAGAAAGGGTCTGCTCCAATAGCTTCTGATACTATAAAATGTGAATTCAGCTTGTAAATGTATTGCCTATGTGTACACTCTTGACTGTTTAAGGAAAGAGAAATTGAAATCAGATAACAGAAAAACTTAACCAATCTGAAATTGATGCAACAGTTTCCTGTCAAGTACCCATAAAAAGCCAGGCTCATATTGTCTCCTGTGTCTTGATTTGTTAGTTCCCAACCAATCTCAAGATACAAAGCTCATATTGTCTCCTGTGTCTTGATTTGTCAGTTCCCAACCAATCTCAAGATGCTGATAGACAGTTGGAACATTAGTGCGTTGACCTGGCTTCGACACACCTGTTATGACCGAGTGCCGACTCAGAAGGCTTTACTTACCTTCCTTCTCTCATCAATGTGGCATGGATTCTTTCCAGGATTCTTTGTCACCTTTCTCTCTGGACATCTCATGCTGGTGGCTGCTAAGAAGGTCAGTTCACACACAGCATGATTCATATCTCTGAATCACATTCAACCTTGGAACAATTACAAATCACCACAAAATATTGTATTTTTGATGTCATGAAAGTCATACAGATTTGCACCTGTGAAGTTATCATGGCAAGATGAAGGACCATTTTCTTTGTATATGTTGCAACTCATGTTATGTTAGGTGTGATCTGCAGCCTTTCTTCTTTTTCGTTTATGAACACTGTATAAGATAAAGACGGACAAGCATCTTTATTATTCTGCTTGACTCTTGTGATGTACAGGTATTCACAAATGATACAGTGACCATTAAAAAACAATGGTACTAATTATAAGAGGTGCTGTAGGAACATTGCAGCAGAGACTCTGTGCTTCAATCCCCAGTAGTAAAAGTGTAATATCTTGTTGATTCTACCATCTTTTATTTCAATCAAACTTTGTAACATACTCTTTGTGCATTAGATTTGGACAATTGACAGAATGATATATCGCATGGACAGAATGGTGAAAAATATTTAGAATTGTAAAAGTTGTCAGTCTCTGATGATTTCAGTAGAATCCTTGGTTTTAATTGGCTGAGCACATCTGGTAACTGGCTGTTTAATAATATGGTGATTGTCAGAGACTGACAACTTGTTTGGGCTGACAATTTTCATTTAATGGTGCCCTGGGTGACCTTGTCATGGTTCTATTGATATTTACTGATTTCCAACATCAGCATTACAGGAAGGTTGCGAAACTGTACACAGTGTCAAGACCATTGAACAATCAAGACAAAATTCAAGACAATGATAATGCACAGAAAATGCAGGGAGAGATTTTACTTTTTAATCTTTAGAATTTACACACATGTAAATTTGCTTGCTCACATGAAGTACAATGCATAAAACCTTTCCTTGATATCTTGTCTTCAAATGCCCCCCCCCCCCTTCTCTGTCATTCTCTGCCTAAACTGATTACTCTCTCTCACTGCTATCCTTCACCTTTTTATTGGTGTTTATTTTCCCCTCTCTCCTCAGCCCTTTATTTCTCTCTCCAATACCAACCCTCTCCCTTTCATTCTCCCTCAGTATCCAATAAGACAATATTATTACTTCAGACATTTTCTGTGTTACATGTGTACACCTGACAAGCCAATCAATGTGATATTACATTACTTAGTGTGTATATTATTATTATGTAAAAATGACTCAATATTTGCTCAGCAGCTTGTTACCAAATAATTTTACATTGTCTAGAGAACTTCTTTTGTAAATGTCATCTAAATGAAATGGCTTCATCCTGCCTATCTTATTTTTTTTTTTTTGGTCTAAATTGCACCTTTCTTTCTATATCCCAAGATGTTCCTGTAATTTCACAATATTATGAAATGTGTTTGAAGATATGCAGCTGCAATGTTGCAATAAACTCTTCTAAAATAAATGTGAAAGGGTGCCAGGAAGAGAGCTAAAAGTGTATAGGAGTGGCAGCAAGGAGAAAAATGATCAACTCATAATTCTTGTGATAAAAATGTCTAAATTATAGGCAATCCCATGAAATGGTGCCATTACAGTGTGTTTCTCCTTTTGTCTAGTGCGTGCTATGTTTGTTTCATTATTCCTTTTATAAATATGTTAATTTGATGTAGCGTTGGGATCTCCTCAAAGATTTAGTGATTTAGATCTACATATCAGTACTTGGATTGCTATTGAATTATGCAAGAGGTAATATGTGTGTGTGTACGTTTTTAAGCCTATAACACCTCCATTTTAAGGAGAAAATAATGCTAGGCAGAACAGGAAAACCAAAATCTATGACAAGAAAACTGTGTACATGCACAGTTTGCAAGGTAATAATGTCAATCAATGGCAACAAAGTAGATGAATGGTAAAACAGAATTGACATGAGGTATTCCCTGAATCCTGGTCTTATTCTCACGTATGATTGTAGGTACGATCCAACATCAGACCCTTGTTCCAGTCGTCAGCTCAGAGTCGTATGGTGTATGACATCCTAACCTGGGCTACAACCTATGTCACCTTGGCCTACATCATTACTCCCTTCACCTATCTCACCTTTGAACTCTCACTCAAGTTTTTCAAGTAAGTTGAAATATACAACACAGAATGTTTGAATATGTATATGAAGAGAAGGATTACTTATGGTAACAAATAAGGAAGTCTAATGAAGCAAAATCATTTTCATAGCCTACTGTCTTTTCTGAACTATATTTTGCAGGTATTATGATTTACATGTGGATACATATATTTAAAAAAAAAATCTTGATTGCAAGTTTTCGTACACATGTTCTGCATTGAGAAGATTGTAATGCTTGTGCAAAGATGCCTACACTGTATCTGCTGAAGCCAGATTTATGCCATTGTTGAGTATCTGGTGATTCTATTTAAAGTTGGGACACTAAATCAGTATAATTGTGCACAGTTTCTGAAAGTGTGCTATCATGTCAATCTCTTTTTAGTGAAATCAACTAATTTGGCATCATGTGTATACAAAGTCAAAGTGTGAAATATAACAAAACATGCAAATAAGGAAACAAAGGTTAAAACTAAATATTCATAATATGTAAATGATGTGTAGGCTTGGGTGATTTGGGCATGTTTTCAGTATTACAGGGACCAATGGGTGAGAAGTGAAAGAGCGGGAAAATGTCATGTGATGTGTGGGGTGTCTGTGATAGGTAGGGTGCATGGATGCATGTGGATGTGAATATGTATGCGGTGTGGGTTGATGTATTGGTGTGTAGAGGGGTGGTACATGTTATAACTGAAAGGGGGATACACTGGTAAGAAATGGTTCAAAATAAATCCCTACAGACTTTAACAACCTGAAAAACAGCAGAATGTGTGTTGTAGAAGCAACAGACTCCGTTTTATGTGTGTGTGTGTGTGTGTTGTTGTTGTGTGTGTGTACCTTATGATAAATGATTTAATTTTATTTTGTGTTTTGTATTTGATATTGTTATTTTGACCTCTAAGTATGAGTTTGGGCAAATACTTACATGTGTAATATTATACAAAATAATCATTTTGACAAAATCACAACAATCATCCAATGTCTACAACTTTTTCATTCATTGTATACCTATTGTAGGATAATGATACTGTAAAACGAGGAATGTTCACATGCATTTTAATTTCGCAAATTTTGCGAGAGCCAAGATTTGCGAAATTACAATGCATGCGAAAGTTCTTGTCTACACTACTGTTATATGTGACCCTGCACCTCAAAACAAACAAAAAGTCACCAGACATGAATTTTTAGTTAAGACCATATTCTGAAAGAGCAGACTTTAAGCTTTAAAATGATGTATAACTCAAATCAAATGCACTCTCCTTACCTATCTAAATATTGGAAAGAAAGCACAAACTCAGGAAAAGTGTGAACTGAGAAAAGAGGCTCTGAAGTACAGTGTCTATTCAAGCGCTTAATCTTTACCAAACCGTGCTGGCTGTGCGATGAATGGGACAAAAAACAGGAAGTAAACCATCAGAGTAACAACAATGAAGGGATTATCAGATTAAACTGAAATTGAGCATGCCTCATTAACACATTCTGTCCATAATTAATGCCAACTTTCAAAGCAGTAGCACTATCCTTTCAAAAGTTATTAGAGTTGAAAGTGAAGAGTGTGGACAAGGTTTTTCAGAAATGAAAAAGGGATTCTAAAGACAAACCTAATCACACTATTCTGCCAAAAATGTTAGAGATAAACTGCTAAAAAAAACACACTTTCCTGCCCGTTTTAAGATACCAAATTTTAGCATAATGTAAAAGAAGACCCGCTCTTTCAGAAAATATGAAAAAGTCAAGTTCAGCTAGGTTGACCCATTTCACTTATTTTCAGTCCTCACGAAAAATCAGTGTGTGCGACTTTATGTTCGTTTTGAGGTGCACAGTCACATATGCACTGCAATGTTAGAGGCAACTCCCGAATATTTAATGCTGCGAAAGAGGCCGTCAACTCCAATTCGCGAAAATTTCATGCCGCGAAAAATATTTTGTTTTACAGTATCTATTTTGTTATGGTCAAACATGAGCTTGAATGGGATGATTTTACATTCCACTCCTACTCAATGCAAGTAACAAAGAATTATTCAATGCTTGTTTCTTTTCACCTCCATACATTTAGCTCCATTTACTGGTGGCTTCACATTGTTGCTGTCATCGTGATTCTTGTCCTACCGGCACGAAAAAAGGTTCAGCAGAAACCTGACAAAGACGTTGATGTGCGACCCCAAACATTTAATGGACATACAGTGGAGAACTGGTCATCTCAGACTAATGGTGGACAGGGTGAAGAGAGCAAAGATGAGTCAAAAAAGGACCTTTAAAGGAACACTGTGTGTTGGTCTGTAAGGTTTTAATTTGCTGTGTGAATATTCAAGGTGTGTGTGCATGTTGAATGTGCATTTGGTCATGGTTGGTTTACTTACTTGTAAGTGTGCATACATATTGTATGTTACATTGATGCAATATTTGCATTCAGTCCAGGAGTAAGAAGGCGATATGGCGAATGCTCATTGTACAATGTAAGATCAAACTACGGTCTAAGGAAGAGAGGTTTGCAGTAAAACACCATGTGTATGTAGTCTTTGAAAGGACTGTTAGGTGAAAATAAAAGACCTTAATGCAGAATGGAGCGTAGAAGTGAAGTAGGGAAACTGTAAGGAAGTCAAATAGCGACTGCCGAAGGGCAGCTGTTAGCTAGGGTGGTATTCTCAGCCTGTTTTAACTCTGTTGTAAGTTTTGTTTTAACTTGTATAACTTTGTTTTATCTCATGCTCTCTTTGCCTATACTTGTACATGCCATTGTCATAGTTTGTGTGCACGCCAGAGAATGAGCATTTGTTAAATATGTGCATAGTAAGGCAAGGCGCGTTTTGCACACTTTTGCCCAAGGGAGCAATCATATTGTTTAAAATATTTTAGATGCTACTTCTAACAATATTTCCTGTTAGATATGATAATTGCTGTGGTCATGGTTTCCATAACTTACAACACCATTAAAACAGTTCTCAGAATACTGACTAACAACCCTATTAGAGGTGTTGTAACTGACAGATTTTCAACAGAAGATACAACAAAAGTTACAGCAGAGTTAAAACGGTATTCAGAATACCACTCCAGAAAGTTGAAGTTGCACTAATGGAGATGGGTAAATAGGGGATAGAGAGAATTGTCGGAAGAATAAAGCGAGAATTGGATAAAGGGTTCAGAAGTTCTTGGGAGGAGAAAGATGAACTAGAAGTGACGGAGGAGGGGGGAAGGAGAAGGGTGGAAACTTTTGGAGAGAAGAGAGAGAAGTGATAAAGATGTGAAATTTTGAACAATGTATCATGAAACAAAGTGAGAGAAAAAATAAAGTGGTAAAGGATTTGAAAAGATGAACTGTGGAACGTGGAATCAAAACCTACAAAAAGTAAGGGGGGGGGTATCCAAATGAGGACTCTTGTGGGAAGAGCTTTTGGAGAGAAAGCATAATTGTAATTAAAAGTGTAATCATGAAAATGATTCGTGTGGAGGAAGGAGTGTGGGAAAGAAGACAAAAGAAAACAGTGATGATGTGCTTTATTGTCGAACCATGTCACTTGAAGGCTTTGGTGAAGGTTGTAATTAGTTCTCATTTTAAATTTTTCTTTCTATGCTTGCAATTTTAGATGCTATTTCTGACTTTTTGCGTTATGAAGATTTTTGATACATTTACAATTTTTGCCCATGTGTCG
This sequence comes from Diadema setosum, assembly GCA_033980235.1. NCBI lineage: Eukaryota > Metazoa > Echinodermata > Echinoidea > Diadematoida > Diadematidae > Diadema > Diadema setosum. The sequence continues at coordinate 90,647 of CM067074.1, read as the reverse complement.
CAGAATTGCTGCATTTGTTATCTTGTTCTTGAAAAGGCTGACAATGGAGACTATAGGCCAATAGGCAACCAGTTAGCTCACAATCCTATCAACCAAGAAGCTTATTTGGCCTAATGTGTGAATGGCCATGCAAGGCAACTTAGTACACACTCTGATATTGTATAGTGAAAATTCTCATGACAAAGTCTGGACAAGGCTCGCCAACTGTTTTTCAGCTACTATGTACTCATGTTTGTTATATTTTGCACGTGACGCTTTAACCATCAATGTATAATTTTCTACATGTATGTTGAAATGCTCATGCTATCACATTCAGTTCATGGGTTTATTTAAGCTCATATCATAATCTGTGCTCAGATCAGAGAGCTCATCTACAGTAGCTTCCGGGCCCTACCAAAGAAAGACTAGATGACAACATCTTATCCAAGAAAGTGAAACTTTGCACTGAAATGAGTGGAAACCATGACAACTAAACTAACAAAATGTCTGTGAATATTTGGCAACAAACCTTGATCATGTACAGATATTTGTTAACAACTACTTTTTGAATTTTTAACCGTGTATTGAGAACGTATTTATTCAAAGCAGCATATTTTTAGAGTTGCTGTTTTTATTCCTGTAGTGATCATTTGATAATACCTTATTTTTGGTTCTACCGTCAGCCTTATGAATTGTAGAAAATAGAAGCCAAAGTGTCAATTTTTTATCAGTAACAAAATATGACGATATTATGTACCTCAAAAGCATGATTTCAATCTTGTTTATGAATTAGGAGAAAAAAGTCAATTGACGCTGATTTCAAAACAATCCTTCCTAGTTTGTGCCACTTTTTACTTGTTAGTTACAGATGTTTTTGACAGTCGCTAGACATGTTTGTGTGAATGGGTGAAAATTAGACATTTAAAATGTCATTTTAAGGTTCTATTTTGCACTTGTAAATAATACTTAAGTTTTAGCTGGCTTTCAGGCTGGTCCAAGTGCACTTGTTTTCATAGAAACTGTACTTATATTGACCTCTCAGTAAGCACACTGGGCTTATGACCACAAGTATATTTAGCATTAGGCCCACCACAGGTGTATTGCAGTATTCTAGGTATTGCATGGAGAGGCTTGATTCAAGCAGCTGTTAATAGGTTTCATATTTGTTTAAGAAACTTTGTTTCTTTGTGCGAATGTACAATGTATATTGTATACTGTAGAAGCTACAGACTTAATCAAAGTGTCTTAAGTCAGTGTCTGATAGTAGTGATGGACAAATGGAAAATTGCCTAACTTTGTATCTAGTTTTGATTGACAATGTTACATAATACTTTTAAAGTCTTGTTTTCTCTCATCTTAAAAAGGCATTAACCTTTTGCACATGAAACAAAAAACCAGCTTTAGTGCTTCACAATAGTGCTAAAATGTGAGTTAGGGAAAGAAACAACCAATGTAAAAAAGTTTATAAATATAATTAATGTTAAGTATTGTTAAATATACACAATGTGAACAATAGTTGCATTGTATGTTATAAATTGTTTCTATGATAAACCATTTACAGCTATGTTTTATTGAGAAAATAGTGATATCTCCTTCCATGATAGGCTTTATTGCAGGATTTTCATATGATAGGATGTTTTGTGATACAACTGACCTACAAAATATGCATCAAATGTGATAGCTCAAACATTTTTGAAATCATTACTCCCAGTGGTAAACAGCACCTTTTAATGACAATGCTGTTTTTCATGTCATTTTTATGTGAAATCACATTATTAGTCTTCAAACTTTTTGAGGAGTAATAATACTAAACTGAAATGAATGAATGTTTCCATTAATCTTGGCAAAGGCTAGTTGCACCGATATCACTGGATAATTTGTGCTTCACTAAATCACAACAGATATATATATATATATTTTTTATTTCCATGGTTCAACATCAAGGTGATTTTGCACTTCAAAAGGTGGACGATAAGTTTGTAAGACATGCATGGTATTAAATTGAATAGTGTGGTCATAATCCAGTGCAAATCACTATTCTTTTTTACAGAATTTTGCTGAGCGGGAGATTGAAATGCTATAGTGTTAACAACTCAATAAAATTACCTACTCTGTAGCAGAAATGTGTTATCGTGAATCAACGTTGTGTATGTTTAATTCTTCCTATAAGTACATGTAGTACAATTTGTCTATTTCTCTTCCATTTCTCTTGTGTTTTGGAGTACATTTTCGTTGTTTTGCAAAGTGACTCGGTTTGTTTGAATGGCTTAGGGTGAAAGAAGAGTAAATCATTCGTACAGAAATGCATGCACTTGTATTAATACTAATTTTTGTTATGAAACATAAACAAGTATACCATTGTTTATGAAATGTGCAAACTTTTCACGAAAGATTTGAATTGCATACATAATTTGCAACTCAAAATTTATATTTGACTCTGGGGAAACAGTCATCTAATGAATTACAAGGAGGAAAAGGAAGTAAATACATACCTCATTTATGGTTAGCTGATGTCTTTCTTTCATTTTTTCTATTTTTTTTATTTTTTTAAATAGCAGACAGTATCGTTAGGAATAATGCTTAGTGTTGAGTTATGTTTTGTTGGATTTGGAAATCCCAACATTATTTCTGAAATATCTCATACATGTATATGACGTGGTTCTTTATTTAATATGGCTAATATCAAAAGAATCGTTTTCGTAGTATACAATAAATTGTACGCTATTTTTTTAAGCAGTTGTCAAATTCACTAATTTGTTTCATTCTTGTTTTTAAGTTGTCTGCTTTTGCTGAGAGTAATGCCTATATTTTCATTTGTTAATGCAATAATTCAATGATTTCTTCAATCCTCACACCATTTTTGTGAATTTTGTCTCCTAGAACTCAGATATTTTTTCTTTCATGTTTTATCTGATTTTTTGTCATGATAATTTCCGTGTGAAGTTTTTGCGCTTCCAGTAAAGGTAACATGCTACAGTACATGTATCAAACTCAGATTTCGGCTCCAATCACGGAAATCATCAAAATTAAAATCTTAATAAGAAATTATTAAGAAAAAAAGAAACAGTTGGAAGATACCAGTCTACGGCCATTTCCCGCAAGAAGTATTACATGTCATGATCAGTTATGACAAAAAAAAAATATTTTAATACATACAGTAAACCAAAAATTAGAAGAAAATAAAATAAAAATGCCTCCACTAAGTATTGTTTCCAGGAATGCTTATTCTGTACATCTTCCCGTGATAAAGTAGTGAGATTCGTGTGAATGATGTTATAGTTGGGGGCCTAAGGGCTCAAAATGGGTTGTTTGGTTCAGATTCTTCCAAAAACACCAAATTTGGCTCATAGGTCCCTTGTACCATACTCTTTCCATTTTTGATGGGCGCCAAGACTAAAAACCCTTGGGGCCGCCATATTGGTGGAATCCAATATGGCCGCCATCCGGGTTAAAGGTCAACTGCAGTTACAAATTGAAAAGGTTGATTAATGTTATGAATCCCATGTGGAAGATTTTACGGGGTTAGAGAATGTCATTCTAAATATTATTTCTGCAATTCAAGGTCACTATCACCTCTCAAGGTCACTTTCAAGGTCAAATAAGGGTCAAATCAGGCATTTTGTGCATTTTTCGAAACGGCGTCTGTGAGCATTCAACTACAATTCACTGGTACCCCTATTTTGTCCCATTTGTCATCTCTTCCATACTCCTTCAATGGTCAATTAGGGCCAAGAGCGGTTCCATCCTCATACATATCGATAATGATTATGACAAATAAATGAAAAAAATTATATTTAAGATATATATACATAGATATATATTTATATTGAAATTTTGAGCACAGAAAACGGGCTCCCATCGGTTTCGTTTTCCTTTCTCATTTTCTTTGCTCAAAGTTTTCAGTACCAATTGTTTCTGGTCAATTTTTCCTTTCTTTGTTTCAATGTCTATATATATATATATATATATATATATATATATACATACATACATGCTTAAATACGGCCGCCATCCTATTCAAGGTGCCGAATTAGGGTGCAATGGCAAAGAGGGAAATAAACACGCCTAGTCTTATTTTGTCTTCGTTTTTCCTTCTGACGAGATAGCTGGATAGCCCGTATGCAACTAGCTGGTCAGTTGTATGAACTTGGGGTGGACCACTTTACCGGTTTATGCACCTTGAGTTTTCCGATAACGGAATGCCGATTCGGGATCTTTTCATGACTGTATCTGGGTTTGTGATTCTTTCACACAAGGGACTATGGAACGCCATTAAGGAAACAATACAAAATTCATTTCACTCCAGCCAATATTCATTTCACTTTTAACAAATACATTTCACTCACAAACATTGATTTTACTTTTTATAGAAATACATTTCACTTTTCACAATAATACATTTCACTTTTAAATTAAAATTCATTTCACTTTTCACAAAAATACATTTCACTTTTGCATTAAACTTCATCTCACCTTTCACAAAAATACATTTCACTTTTGACTTAAAATTCATTTCACTTTTCACAAAAATACATTTCACTTTTACATAAAGATTCATTTCACTTTTCACAAAAATACATTTCACTTTTTCATAAAGATTCATTTCACTTTTCACAAAAATACATTTCACTTTTAAATACAAATTCATTTCACTCTTCACAAAAATACATTTCACTTTGGCGTACCATATCACTCAGACGAAACCATTTCACTGCGCTAAAACCATTTCACTCTGATAAAACCATTTCACTCTGATAAAACCATTTCACTCCGATAAAAAAAAAATACGTTCCTCTTTTTTCCCGGCCAAAAGGTGGCGCCAGTCTGAGAGGAGTCACAGTGCCATGGCACTTAGAACTGAGCTGAGGTGAGTGGCCGGCCAGCTGGCCGGCTGGCTATGCAGTACCTAGATTTAGCGCGCTACGCTGGCGCGGAAGCGGCGCGAGGCAAGCTAGCAGTCGACGGTCCTCGCCTCGGCCTCACTCACATGCACGCTCGTGCCGTTACATGCATACTACATCGAGAATTGAATCTACGCCTGACTTGCTGAATAATTAACGTGTGTTTTACAACGCTTTTCAACAGCGCTGTTGTGGGGTAAGTTTGATGTCTGACTTCTTGTGATCGACATGCTATTTTTTCCGGTTCAAAATGAGAATTTTTTTTTTTTTTTTTGCCGTTTAAATAGTATCTCGAAGTTGACATAGTGTTTTTCCTCTTTCAAAACATTCCCGTGTTTATAGCTGGCTGCTGACCCATCTGAAAAGGGGATTGATGTGACTTTTTGTTCATCATAGCAGGTCGGCAATACTTCGTGCTTCACGCAGATACCAAGATCGACGGTGCCCTAGAAGCATAACTTGTTAAAAATTAGGCCTGAAGATTGCATTTTTAGAGGCCAAATAATGTATTCTAGTCCTCCGGAAGGTCACATGATCGCATCTAGTGCGGAAGGGGACTTTTTCGGACCGTAAATGCACCGTTGTTAACGATCTCTGCGGAGGTGCAGGGTCAGTCCCATGTATTGAAATTAGCGTTGTTCATTCGCTCAATTGGAACTTCGTGATATCGTGTGTTGTGTACAGTGAGTCAGTGAAGGCCGGTGGCGGTAGGCCTACAATTGAGTATATTATGAATATAAGAACGACCCAAGTCCAATTTTTGACCAAATTCAGTTTGACATGGAAAATTGTAGCTTATGCATGGACTCATCTTGTGTATAAATGATAAATCCTAATTACCCCCGGAAGTGCCTGAAATAAATGAGTTAAATCTTACATTGAATGTAAGAATGAAGGACTTGGGTCATTCTTACATTCATATTATAGCGCCCTCTCTCGTCCTTCTCTCATCTCTATAGCAGAATATCATGTATATGAATCAAAGAACGACCCAAGTCCATATGAATCAAAGAACGACCCAAGTCCATCACACAAAATGGCCTCTCCACAATTAATGTTAATGTTAATTGTCATGATAATATATGTTCTTGTTTGTATGTACAATGTTGCCTTCCCATCACAGTTAAATAGAATATTATTGGACAAACAAAAAAGATATGAAGTTTTTTTTAGTTTACTCGAAATGGTCTTCCATGGACTTGGGTCATTCTTATATTCATATACTCAATTGTATGTGGCGATGGCAATTTGTAAATTTGAATTTACAACTTATTCACAAAAATTGTACAGTGTACAATGTGTATGCTGTCTATAATAAACAGGGTCTTAGTCTTCATCTCTTAGTAGTTAATTATTATATGATTTAGGCACCTACTCATCACTTAATATAAACAAGAACAGTATAGATTCAATATTATTATTATTATTAGTTTTTATCTTTCGCATGGAGAAAGAAGGCACAAGAGTGATTCTAGTATTTGATGTAAACATAATTTTCATGACATGTTTAAGAGTTGACCCGGCTGCAATGTTAACACTAATAGAGTACCAGGCTATTTGAATTTTTCAAGTTGGTATACAGGTTGTCAGTAAATATAGAGATGTATTATTAGTCTTCCGCATCTACAATTTGTAACAATAAAGTTTACGAGGATGTCTGAATGAATGCAATTATTCTCAGAATAATATGAAGAGTTTGTTCGCAAAAACCGATAAGTACATATTTGCCAAATGGAGATATTTGCGATTAAAGGTCAGGAAAAATAAAGAGAATACTAAGAAAATTTTTGCTTCTTTTGACCATAACTTCAAAAATGCCCTTTTATATGTAGTGACCAATATCTCATTTAAAAGGTGTTGTTTTGTACTTTATGACAGAGACCGTACTTGAAAATCTTCAAAAATTGACTTATCGGTTTTTGCGAACAGACTCTTCATGTTTACCATAGTACAGTGCATGTCTGTAGTTTCTCTTTGCTTGAATTGGGGTTTACTCCAACATAATGTTTTCGGACATGTTATTGTGAATAATGGTTTATAATATCATCTATGATTAATTTTCTCTATTTGTGTCACATTGTATATGTAGGTATCCCCAGTACCTGACATCACACCGATGGAACATGCATATTTAAGGTGATTCTCTTCTCTGTGGCCTCCAGGAAAATCTGCATGACATAAACGAGAAGATCTACACTGTCAGTTCTAAAGTGTATTTTGTTTTCTTGGATGTACACGTACCATTCAATCTCTGACAGACTTTTATCAAGGAGAGCACTGCTGTTTTGCAAGCGCTGAGTGACTTCCTCACAAGAATAGAAACAACTGATTAGTACACCTGTCAACTTTTTCATTTCATTGAAAAACCTAGAGCAGTATGTGATCATGATAACCTACCTCAGAAAGGTGCTAAATATGTGATATGATACAATAAGAAGAATGAAGTTGATATACAATTGTAACATATTACAGTATGTTACCGTATATCAACTTCATTCATCTTTACGGTAACATTTTTAGTAAAGAGGATGTACATGTATATTCTTTGAAAAGCACGGTTGTTGTAGTAAATGTGAAGTTCGACCATTACAGATACATCAATGTGTGGAACTATGCAAGATAGTATATGTTAAATTATGTGCATTTGAATTACTTTGGAGTTTGCACAGATGGCAGAAGTATGAGCCCTGATTAAACTAAATATTATCCTTCATGATATTCTGGATAAATGTTATGGAAGCAAGTACATTGTACAGTATGAAGTAGTATCTGGACGTACAGCCATTACTCGACAGGGGCATGTCTTGTTGCTGAAGGTATGAATTTAATTTGTACATCATCACTGAAGCACTATAAGAGGTTTAGTTAGTACATGTATGCATGTTTTATTGCTAATATTTTGGTTGTGACCCATTTCAGAAGAGGTTTCAAAGATGTAAGAATTCTGTTCGATCAGGAAGATACACAAGGTATGTCACCAAAAGGAATTGAACGGTCAAGAAGGGATAAGGAAGATGAAGATTTTGACACAACAGATAGATGATACATTACATTAGTACTTCCCCTAAATCAACCAAAATTTTGAACATGTTCGCATTGAATGGGCATGCTCTTATTAGATACCTATAAAGAAAAATTGTGGACCTTGTGAAAGGTAAGATGAGCAGATTTTTATAACACCTGGGGGGTTTCATGTTGGCCTGTAGTCTACCCCAGGGTTGTCGAGTGTTGTTACTGGTAAGGGGTTCAAATACACATTTGTATCATTCACTCAGTCATAACCATGAAGAGAGTGACACACAGATATTTCAAATGTGTATGATACTGCTTGTGTACATGTACTGATACATGTGTATTCAGTTGACAGAGATGTTGGGATGATTAGTTTGCCTTTTGACATTTCAGATAAGATTATATACAGTCAATGCTAAAGTTGGGAATGAAAGATTTCTTCACATAGATGTTTTGCAAGATGCTATAAGGCCAAATCTAATCTGTCTGCTTCGATTTCCAGTAATATTGATGTTTTAAAGGACAAGTTCACCTTCATAAACATAAGCATTGAGAAAATGCAACAATATTAGTAGAACACATCAGTGAAAGTTTGAGGAATATTGGACAATCGATGCAAAAGTTATGAATTTTTTAAATTTTTGTGTTGGAACCGCTGGATGAGGAGACTACTGCAGCTTGTGAGTCATATGCGTACAACAGTATAAAGAAAATGTAAAAGAAAATTCAACATATTTTCACTTTTTTCGCATAATAAAAGAGCACTTGACTTGCCTCTTTCTAAAGGCAGGGGGAATAATATTACCCATAACATTTGTCGGTAACAAGTTAGGGGAATGTGTACTTTTTTCAAAAGATGGAATTTTGTGAAATTCTCTTTATATTTTCCTTATATTGTTGTACGCATGTGATATCTAAGTTATTCATACACTGCAGTAGTCTTCTCATCCAGCGGGTACTGCTCAAAAACTTCAAAAATTCATAACTTTTGAACGGATTGTCTGATTTTCCTCAAACTTTCAATGATGTGTTCTACTAATATTGCTACATTCTCTCAATCCTTATGTTTATGAAGGTGAACTTGTCCTTTAAAGTTACTTTAAATTTTTTATCTGTTTAGTTTCCAGTAAGTGTACTTCATACATTGGCGGATCCAGTTAGGACCGCAACTGGCGCACGCCCCCCTTTATTTTTTGTTTAAACAAAAGAAATTAAAAGATAAAAATGGGGGAGGGGTGCATGCGCCCCCCTTTAATTTTGTAAACGCGTCCCCTCTTTACGGAATTCCTGGATCCGCCCCTGCTTCATATGTAGTATGTACACTTCTGAATTGTTGATGCAGCTGCCAGTTCATGTGTTTGAAACATTGGCAGTGTGACCAATAGATAGATTGTACTTGCCTTCAAAGTATTTAAGGGCATATGTACACCTTCAAAACATTCTCTGCTGTTTGGACTGTCGATGAAGTTTATATATTTTGTACATGTTTCATTTTGTTTCCAGTAAGTACACTTCATATGTATACATGTACACCTTCAAATTGCTCTTGCAGCTGCCAGTTTACTGTCACCCTCTATTCATGTGTGTGAAACCTTGGCGATGTGAATACTATAGTAGATACACGTATGTGTACCTGCCTTCAGAGTACTCAAGGGCATTTGTACACCCTCAAACATTCATGCAGTTTGAACTATTAATGAAGTTATCTCTGTACATGTATCATTTGAGTGAAACCTTGCCAAAAGTGTAGATGGCATGTAATTTACAGAGTATTGCCTAAAAACATTTGTGGTATTCTTGCTTGATTTTATTCACTTACATAACATTCAAGCCATATTCACAACTGTTTCATGTTTGTGCAACATCGGTATCAGTATAGTTTGTTTATTGCCAGTGTCAAAATTTACCGGCATTTTATTTGTACAGATCTGCTCAATACAATGTAGCTCTGCAATTGTTCAAACTACCTGGTACATTCATTTGCTCTTGTCTTATTACTGAGCTTCACCAGAAGAATTTTTTTTTGAAATGTTCACTGTACATCACTGTTGTAGTCAAGACAGACTGATCCTACTCACGTTCCTACATGTACTCACAAGACCGCTGACAGTTGTACCTTTCGCAGGTCTCTTACATGACACTTGGCTGGAGACTGAGTCCAATACCACCACCAAAAAATAAATTAAAAATAATTAATAAATGGATGAATAAATAAATGAGTTATAAATAAAAAAATAAAATGATCTAAAACTGCATTTGACTATACTGCTAAAAAGTAGATAAAACTGTAGACTGCTTATGCAGCTCTTACTTTAGGTATTATTTTTTTTTGTTATGTGTGTGATACATTGTCATGAAGATTGACGGATACCTTGAAACTTAACTTCAATGTAGTTCTTTCAACACTTACATGTAATAAATAAATATATTTATATATATATATATGGAGATGTATATACATTTATAAAGAAAAAAACTTGTGGATTGTGCTCCTTTCTCTGTTGTTATTAATGAAAAAAAAGGTATTTTATTAATTGATGAGAATGGCACGTGCTATAATGTATGTAAATTTCTCTGCCTAGTTAGGTAGGCCTATAGTAATAGAGTGAAGTAATGTAGTGAAGTCCTTGGGATCAACAGCTTTCTTTTGTTATATCAAAATGTTGTTATAACCAAGCATGTAAAAAAAAGGGGGATAATGTGAGCGGAATTTCGATATAATGTAACTGTGTTCACTTTAGCGGAGTGAACGGTACAAGTTTAAGTAGTGGTTATACGAATGTATTTGAGTGGATGCTTAGGATGCTTTGAATTGAGAGAGAGTGATGTGAATGATTGATGGCAGAATGAAACTGAGAATCAGACACTTCCTGTTGACGAAATCAGAAGGGTGGACAAAAGCAAACAAAACAAACATACATTGTATTATGAATAACAAGAACAAGACATATAATCAAAAAAAGAGAGGGAGAGAGAGAGGGGGGGGGGGGAGGCCCAGCAAGAGGCTGTAGACTATTAGTACGTAATGTCTAATGACAGACACAAGAACAGTATATCACAGCTAGACGCTCGAAACTGACCACGTGTATTTACGCTGGGGTCGCTCATACAGTAACACACACGTACAAAGGCATCGAGGACACACGTTAATTTCTATATGTGGGACAGTACAGTACTTCGCGATTTCGTGCCGAGAAAAAAAGGAATGACATCCCTATATCAGCTGGCTGCTGACCCATCTACAAATCATCACATTACACTTTTAGGTATCATCTTAAAGCTGAATAAATTTCCTTTTACATGATATAACTTTTGTTGGAGCCCACGATGAAAAAGAAGACTTTTAGGAGAATTTTAGAAGAAAATCTGTATCCATTATTTCCGGAACATCTGCAATTAGTTAGCCACGAAGTTGATAATCTTTCATGTCGTTCTTGGAAAAATAAACAAGATAGCATCCAAGTTTTAACCTTTACCTATCAAATAAAAGAAAAATCATGTGAAAACGTAATTCAGTGACCAAGATATGAGCATTTCAAAACGATTCTCCAATCGCGCTCTCTATGACTTGCGGGGTCAACTCGCGTGCGAGGACTTGGATATTCTAGACGGGTTTTTTCGGGCTTGCCGACTGACTGGCTACTCAGTAAATCTAGGTACTGCATGCATAGCCAGCCGGCCAGCTGGCCGGCTACTCACCTCAGCTCAGTGCTAACAAAGTGCCATGGCACTGTGACTCCTCTCAGACTGGCGCCACCTTTTGGCCGGGAAAAAAGAGGAACGTATTTTTTTGTATCAGAGTGAAATGATTTTATCCGAGTGAAATGGTTTTATCAGAGTGAAATGGTTTTAGCGCAGTGAAATGGTTTCGTCTGAGTGATATGGTACGCCAAAGTGAAATGTATTTTTGTGAAGAGTGAAATGAATTTGTATCTAAAAGTGAAATGTATTTTTATGAAAAGTGAAATGAATCCTTATGTAAAAGTGAAATGTATTTTTGTGAAAAGTGAAATGAATTTTAATTCAAAAGTGAAATGTATTTTTGTGAAAGGTGAGATGAAGTTTAATGCAAAAGTGAAATGTATTTTTGTGAAAAGTGAAATGAATTTTAATTTAAAAGTGAAATGTATTATTGTGAAAAGTGAAATGTATTTTTATAAAAAGTAAAATCAATGTTTGTGAGTGAAATGTATTTGTAAAAAGTGAAATGAATATTGGCTGGAGTGAAATGAATTTTGTATTGTTTCCTTAATGGCGTTCCATAGGGACTTCCACTTTTTATATCCAAGTGATGAGGCGCAAAGTGTTGTGCCTCTACTAGAGGGGACGATATGACAACACACACCATTGCTCAGCTAGACTTGAGATAAGTGGGATTCGAACCCGCACCGGAACTCACTTCTTCAGACCGCAAGTCATACGCTACCAACTGAGCCACCTCGTCACCTTTCATGGTCAATTATATAACTTTCCAGCTGGCAAGCGATATGATTCTCCTCCTGCTGAAATTGGTGTATGCCTGCTCTCCCTTGCTTCCGGGGAATCGAGCTCCTCAATCCAGGTCAGACCAGAATTCTAGGGGCAGTTAACTAAATTCGACCATTAAAGTCCTTTAATGGCAGTATCGTATCAGAGTAGGTGAAGACAATTCAACTGAAGGTTTTTTCTTATCTTTTTTTATTCTCTTTTTATCAAACGAAACCGTTTCTTTACTGACGCAAATGAATATAGGGAAACTGAACACCAACCTATTGATGTTGTATGGGATACTGATCCTGAAGAAAATAATCTTAACATTTTTGCGCAGCAACACTGTGCAGTCCTCTGTCAAGAGATGGTGATGGCACCACTCAAATCTCAAATCATGATTGGAAGAGCGTAGCGGCTTCCTGAAAATTAAGATAGAAGAATAAAGAACTGCCCTCATTTATCAGCGCACAGATACCCAAGAATAAATGGGACGGACAACTCATCCTAAGCACCTGATTCGAGACGGAAATATCCAACAGGAATTGTGATCTCACAACCCTTCAGCTTTCCAACAACTTAGATGCGGTCTACGCAAAGATATCCTTACAAAGGATGACATAATGTTTTCTGAAAGCATTTTCTGAAAACAGTATACAATCGCACGGATGAGCATAACATCACATATTTGGTAGTGTGTTTTTTTAATCCCTTTGATCTGAGGGATTTACGGGTGGGTCGTGGTTTTGAAAAGATAAAGGCCTTTTCAGCTCTTTCCTGCACAGCATACCTCTCTTCCAGAGCCCAACATCAGGCACTGACAGGGTGCGACATTACTTCAGACTTGCTTTGATGTGGCATGCAAAATGCAGTAGTAGTATGGGTCAGCAAACCAGAGCTCACTGACGCATTAACTACTTTAATAATCGTGCTCATGTCCAGCAAGGACTGATGAGCAACAAGGTTTGTGGCAGCCTGCGTCAACGAGGGTAGGCATCATCTCGTCATAACGTGGGAGCAGATCATCAGAAACCACCCTATTTGATGTTGATGTGATCCCTGACTTCAGGGAGTGGAGTTGGAGAAAAGATGGCACAGGTACATGGCAATTACTAGTACTATAATCAGCCACTCTCCGCAATGCTTCAGTACCAAATTTCATTCTTCTGCACCACAGCTGTTTCAAGGCATGCATTGGGAGGTGGAAAACATGGAAATGGAAAAAAATGAAATGAATGAATGAATGAATGAATGAATCAAGGTGAAGATGCCCAATACAGAGCAGGTGTCAGACGAGCCATGGTCAGTAGTTTGATATTGCTGCAAACTTAAAGTTGGGGGGAGGGGATTGAGGGCCTATCTGACGGGAGGAGACATTGTCGCAATGCCAGCGTTTCGAAGAAATTATTTTCGCTGTCACAACTAACGCGATTTCCAGGGCGACGTCCAAGACGTCTTCAAACAAAGGAACAACTTATTTGCTTGGAAGTCACGGGGATGTTGGCACGGCTTTTGCAGTCGCAAGGACTTATCAGAGACGTCTTTTCTCAGCGACTTTTCCCTTTCGTCGCCATTATGTTATTACGGTCTCCACAAGATGCGGGGACATCTCGAAGATGTTGCAGACAAATTTAGTCCTCTGACATGGCCACAGTGATGGGACTTCGCAGAGACGTCTCGTAGACAAGCTGGAAGACGGAAATAGTCTCAGCAAAAATCGGAAATGTTTGATTTTCCTGCGAATCCTGGAGATTGGGCTCGTCTCCCGGAGACGTGCGTCGTAGAGATGTTGCGGAGAGTAGAGTTGCAACCTATAGTCTTCAGACCAACGAGATACCAACTTATTAAGTCTTGTAATATCATACCAATTTGCGTTCAAGCACTTTGGATAGAATCTTAATAGACCGTAGAAGGTGTCATGAAAGTTGCACTATAGCATATCTAATCTGTACCCTGTTAATGGTGTCACTGTGCACATGGCACCTGTGAAATATGCTTGTTCCCTAGATGACGTCACCAGGACCGTCATGTTCTCTGAACGGCATATTTAGCTGTGGAGGCACATAAATTTCCTTTAAGGACTTTAGAATCGAACTTTCTTAATACACAAGTTCGAAAATAGCAAATTGATGCCAACCTGATGTACTAAAAACGAACTTTCTTAATACACAAGTTCGAAAATAGCAAATTGATGCCAACCTGATGTACTAAAAACTCTCTTAAACACGACAGATCTTTCTTTTCTTTTTTTCACTCAGATTAGGAGTGATCTTCATAATTATTATTCCATTGAATTTAAATCTGAATTATGAATATCTATTGTGATTGAGGATCCCTGAACTGCAACAGGGAAAGAAAAACACTTCTCTTTTCAGTGGCAACGTCAAGGACGCTGGTAATATAGAGAGTAGCCCCCACCCCCCTTATTGCTAAACGATTAATATATTAGGTAGCAATAGGATTCTATTTCTCATATATGTATGTATTTATTGCATTCCGTGCAGATGAAGATGAAAATGATAATCCAATAATCAAATCTTGAAAACTCTTTTAAAGGGTATTGCCCATAATTCTAACTAGCTCTTTTGGCTGTCATTAAAGCAAATGCAAATGCATTGAATTCCGCAAATATGACCAGTCGGTGAGGACATATCCTCTTAGCGCCTGTAATGTAAAAATAATTAATGGAATGATTGTCACATGAATTATGATATTCCATAGCTTTGGACAGAACCTCATTTAAAGCTTGTGTAGCCATATCATAACAGGTCATGATTGAAATGATGCAGAAAAAAATTACCGTAAGTAAACATTAAAAATTAAATTGAAGGGTTACCAAGTCTTCAAATTTGATTGTGAAATAAGGATCTGAGTAAGATCCCTTAAACCTAATTACTCGCAGAAAGGGGTTCTTATTATAATTCATGAGTGTATACCTAGTGTTTGAAATCTTAACACGAAAGCAGATATAGTGATGTTACGCTTGAGAAAGCCTACCTCTCCCTCTCCAACAGCCCTCAACAACTGCAATTCTATTAGCAGGGCTGGCATTCCTCCTACATTGACTATAGGCAAGTCATGGTTTGACCCAAAATGACATTTAGGGAGACCTTACAAGGAAAAGTTGTCATCAGACCATAAAAACAACTTCAGAATCGAATTCCTTGACCCATAAAACCTATAAAGACGACTTTTCAAATTATTATAACACTTTAAAGGTTTTTTGTTAGGGACTGGCCTTTAAACGTAGGTGGCAGCCATATTGGATTTTGCAAATATGTCGCCCCGGAGGGCGCCCTTCACAAGAAATACGCCTTTTTCAGCCGTCGACAACTGCAATTTTATTACTAAGGCTGGCATTCCGGGAATATTGACCATGGGCAAGCCATTTTTTCAATAAACTGTTATGAATACAATGGCTTAACCCCTAAATGACCTTAAGGTGACCTTATAAGGAAAAATTGACTTTAGACCATAAAAACAACTTCAGATTCGAATTCCTTGACCCAGAAAACCTCTTAACCTGACTTTTAAAAAGAGTTTGACCCTTTTATGTTTTCATATGCAAATGACCTTTAAACCTATATGGCGGCCATATTGGATTTTGCCAATATGGCCGCCCCAGAGGGCGCCCTTCTTGGCGCCCATCAAAAATCGAAATGGTATGGTTTTGGCTACATGTGTGCCAAATTTGGGTGCTTTTGGAAAAATTTGAACCAAAAATCCCTTGCGCCCCTCACTATTATGCATAATATAACGAGTGATTCATCAATGTACGTAACGAGTTTCGAGTGCATCAACTTATGTAGGAGCCAAAACCCAACGTTATTCTATGGCAGTGTGTTTGTAGCCGTGTTCTGCCTTGGGACAAACTGTATTAGTTTGAGCAATGCACGACTTCTACTTGCAGATTTCTTACACAGCAAACCCGGAAGTGGAGTAGTCAGATTCGGATCACTCTTTAAAGATGTCACAAAGCGTTCAGTGATAATGAAGACGTGTTGCGGTACCCGAAGGAAAGCTCGTGTGAGTGCTGCGTGTATTGTAGCGTCATGACTGAAGCCTCGTGATAACGAGATCGTCGGGTCTCGTTAATTTACCTCGTATCGCGACTTTAGTTGTATCCGTACACTACATGTATATTCAACTCACCTGCCGTATAAATGTACCTGTACAATGAACTTCTTGGGATATAAGATTACATGTATGTAACGTACAGAATAACACTGTTTTTAGTACAAGTTGTATCAAGTTTGTTCCATTTTTGAAAATGCGGGGTCATTGTGCTTTAAAATAACAAGCGACATTACTGACATAAAGTACTATTTCAAATGAATTCAAAGGGACAAAACAAAAACAAATCGCAACAGTGGGAACCTATTATAATACATCTTGGTGGCCATACCAAGATGGCCGCCAAGATAGCCGCCAATGTCCCCCATGTGACACTTGTTTGATTCGGGAACAACAACTACAACATCAACAACAACAACAACAACAACAACAACAACAGCAACGACGACGACGACGACAAAAATATAACGAGACGCTCTTATGGTTACCAAAGAGAGAGAGAGAGAGAGAGAGGGAGGGAGAGAGAGAAAAAAAGAAGAGAGACGGCCCTCTCGCTTCACTCTCCTTACTCTCGCTTCTTCACAAATTTTCTAGAGTGCTTTGTGAAAGCTGCTCACAGCCGATGCAATTTATTTGATTCTCTATTGTGGGTGGTAGAAGGCTTAACGTTCTCTTTTGTGTTTAAGCTTCATTACCATGGCAGAATATTGACGCTATATTTGTCGACGCGTGCAGACTCTTTTCCACTCCCGCTTGTTCAGGTAGATCAATTATTTCTATCGAATCTCGATTGAATTTCTAGTCGTCTTTTCAGAAAGTGTTAAATAATTTAAAGAAGAAGAAGAAGTAAAAGAGCGACTCTGTACTTTTCCGTAACAGATCAACAACAGATCTCAGTCTACAAGTGTGAATAGTAGGCCTACTGTTAGCTTATCAATTTCGTCTTCCTTTCATCGACACCTGAAATCAGATTTATAACGATTTCTTTACCTAAAAAATGCAATGTAGCTCATCCCTCAAAGCCGTTTTTTTCATTATGGTCACCGAAGTCATTATTTTATTCTTTATGTACAGGAAAGCTTCACCATGGATGTTATGATTAGACAGCAAGAACGGAAGGATAATTGTTTATTATCCAGTGAAAGGAATGAGGGGTGGAAGGTCACAACTCAGGTTCAAGCTTAGATGAACCTTTGATAAAATTGCTACTTTTGGCCAAAACTTTCCCATAGAAATGTACTGGGATGACATGATTTGGTAGGAAGGCCATCGGCCAAAGGTTATTTTCAGCTATTTGGATCTACCACCGCAGCTGAAGCTAAGAAAGTTCATTGTGAGTGTCATGTGGAAAGGGAAAGATTTTGATTGAACCTCTCTCTTCATACCTGTGGTTCATAGGTCAATCCCCAAGATAATTCCTGAAGGTCTAATGTTGAAATGGAATCAATTTCTTCTTTAACGTAAATAACGGCCGAATTTGTGCAAACAAAATGACACCCTGAAAAGGCGGATACAATCCATGATTGCACCCTGCTACATGCTGTGGTACAGTTCATTTTAATAATTTTATTAGATATTAAAATACTTTTTGTAATGATGACTTTGATTTGAGGTGGATAGAGATAAATTATGTCCAATGTTTTGTGGTACATGACTTGTATACTTCCAGAGAACTTAATTAAAACTATCTGTTCACCAACTTTTTCATGTCTATGATTTCACTCAACCAAACAGTCCATTCCTCTGATATACAGTACCAATTTTGACCCCCCCCCCCCATTACTTTCTGCTCATTTATATCCTGATATTAGCGGAAATGAGTACGATGAGGTAAAAGTCTTATTTTTGTTATTACTGTGATAAATCTTTAAATCACATCATTCAAAACACTTCCACAATTGCATCTCTCTTATCATCCGCTACCACGTTCTTTGAACCCGTTTATGAATCTACGAAGGCAGTGTAGCTTACATAGTTTGTATGGGTTTTCTGGACTGTGTAACTGGCTCTGTCAGTTTTATCTAAGAAGTTAAGTTAGCTACGGCTGACTAGTGCTGTATCTCTGCGTTTTGTCGATTACTCGTACCTGAATGATTCAAATCAATATGCGCGTTTTAGACTGCTACCATATATTCAAGTTTCTGTAATCAACATGCCTATACCAAGATACGCAAAAGTATACTGGAAAAAGATTAGCCACATTGTCGTGAAAGTACAGCTAATGAAATATTCTGGAGGGGCAGAATTCTGAAAATCGTCAGGAAAAAAGACCAAGAGGATAAGCACATTTCATATTTTGACTCCATTAAAGCTTGTCTGATCTTCTCCTTTGACGATATGGACACAAGTTTTCATACCATTTTCTAATTATGGCTTTTATATTAAGACTATAATCAGCGTAATCAATGAGAGACGTTTGATCTAAGAATTAAGGACATAATATGATGGGAAATAAGAATTTAAAAAATGTAAATTTTGAGATGTATCCAATCATACTTTAAATGTTCAAAAATATTGCAGCGACACAATCATAGTAAGAACTGTCTACATTAAAGGTAGGGGATACCTTTTACAGACCTCCCAAATGCAGCAAAACATTAAATATGAACTTCAGGGGACTTGTTCAGGCCACTGCTGAGAAATTTGGAAGTCAACAGTTATCTACAATTTGAATAATGCACAAAACTCAACTACTCAGTAGTTCTGTGTGTCAGCCACACTTAAGCCTTTTTGTTGCAGTCTTCTGTATTTTTTTTTTTAATCTATAAACACAAATCTAAAAGAATAAGAGCTGATGTAATAACATATAGAGTGTGTGGCAAGAATGTATATAGAAATGATTTGTAAGTTTTGATTAACTTTCTTCACAAAATATACATGATAGACACACATGCAGTGCATGGGTCTGCAAAGGTAGCCTAGTAATGTACTGGAATTTACGGTGAGCCCCGAAAAAAATTCAATTCAAAATCTAACGGTCAATAAAAATGTACTAAATGTTACCTTCCACTTTCAATACTTTATGGGAGTTTCTAAAATGATACTCTCTTCAACATACCACTGTATTTATACAACTCTTCATTTAAGGCATGCAAATGGGATTCCCTACCTTTAAGATGATAAACTTGGTCGAAGAAATAAATGGAATACATGCAAGCCTACAAGTACAGAATGGACACCATCACTTCCCCTCCGGTAACAAGAAAGACTGAGGTGGTGGAGGGAGGTGGGACAGAGGAATGAGTCGAACGTGCAGCAGCTTTAAGCTGACGTTGATATCTGAACGAAATGGTGTGCGATGATCTATTCCGTATACAGCTGCCTTTTTGTTGTTGTCTTGCCTGCAGTTGCTACCATAGTGACCCATTAATCGTACCAGAACAGAATAGGAGGATATTAGTTTACGTGGATTGATCCTGATAAATGTGATATTGAAAATTGCTGAAAGCATTCTGTCAGTGTTACTTTTAGTTGACGATATTACCATAATTAATGTTTTCATGGGATTTAGATACATTTTCAATGTCACAAATACGTGAGAAAAACTATTTTTCATCATGCCTTGTTTTCTTTCATGATAAAAAACCTCGCAAACACCAATGTGAATATCATACCGCTTTATTTGAGAGATATACAAAGTTAGAATGTGCTCTAAAGGGATTTGTGTGTTTCTTTGTTGTCTTTTTTTTTCTCGGATCAGTGAATCTTCGGAATAACTATCCATTCTCGAACTAACTATAAACCGGAATAACAAACCGTATCTCATTTTGGGACTAATAAACATTCAGAATAGCAATCCTTACGCCACAAATATTCGGGTTGACAAACCCTATTTTGTTGTCGCAATCACGAATATCATAGGTACATGATTGTATATACATGTACGGTGGATATGTTGTAGAATAACGAACCTTCAGAATAACGAGCGTCACCCGTCATTTTTTTTTTTTTTTTTTTTGGGGGGGGGGGCTGGATGGGGCTGGAGGAACATGTGCAACAGCGTGGATAAGCCATTATCAATTTTGGTAGCTCGTCGACCAACAAACAAACAAACGAACAAACCCGTATATAATAATTACTTTTAATAACTAAATTAATGTTGTCTTGCTTTTAAGTGGGACGAAAGGAGATACATGATTTTGAACTTGGAACTAAAAACGTCCCCCAAAAGGTATTATGCATAAAAGCAACTTACTCGTACAAGCGTGATTATTTAAGAGTGGTCTGATAAAGAAGTCGAAGCTATGAGTGCCAAGGAAAAGACAGCAATGGAACACTACGAGACAAGTCGTAATTGTCCTCTTATTTTTCAGCCTCCTCACGGAGTGCGATTTGAAGAATTAGTTGACTGCCATCAGTGTCATTGATTTGATTTGATTTTATTTTATTTGATAATGGTTTATTGAAACAGACATGCAAAGTAGTAGCCCGAAGGCTAAACACCATGCTAAATTATAATGCATCACATTAAAAAACATATAAATTACATCAAACAACACACATTGTACGAACATTTTAACAATAACAAATACCGATTACATTAACATAACAAATATACAGCATCATATAAAAACGATAAACAATTAATACCAATTCTTACACAAAATAAATTACTTTACTTTTTGAACTCCATTAAAAAAATATCAACAAATTATTATAACTGAACATTGTTAAACATTTTCATACAAACAAAATTTCAAAACAATTCAACTTTTCAATTCGCTAACCACTTTCATAAAAAAAAAAATGTTATTCTCAGCATCAAAAAAGAAAAAAAAAACGACTTCAGTCTATGTAACCATGATAACGCATATCATACGAAACAAAATATAGATAAAAAAATAAATAAATCCATAAACCAAAAACTTTCATTTTCCGAGTGACACATAGCATAATGAAATATGCATATATAAACAAACGCACACACGTGCCTAAATATAAAATTCATCTTTTACATAAAAAAAACAACTAATTCTACATATTATTTAAGATATTAAATAATTTATCTGTTATGATACACAATGTATAAGTGTCACGTGCCACGCAGAATTGCGTGGCACGTCTTAATTCAACAGCAAATGCTTTCATTTTTTGTATGAAGTTTTCTGAAATTATTGAAATTTACAACCAAATGAAAAATCAATTATATTGAGCGAAAAGAACAACATTTGTTACAGTTTTTGGATCTTCACTGAGTAAGTAGGCAGCTAGCAGCAGCTGCTATATTGCTATCTGTCTGATGAATAGCGCCCTCAACATAAAGTGAGGAATTTTCCGCTCGTTCCTTTAAAAAGATCGAGTCCTAGGCACCGTGGGCCAGTCGGACGCAAGACAATATCTGTTCGTATTTCTCGTCCAAAATGAGGAGACAGCAGTTCGCATGGCTGCCGTGTTTCTGTCTGCTACTGGTTCTGCCAGGTAAGTCTAACATGTCTAATGCGTGATTTTTTTAAAAACAATTTTTATCTGGATTATTGTAGAATATCTAAACGCCTATTAATTTTGCGTGATTACTGGGATAAGTTTCGGTGTTGTGAAACTATACAATTGTTAGCATCATTCCAATAAGGTATGGACATTTTGAGTTATAGCTTCTAATTAGTCAGAACGCGTTATTTCCGTGCGTGTCACAGAGTTTAAGAGTAATTGGTTTGGTTTTATTTCTGTGGTTTTTTTTTTCCTCCACGACATATAGTAGGCCTAAAGTCTGACCAATCAATGGAACTTGGTACCAACTATTCCAAAAATAAAGTACAATATACAAATCAACATAGGTCTTTACAAATTCGTCACATAACAGTCCCTGATAACATAAGATAGAAACATTACAATGAATCTTGTAATCGCACATGAGCAGGATAGAAATCAATACAATGGACCGTCAAAACCAAATGACGAGAACACTCGAACCATTCTATCATAATATCGAGTATTTTTGTCATTGAAAGCAAATGCTACAGAGTGATGACTTTTTTTTTTGCGTATGGATTTCGTACTCATTAAGAGTACACGCATGTTATTGTACATAAAGTGAGCTGTTCGCCCGACAGACGAAGAAGTACTGCTTTTTTCTTTTAGTTTTTGTGTTATCTTGTGTTGCCTGCCAATGATCACAGGACTTTGTTTCCTGATTTCTTATCTATAGTATACATTTCTTTTCATTATAGCTGTTGCAAACCTACAAAGTGAAATTTATTAAGGGAGAAGTGGTATTTTCTGTTGGTGTGTGCTTTATCTGTTAGCGGTGTATTTTGGAAGCGATAATTTTTATTTGAGACATGAGAGAGGTATGATTATTACTGCACTGCGATGTGTGATCTGCTGCTTCATGGCTTCAATCATTATTATGTAACGATTCTTCATGGAAGTTGCTTGCAGACAATATCACCACGGATATCACTCTCGAAGAGTATGACTATAATAATTATAACTTTTGACAAGTATAATCTATTCCAAACTAATTGTAGGATAGATATGAATAATAATGGATTGCAAACATCACTGACTTTGTGTGTGTGTGTGTGGGGGGGGGGGGCTTTGTCTTAATACAATGATGTTCTAATTACTCAGCCTACTATCTATGTCTATATGAGTGTCTTTAACAGGTGTAACAATTACTTTTATAAAATGATTTGGCTAAAAACCAACCCACATTTGTATGAAAGCTTTTTCTTGCAACATTACTTTGGCCCTGTCCTTTATATTGTGCAATAGATTATTCTACTACGAGACACTTCTGCATTGTTAAACTTCATAAACAGTCAATTTGTGAGCCTTATCCCTAGTTTAATATCAATATGAGGAATCAGTTGTAATGTATACCTGAAGAGTAATCACTGAATTGTAAATTACAAATCGAACGCACACGTTACTTTCAGTGATAAGTGAGTAGGTCTAGTTACATTCCATGCATACTATCACAAAAGAAATTATAATTTTCTTTGACAAAACATGTTTCAGTCTTTAGGCAGTGTATATTTTTATCAATAATATACGTCCTGTAGGTCTGTTAATCATTTTGACTTCATCAGTCTATACTATTATGAAAATCCATTCATAAATATGAATTCAAGTTGAATTAGATTTTAGATTTTGATAACTTGCTCACTGATGAGTCTTCGAGTGAAAACATTACATAAGTATATTATATTCCGGAAATTTCTGTCTTTGAAAGCTAACCATTCCTTCAAATAATTATGCGTGGAAAAGGAAGAAATGCTATAGTCGCAGCTGTTTCAAAACTTAACATTCTTATGTCACAAACCAATCATTAATGTCCACATAGTGGCATACTCGCGCAATTTGACGTTCAATACACAACGAGCAATGTAAAATATGAAATCCTGCTTGATCCGTTCTAATGATAAGTCAAGCCAAATCGTGTCACATACTCATTATGCATTTGGGACAGAAAAAACAAGAAAAGATCTATTTTCTGTAAACATTAATCTGTCATTGGGGGATTGATTTTAATGAGTTAAGAGTAATAGGTCTTTGCCAAAAACGAGTTGATCCTGGACTTACAATCTGAACCAACAGAAATCATTTCGGTACCTCGGTAAATTCATCTGTAAGGAGCCAAACGGAGGCTGAAGTGACTTCAAAAAATGTCATCATAATCCAACACCTACACAGTCATCTGTGCAAGATCTTTGTTTGTAATTTCGGTTTTCCCGCGCAATGTCATCAAATTTGCATTCGAATTTATTCGCGTTCAAATTCAAGCGATTTTGTTCACTGCTCTAATCTCATTCATTTTAATTCTTTGAGTATTCAATTTCATTTCATGTCATTCCTTTTAGATTTTATTTCATTCAATTTAGAGAGAAATTCATTCAATATAACGACTCAAAGTTCGCATTCAATTTCGTGCCAGCTGGATAGACGTTCAAATTCGTGCCAAATACCAGTTTCAATTTTATTCATAGGACCACAACTTCGCACTTTGAACGTTCGAATTCAATGAACATACACAACTTCTACGGGCCTTTTTTTCACTGTCATACGATTGGATGATACTATTTCATTTTCATTTTAGATTTAAGAATCCCATTCAATTATCTTAATTGTATTGGATGTATTTCTTTCTTGTCAACCTTTCTGTCACTTTCAATTCATCCCTAATATTATAGATGTAACATTTATAAGAAAGAGCCATATATCCCAGAATATCTTTGGGGTCCTATGTATACGTCCAAATCAATTATATTGATCCATTTTGATTCCATTCCTTCATTGTACTTAGTTCCCCGTGTCCATATCATAAGTTGCCGCAATCGGATCAGCTGTAGATAGACCTATTTCATGCATACTCTGTAATGTATAGTAGCGGCTAAAAATTGTGTATGAATAAAGTGTAAATGTATGTCTTTGAAAGTGGGGTATACGAGTTATTAGATAGTATGAGTCGAAAATCACATCGCAAAGTATATTAAGTTTGCATATTCAAACAGCTGAGCAACTACAAAGAATAAAAGCAACAACGAAAAAGACTGTCCATATTACTTTGTAGTTGTTTGCCTTATCGTGAATCTGAATTCCTTAACACTCTCCACGACGGTGCTGATGCGAATTTGAGTGCGCTGCACCTGCATTGAAGTTTCAACGCCCTTTTCTTGTGCGAGAAACTCATGAAATCGCATGCTGATGAAATTAAATCTAATGAATAAGAATGAGTTAACTTTTTGAATGTCGATCTCCGTGACCATTCAAATTCACTCGAACTTGACTGACCGCATCGTTAAATCAAATGCAAATCTTATGAAATTGGGCGGGAAAACCTATATTACGTTATAAAGCATTAAAACCCAGTGTTTACTGAAAGTGTTATTCCAAGTATTAACAGAGAAGATAAAAATTGATTGGCGACCTGAAAATAATTTGTGTGTCTTATGCTAACGTTAGCTGTCAAAATTTAGACCGACTGTCCAACACATGCGTTTATACCTATCCCATATTAATCAAAACTAACTGACAGTGAACCCCTGTTCACCCCCTAAAAACCAAAACAACACAAAACAAACCAAACCGAAACATAGCGAAACGCTGATGACACCTTCAGTCAAGCGATTAGCAAGCTAGTCAGACGCACATAAAAAAAAAAAAAAGTAAAAAAGTTGTTCAAGAAATCTTGTCTGGACATCGAGAGTGAATCCACACCGGAGAACTTGCTTTGCTTTACGACACCATTGAATTATAAGGTCACATTTTTCAAGTTGTTGTGGAGAACTCTTCAAAAATAGATTGACACCGTGTCATTCGAACTGCGAATACAAGGAGATGAAACGGTATTGTGGCAATGCGCAAGAATATATATATATTTTTTTCTCCTTTTTTTTTTTTTTTTTTTTGAGGAACGAAGTCTGAGTTTTCGACGTCCATGGTGTGGAAAACATAACAAAAAGCAAAGGACTGAATTTCTTTGCCGACGTGCGAAGGAACAGCTCCATCTTGATCAACCCAAAAAGGGGACATCGATCGATCTGAGCAGGTAAACCGTAGGGGGTAACGGGAAACAACAAAAGTCTAGGTCAAGTCTAACCGCTGTCGATGTCAGGATTTTTTTTTTTCCTGCAAGAGAAAGTCAAGCCCACTGACTGAGACGTATAAGTTCTGTGTGGCATTAAGCAGTCACAGCTCTTTTCGCACTACGTTCAAAGACATTGCAAAAATTGTAATCAATGATCACACTAGGACGGTTTACGCTTAAATGAATATCTGTTCATGCTTCTTATGTTTCTTGGTTGATGTTTACTCTTATATTATCTTAATATGTTTAAGCAAGTTTCGGCGATTTGCATTTAAGATTGTCTCCAGTGGTTGTTTGAAGACACAAGGGAAGACACTAAGAAGACCAAATAAATAAATTTCTTTTTTTTTCACTAGTTCACGAATCATTAGCAATGTCTTCTGACTGGTCCGTGATATATAGGCCTAGTTAGGTAGCAGCTGACTTCGATCTGACTAGTGCGTAAACTATCTGCACCTACGTTTGGTATGCACAAATTATCTACATGGTCTTCTATTGGTTCATGAACCACATCTATAAACATGATAAATGGATTTCGTACTATACGTACTTCCTAAACTGTAGTTACATTCATTTATAACAAACTACTGTCTATACGTGGTATTCTAAAAGACTCGTAAACTAAACATTGTCTAGTCGTCTTTATTGATTGGGGAACAATTCCTAACTGATGCATTCCTGACTTGATATGCCTGACTGGTTTGTCAAGTGTCTTCATTTTCTGGTAACTAGTTTATGAATTACTTGCATAGTCTTAATCCATGAGACATAGATTATTCTTTACAGTCATCACAGGTGCGAATACCTGTATTAACTATCAGAGGCATGCTGTGCGTGGATTGCGTGCTGTTTCTTCGAGTATCAACTTCATTGACAAAGCATGTTTCAATAGGCGGTATTCATTTCTACCTGTGTGTTTCTCACCTCAATCTAGTGTTTCGTTATCAAACTGATATGTTCAAACTATTCAGATTTTGAAAAATTGCTCCCTGATGACTAAAAAAATTTAGAACTACCCATCAAAGTAATGAGACTCATTTTAGGGGTCTTACATAAAAATGTTTCCATAAATTTCGTGCTAATTACCTATGATATAATTAGATAGATATAATTGCCTGTGACCTATACCATTATTACGCATGGAGAAAAATACATGTTAGTCGCAGCTGTTTCAAAACTTCACTTTTACAAACCATTCGTTATTGTAAACACGCCTACTCGGTAGTTTGGCGATTCATTACACAACGTGCAATGTAAAACATGAAATCCTGCCTGATGTATACCAGTGTATACGTTACAATGATAATAACAACTTGAGCCAAAATATTTCATATACTCACTTTTCATTGGAGATAGAAATAAAAGATCTTTCATGTGTGAACCTGAATTTGACATTGCTGGTTTGTTTATATTGAGCTCAGAGTAAAAGGTCCTTGATAAAAACGAATTGATCCTTGATTTCTGAACCTATCAATATCCCACTGAAATTATTCCGGAACCTCAGCAAATTCATCATTCGGGAGATAAACAGAGGCACAAATGAGATAGGGACAGATTACGTAATAAAATGTTATCATAATCCCAAGCATTCGCAATCGACTGCATTCAGTCTTTGTTTGGTGAAGCACATAGTTGAAGCATGAACCCATTGTATTTTCGAAGTGCTATTGTAACACAAGACATCATTAATGAGCGAACAAAATTAATAACAATTGAGATTTGCGGTAACACTGTGTGTATGCATGGACCTACTAACGAATTAATAGAACCACATTGAAGTACGAGATCCGCCGCCACCTAACTATGCGCATCTCAATAAGCATACGGATGTCTCGAATATGATGACTGCATAATCATGCATCGTCACTGACAAAAGAATTCTTTAACTAATTCCGGTCTTGGCTGATGCGATGTGCCGAAAGGGTGGGTTGGGTGGTGGCGCGTCGCGTTAATGGGAACACCACCCTTCGTCCAAATCCCCCCCCCCCCCCCCCCGGTTTTGCCGAAAGGGTGCGTTGGGAGCGTTGGGTCGCGTCGCGTTGACTGGAACCCCACCCTTCGTCCAAAGCCCCCCGGTTTTGCCGGACGAAGGGTGGGGTTCCAGTCAACGCGACGCGACCCAACGCTCCCAACGCACCCTTTCGGCAAAACCGGGGGGGGGGGGGGGGCTTTGGACGAAGGGTGGTGTTCCCATTAACGCGACGCGCCACCACCCAACCCACCCTTTCGACACAAGCCCTCGCGGCTTAATCATAATCCTTTGATTTGATTTGATTTGATTTGATTTGATTTGATTGTTCCACATCTCAAACACAAATAACATGACACAATCGATTGAACATACGACTGGACATAGCATCGTAATTACAAAGAATGCGAGAATGAAATGTGGGGGACCTACTAAAAAGCAAAGCTTGTAATGTATAGGTCCCTGTATAGATGAAAATGTTGGTCTTCTTAAACAACCAAGTAACGAAAACTGTGAAAGGAAGGAAAGGGACGTAAAGGAAAATAGAACAAAAAGAGCAAGAGAACAAATGAAATATATCAGAGCAAAACGAAATAGCCACCTGCATTGCGCTTGCAAGATTCCTCGTCACCCGAGCAACATAGTTACATAACTGTAAGAAAAGATGCACATGATATGTAATGATTCATTAATAGCCTTGACATGTATGACCAGTACAAAGAACGAAAAGCAAACCTGCAATACCTAATAAACAACGAATCTGATAAAGAAGAGGAATTTCGAATAAATTGCATGTTGTATGATTAGACATAAGCCTGTTTAGTTTGCGTTTAAAACAATTCAGTGACAACGATTAATCAGCTATGTTAGAGTCAAGGCTATTCCAGAATGTCGGACCTGTATGTACTATTGCTTTAAGAGCAAATGCAGTTCTTACGGGGGAAAATAGAATGAATTTTCCTGTCCTGTAGGGAAGGAATGTATAAATTCATGTTTTTTTAAAACAAACATTTCGTTAACTGGTATATAAACATCCCAAGGGAGTAAGAATATATATATCAAAAATCTTAGTAGGTTATTACTCTTGTAAAGGGGGCTTGTCGGTGCTAAAATTGTACAATATTTATTGATAATCCTTATAGCCCGCTTTTGTATTCTTAAGATAGACTTCATGCGTATTTTGGAACAATGCCCCCAGGCCAGTATGCTTTAATGGAGATACGGAGGTAATAAAGTCGAATGTAAAGTGCGTATGGGGAAGACAGGCTTAATAATAAGCTTCTGTATAATACCCAAATTTCTTGACAGTAACTTACATAGATGATTTGTTTGTTCCTGCTAAGATGATTTACAATCAATTAAAAGGCCAAGAAATTTAACTGAATCTGTCTGTTGCAAGTTTACCCCTTTGATTGATATTGAGCCAGGTAAACAAGTTATTGTATTAAAAAACACCATGAATAGTTTTGTTTAGATTTAGAGATAATTTGTTGCTTTGAATCCAATCATTAACGTGATTCAACTTAGAATTAAGCATATCAAGTAACTCAGTAGGATTTTGGTGGATCAAAAAAAAAAGACAAAGACTGGAATTGTCAGCAAACAAGAGGAAAGAAAGGAGCGCGGACAACCTGGGCAATTCATTTATGAACACAATAAAAAGAATCCTTATGACCTTGCATAATAAGAATACAGGCATATCATTTTTCCCTTACTATATTATGTTTTTACTCTGGATAAATGTGCGGAAAAAGATGGAAAATGAGATTATGTAATCCTTGAATGGATTGTTGTCTGTAAAAAAAAAAAAAAAAAAAAAAAAAAAGGTTGTTTGGCGAAAAAAAGAACCCAGAGAGAGAGAGGGAGAGAGAGATGAGAGGAGAGTCAGGAGTATGAAAGCAAGATAGGAAGAGTGTAAAAGGAATACTATGATCTTTAACCAGAGGAGAGTCAGGAGTATGAAAGTACGATAGGAAGAGTGTAAAAGGAATACTATGATCTTTAACCAGAGGAGAGTCAGGAGTATGAAAGTACGATAGGAAGAGTGTAAAAGGAATACTCTGATCTTTAACCAGAGGAGAGTCAGGAGTATGAAAGTACGATTAGGAAGAGTGTAAAAGGAATACTACTCCTCCATTCCTCTCCTTCTCGGTTCGCAACAGTCCTTTACATAAGCATTAAAGGCATAATTTTACCATTTGCAGATGAAACAAAAACCCATCATTAGTCACAATGTTAGTACTTTGAAATAGTTCTGAAATATGAGTTAGGGATAGAAACAACCACTGTAAAAATTCAAATCGGTAAAATCGATGTTAAGTATTGTTAAATATACAAAATTTGAACAATGGCTATAATAAAAATGTTTCCAGACTAACCGTCTACAGTTACGGTTTATTGAGAAAAAAATACAGATATCTCCTTATATCTTAGGCTTTATCGCGAAAATTCTATACAATGAGATGTTTTGTGGTACAACAGACATATAAGTCATATGCATTAAATTGCATGTCTTGAAATTTTTTAAAACACTGTTCCCAAACGTAAACAGGACCATTAACTCATCACACAGTGTTACCCCAAACTTCTCTTCCTCATGTACATCACCAAGCAAACTTTCCAACAACACAAAAGAAAAATAACTTGTGTGTTTCTTATGTTTATGTGCCTTTGACATCATCTGGTTTACCGCAGCTGTAAAAACTTAGACGGATTGTCTGATACTTCGGGGCAGTGCGAGGAAGGTATTCGTTATTCTCCATGCGCTTTAAAGCTCATATTGGTTAAAAAAAAATTAAAGAAAAAAAATCCGCATTCATGAAGATTTGCCCCTGCAAAAATAAAAGGAAAGAAAAAAAAAAACGTCAAACGTCTGGCAAAAATAATAGTTACACGGACCAAAAAATAAATCAATCAATAAAAGAGTTCAAGAAATCTTTCCTAGACATCGAAAACGGATCTACTCCGAAGAACTTCCTTTGCTTTACGAGACCATTGAATAAGCAAGGGTATTACATTTTTGAGAACTCTTTAAAAAAAATAATCTGAACTGCAAATACAGAAAAAAAAAAGATAAAATGGTACGATGATCCGGCAACGCACACGAACAATATCTGTGGAGGAACTGTACGTCTGGGTTTTCGGCCTTCATGGGTGTGAATCAATCAATCAAACAAACAAACAAAAAACTCAATTTCTTCGCCGACGTGCGATTGAAAAGCTCGGTCTTGACCCCTAAAAAGCGGACATCGATCGATTCGAGTAGGTAAACTGTAGGAGGTAAACCGTAGGAGTTAGAGGGAAACAACACAAGCCTAGGTCGAGTCTAACCTCTGCGATGTCGTGATTTTTTTTTTCCTGCAAGAGAAGGTCAAGCCCACTGACTGACGTAATGTTCGTGCTGCATCAAGCATATTCACAGCTCTTTTCGCACTTCTTTCAAAAGACATCTTAAAACCTTTGTCATTCTTCTCTTAGATAGTCGCCGCATAAACATGGCTTTCATTTATTGCTGTTTTTTTTTGTTTCGTATGTATTTTTGTATACCTTTTCCGATGTATCCTGTAATGTTTAGCCAAGTCCTGTTGATTGCGTAATTTGTGTTTATGTTTGTAAACACATAAGGCATCTGAAAAGAGTAAAATAAATGAAAATCGTTTTTGTTTGACTGGTGCATGATTTATCTTTATTGTCTTCTGACTTATTTGTGGTCTGTATTTACTTGTAAGTGGTCTTTGGTCTCACTCGTTCTCAAACTATATAAGCCTTCTGTCCAGTACCTAAATTAACTACATGATCTTTCAATAGCATTAAAAGGATTTCTCACTACTACCGAAATTACTAACCATGTTTTTTTCTCTCAGGTTAATTCACTATAGTATAAACTAGGTCGCCTGACATAGTAAATTAAAAACTATTTTTTTCCTACTGATTGCGTAACAATTATAATCTATGGTCTCTTAACTAAATTTAGTTCGGGAGTTATACATGAACCTGTGACTGTCGTTAGATACCTAGGTCGCCTGACATAGTAAATTAAAAACTTTTTTTTTCCTACTGATTGCGTAACAATTATAATCTATGGTCTCTTAACTAAATTTAGTTCGGGAGTTATACATGAACCTGTGACTGTCGTTAGATACATCCATGTCTGCTAACTGGTTTATGAATTATCTGTATGGTTTTAGAGACATAAAATGGATTAAAAATCATCATCACACGCGCGAATGCCTCTATCAAAATAAATGCCCAAGGCAGCTGCGGCATGGATTATATTTTGTTTCAAGTATTGATTTTCTTTCATAAAAGCATGTTTCAATAGGCAGTGCTTTATTTTCCCAATTGTTTATGCGGCTTCTCTGTTAACAATTCTAACTAATCTAATGGGTCATTATTAAAACTCCATTCACAGAGATTCGAAAGATTCAAATTTTGAAAACACGCTCACGATGAATCTCAAAATTTCAAAATTGCCCATTGAACGCAAGAGAAAAAGTCATAAAAATGTATTTCTGAAATTTATGCCACTTGAAAGCCGATATAATTCCCAATTATTATTCATATATAAGTAGACATGGTAGTCGCATAATGATAAAATAATGATAAGTTCACGTTTTATTGCACAGCCAGCAATGCAAAACATGAAATCCTGCCTGATCCGTTCTAATGATAGAGATAACTCACGCCAAAATATGTCAAATGTTCAGTTATTCCTCAAGTAATATTCCTGAAATTCTTGCCACTTGACAGAGGCTGCAGAAGACATGTTAGTCGCACCTGTTTCAAAACTTGTATTATACTACCACAAACCAATCATTAATATCCACACGCTTACTCGGGCAGTTTGGCGTTCCATTGCAAAACGAACAATGTAAAATATGAAATCGTGTCTGATCTGTTCTCGTGATAATGACGATTCAAGCCAAAAATATGTTCATGTGTATATCAGTTTTCATTGGGAACAGAAGCACATATGATCTATCAAAACTGAACCTTAATCTGTCATTGTTGGTTTAGTTATAGTGAGCTCGGATTAAAAGGTCTTTGACAAAAAAAAAAAAAAAAACAACTAGTTGATCCGTGATTTCTGAACCCAATATCCCACTGAAATCATTTATGAACCTCAGTTAATTCATCATTCGGGAGTGAAACGGAGGCTGAAAAGTAAAATAATGACAGAGCTTATCCCCAGAAGTGACTTAAGAATATCTTTTAATCCAACGCTTACACAATAACCTAAAGTCATTTTCGTTTGTTTAGGAATGTAATAGAACCATAAAAGTCATTGTTTACGGGAAGTGCTATTTCATGTAAGTACATAGAAGATACTTTGTATGTTGCATTGTATTTGTGTTAACATGTTTTTGATATTTGCAACTTTCAAAATTTAGATCGATTATCTGACAAATCGTTACAGTAATAAATGCTTATGGGCAATATTGGATCGTCACAGTGCACTTTCAGGCTTACGTTGACCAAAAAAAAAAAAAGAAAAGAAAAGAACATTCTTTTTTATACTCGTCTAGATGATATGAAAGCGCCAAATCTTTACAAGAGAGAAAAAAAAAGGTTCATGAAATCTTTTCTGGATGTCGAATATGAATCAGTACTTAGATTCTAAGTACAGAAAGTAGTTCTTCTAAAAAAAGAAAAAAAGAAACTTTCTCGTTACAACACCAGTGGATGAGAAGGTCACATTTAAAATCATAATAGAAATTACGAACTTCTCAAAAAAGTGTGAGACCCTGTCATCAGAACAAATATACGAAAGGAGGTGATGAAGATACAATGGTAGGAAAGGAGATGTTGAAAGTACAATGGTCCGGCGGATCCGGCGACACGTACGAACATTGTCTGATGGGAAAATACGTCTTGGTTTTTCGGTGTCCATTGTATGAATCGAACGACGTGCGAATGAATAGCTCCATCTTGATCCCCATAGGAAGAGGACATCGATCGATATGAGTAGATAAACCGTAGGAGGTAAAGGGAAACAACACAAGTCTAGGTCAAGGCCGACTGTCGTCGCTGCCGTGTTTTTTTTTCTTTTGTTAGTTTGTTTTTTGTGGGTTGTTTTTTTTCTAAGAGGAAGAGTCAAGACCACTGGCTGACATAAGTTCTGTTTTCCACTAAGCATCATAACTCTTTTTATTTTTTTCGCTGCGTTCAAAAGACACAGTCAAACTTTTATATTATGACATAACTTTTCTATAAGATGATGGCCGCGTAAACTTATTTCGCCTAGTTCTGTTTTTTTTAATGCTATTTTGGCTCGTTTGCATGTTTGTATAATTCGTGAGATATACTTTGTTCTGTTCATAACGTGAATGGCCACGCAAACATGTTTTCTGTCATTTCTATTTTTTGTTGTATTGTGGTTTGTTTGCATGTTTGTACAATTCCTTTTCCTTCCTTCCTTTTTGTATATCCAGTTATGTTTATTGCCATAATTCCCATCGTTTTCTTTTCTTTTTCTTTTTAATCATTCATTGAATTATATGTGATAGATCACGGATCATCTTCTGATTCTGTTTTTGTGCAAATCCTTTATTCATCTATCTATTTATTTATTTCAAGTGATCAAAAATAGACGTGAATAGATGAGATTAAATATCAGTCGCATCATATTCGTTTTACATGTTTTTCGTTGGAGATATTTTTTTATTATATATTATTTTGTAGACGTGGATGCTCTTGACGTAGTCCAGTATGGATCGCCCCTTACCACCATTGTGTCTCCTAATTACCCTTTCGAGTACCATCCAAATGATGAAAGGGAATGGAGAATTGAAACAATGCAGGG
Source organism: Diadema setosum (assembly GCA_033980235.1). NCBI lineage: Eukaryota > Metazoa > Echinodermata > Echinoidea > Diadematoida > Diadematidae > Diadema > Diadema setosum. The sequence continues at coordinate 55,914 of CM067074.1, read as the reverse complement.
CGAAATGGTAAGCTGTATCTTTCATTATATTTTTAATAATGCTCATTATTATTGTGTTGTTGTCTAGAAAACTGTAATTCATAGTCATGGTTATTGTTGAGATCATATAATTTATGTCAGACATATTTGGCAGTGAATCTACTTCCTCTGTCGAATTTGTTTGTTTGTTATTTGTTCTTTTAATAGTGTATGTGTGTATTTGTGTGAGAAATGCTACAGCTCCAGTTTGACGATTGACTGACTCGCTAACAAAAAGAACATCATAAGTTATAACTAAAGAAGGTCTCTGAAATAGAAGACTTAATATGATTTTACAAAACGTTGGTCACAATGACGCAATGCAAATACGCAAATCAGATATGAAGCTGATGTAATCGCCTCATTAGCCTTTCATTGACCTACACACAAATCGTCAATGGCTTGAACTTTTCTTTGAACATTGTTGAATAAAATCGGATTCTAACGCCCATAGTAGCACCCATGGTATGAATGACGAATTTTGATGCTTGCATAGTTGCTAAATTGACAAGTAAGACCCTGATTTGGATGTTGTAATAATAATAAGATAAAATGAAGGTTGCGGCTGATGTCATAACTTTGTCTGCCATGAGCATGCTAATGTACGATGCATATTACTGTGTCAAGAATTCTTTGATATTGCTTTATATCGTTCTTATAAAACTTCAACCATTCCGTTGTTTGATATGACTCCAGTTATATACCAGCTTGAACAGAAGGAGATTTTATTTTCATGGATTTTCAACGATTATCAATCGCTTCTTATAATGAAAAAAAAAACAAAAAAAAAAAAAAACGAGCATACTCACCGGAAAGCTAATATGTACTGGTATAACAGGGGAATAGTGGAAAAAGCTCTAGAATCTCGTATTCTATTCAATTTCAAATCCGGCCAAGGACATACATCCTTAGATGAAATGTTGCGACACGGATTGTCGCCCCTACACGGATTGTCGCCTCCTGCTCGGGGCGACAATCCGTGACGGGCGTTGGCGGCACGGATTGTCGCCCCCTACACGGATTGTCGCCTGGCGACAATCCGTGTAGGGGGCTCGCGGCACGGATTGTCGCCCGCCCTCGAAGCACATTTTGCTGGGTAATATCGTTCTGGACATAATCATTGAAATACTAACAGATAACTTACATGGCTACATCCATGCAAACATGCCATGTAAAAAGTCATGGTGAGGTTTCAAGGAAGTGTGTATGTGCGCATGCACATGATAATTTAGTGTCCGTTTGTGCGTGTGCGTGTGTGTGTGTGTGTGTGTGTGATGGAAGAATGTGTTTATTATGTCAGGGTTTTTTTTTTAGCTGCGCGGGGGGAGGGATACCTAGTAAGCTGTTGCTGGCATAGACATTGATATTGATTTTATCAGCAGCTTTGAATTTGATGAGTTTGTTTGGCAGATTTGTATATGAATTCGGAGTGGAGCTTGCGGTCGGGCGGATGCTGCTTTTCTGCATACGGTCCATTATGTCTTATTTATCAACATTGGGAAATCGTTTCATCAGGAAGGATGTGGTATCGGTTCGGGTGTGCGTCGGTATGTGGGAAGGGGGTTACATTTCGTTATTGCAAAAGTTTGTTATTCTGAAGGCTCATTTGTCCGAAGGGTCATTATTCCGAAGGTTCGTAAGCATACAGGCACACGTATACACACAGACAAACAAACCACTACCACTATGCAACCACCACACATGCACAGTTTCTACATATTGTATTATTATACTCCAAACACACACACACAAACACACACACACACACACACACACAACAAATCATACACATCACATATCATGCAGCTCACAATACACACACACACACGCATAACTTACCAGTCATACCCATCCCACCAAAGCTTAACAACGGAGGAACCACCCCGAGCCCGGGGCGACAATCCGTGACGGGGCGACAATCCGTGTCGCAACAAATTTTTTGCCAATACGGATTGTCGCCTTCGAGGTCAAAAACTGGGAACTGCACAAGCGTCACGGATTGTCGCCAGGCGACAATCCGTGTAGGGGGCGACAATCCGTGCCGCCAGCGCCCGTCACGGATTGTCGCCCCGAGCAGGAGGCGACAATCCGTGTAGGGGCGACAATCCGTGTCGCAACATGAAAAGCTGTAGATGTTGACCTTGACCTAAGAGTAACGTTGATACCATGCTATGATTTATTTAGTTACAACGTCGGCATATTTATGTATAAATTTTCTGCCAAGGAGTTACCGGATGTTTTCACTCGCATGTTCAGGAAAAACTATTTGATTCATAGTTATCCTACCCGCCAAAGTGACGCATTTCACCTTCCACGTACTCGAACAATTTTCGCTAAAAAAACGATAATGTATACGGGCCCCAGATATTGGAATGACCTCTCCCCCGAAATAACAAGCTGCTTGTCTTTATATTCCTTTAAACGCAAATTAAAAGAGTCTTTATTGAGTGCATATCTTGCAGAAACTGAATTGTAAAATCTTATGTAATATTGTGGTATGTTATTGTCCGATCAAACATTCTTGTCAACACGCTGCAGATTCCATTTTAGGTCTTGCTGTCAGACTCTCCGAATTCATCATTATCAATTCCACATTCTACTTCGCTTCCCTCTCCTCCTCTTTCCCTCTTTCTCTCTCTAGCTTTCTATACAGAGCTTGACGGCGGACACCAAGGCCCGAATTCACGAAGGTGGTACAAATGAAACCATGGTTTAAACCATGGACAAAAACCATGGAGCGCCAAGTGTTGCACGGAATATTTCGTTACGAAATTGATCATTTCGTCGACAAAATGACCGTTTCGTTAACGAAATTATCATTTCGTGGACGAAATGTTCATCTAGTTACAAAATGTTGACATTTCTTAACAAAATAATAATTTCTTCGACGAAATGACTGATTTCGTGACGAAATATTCCGTGCGACACTTGGCGCTCCATGGTTTTTGTCCATGGTTTAGACCATGGTTTCACTTGTACCACCTTCGTGAATTCGGGCCCAAATGGCTTGATAGCTGTACATAATCATGTTACTTTTTGTGTCTTACTGATCATATCCTGGCGATAACTTTAATCCAACAACAGTTTATAGTGTACATTATGTATATACCTAAGTAGGCTTCATGATTATGCAAATCATGTTGTCCTCCTGAAACCAATGATATCTCGGTCACAGTAATAGTTCACATTTTAGTTTTTTGTATTTTTTTTTTCTTATTTGGCACTCTTACATCATCTGGTCTTATCTACTATCCGTTCTCCGTTTCTTTTTTACAAACACTGATTACTCGGGGCTTACAGCCAAACAAGCTTGCTTTCATGTAGGTCCCGCCATACTTTTCTTTGATCAACCCCATCTCGATTTCGAATTTGACCAGTTATTACATATAATTACTGTGTTATCACCATGTATATTGTTGTGTTTTGCACATTGTTTACAAGGTGAAAGAACTTGTTTGATTTCTGTTATAATGTCCACAAATGAGAAGTATGGAAATAAAATGAATTGAAATTGAATTGAATGATTTAACCACATGAATGGCAGCATTACGCTCAGAGATACAGCAGAGGTATCCCATAATTAATGTCTATTTCCTCTGATCACCAATGTAACACTTACAACGGAGGATTACCAATGAAAATACCACATGGCATATAATGCTAATGATATAATTGCTATCAATATCACAACAACTTGTATGGAAAAAAATCAGAGAGATTTTTATAACGTTGACAAGTAGCTTTGATTTTTTATTTATCTATTTATTTATTTATTTTTTATTTTTTGCCTGAAGGATACAAACTAATTGATGAGAAAATATAAATATCTTTCCAGGGTATTCTTTGATAGTCTTTGGTAAGTCGATTCAGGTTTAATCTCTGATGCCTGTATTAATATTCCAATGTGATGTGTTTTAATAGCTCTTTTTGTTTCCATTTGTTCATATTTTTTTGTTTTGTTTTGTTCAGGCGTTGATAACAGTGAGAGATATAAGAGTAGAGAAGAACCTCGACACTCTAACGATCACGCATGCTCCCCTTACCCATGGCGCTGGCACATCTGTCTTCACGCTGACTAGTTCTAATGTGACGTCATTTCTCCTTCCCGCTGGCGTCATCACTGTACGTTTCTGCAGTGATGTCATGGAAAATTTGCCAGGATTTGCACTCGACGTAGAAAGCCTTATGGTGGAAAGTAAGTTTTGTTTATTTCAAAATCCATGAAAAAGGCTATGGGAGAGATTTGTATGGTTCATACAAAGGAATTTCATGACTGTTTTGTTTTCAGTTTGGTTAATTCAAATAACGCCATTTAAAATTCCGAGCACATTTTACAATAACTATTGACTCAGAGTCTGCATTGCCATAGTCTGCGCTATAATACCATCTCAAACTTTAACCTTCATTAGTGGAGATAAATAAGCTTATAACTAGATGCATATATATGTGTATATATATATATATATATATATATATATATATATATATATATACGTGTGTGTGTGTGTGTGTGTGTATTATGTATATATATATATATATATATATATATATATACCGGGTGTCCCCCAAAAAAGCGGAACGGTGGATTTTCAGTACCTTGCGTTTTAAAAGTGATATATTTTTTGACATCATTAGAAAGAGCATCTTCCGCAGAAGACAATGATACCAAAATCATTAAATTTTGTTCAGCACTTTTTTTTTCTACGCCAATTTCTGTAATTTTTTCTGTCATTTTCAAATTTCGCCGGATTTTTGCGACTTATGAGATAATAATTTGAGCGCGACACGCGATCCATACGGTGAATATTGCGTAAGCTCGGTGATCCATGTCAACAAACGATACAGCTTTCACAATGGGCGCGGGCCAGGAAAAAAAACAGTGTGTGTGTGTGTGTGTGTGTGTGTGTGTGTGTGTCTGTGTGTGTCTGTGTGTGTGCGCGCGACCAATGTGAAAGCTGTATCTTTTGTTGACATGTGGATCAACGAGCTTACACAATTCACCGTATGGATCGCTCGTCGCACCCTAATTATTATCTCATAATCCGGCGAAATTTGAAAATAACTGTCTTTACAGAAATTGGCGTAGAATGAAGAGTACTGAACCAAATTTACTTATTTTGGTATCATTGTCTTCTGCGGACAATGCTCTTTCTAATGACGTCAAGAAATATACAACTTTTAGAACGCAAGGTACTGAAAATCCACCGTTCCGGTTTTTTGGGGACACCCGGTATATACACATATGCATGTGTGTGTGTGTGTGTGTGTTTGTGTATGTGTGTGCGTAGTACACAGTAATACGCATTTGTATCACGCCGTTAGGTAAAAAAGTCGTTCAGAATATATTTTGCATGTAGTTACATAAAGCAGTAGCGAAATAGTAGAAGCTGAGAAATTTGAAGAACTATCGAATTAAGCCAAGTTTTTGCAAAAGAACACATACACACACATAATTTAAATATTGTATCATCGAGCAAGAGGTTATAATGCTGAATTTTCGTGTAGTTTATAAATCAATTTGATTTCAGTAATGTCTCTATAAACGCAGTACCGGTATAGCCATTGACCCATAAGTCCACACACAAGGACAATCTTTTCTTTAATATTTTTACTTTTAACATATCAGGATTCTCTGTTTGTAGTAGTGCTTTTGAAGAGGGCGTGGCGAGCAAGCTTATACACGCAGACTCTTATTCATCGTGATAACTGGATACCAAGATGTAACACAAAATGACGCGATTATGGAAGCATAATTTTATTGCCATAAAGGGAGAGGTACTGGACGATATGAAAACGGGTGTGATTTTTTTTTTTCTGTTGTTGTATACTAAACAGATACCCTAGGCCAAAACGATAGTGATGTCAATATGATTCGTGACGGGATACCAGATTTTAAATGTGACTCAGGAATGCAGTTCATCCGACAAGTGGCAAGGTGCGATCATGTCGCTGACTGCCATGACTTCTCTGACGAGATTGGTTGCGATGGTTAGTATATGACATGAACTCCAATGGGATGGTTAGTATCTTATTCTAGCTTCAATCCTCGGAGATGGACGCTAAATGTACTTTCTAAAACTTAGTATCACTCTACATTTATTTCACCTCCTTACAAACAAGGTTAATTACATTATAATTACATGATCGTAATCAATTCGCTACAAAACATGCAAAATGGGCTTGATTCGACATCTCAGTCAAGATTTATTTTTCAATCTAATCGACTCTTGGATACATTTAAACGCAAGGCAAAATATTTGTTACATTGACCTACAGGCAATGACAGGCTGGTTGTTTTTTTTTTTTTCTTGTGCTTGCGATTTTGTTTCATATTTGTTCGTTTTTAATTACGATTTGTTGTGGAAGCTAAGTGTATCCATTAACTACAGCGATTAAAGGAAAATTTGCTATGCGATTTGATAATATACATCTATATTCGGTCTCACAAATAATTGTTTATGCTCAGTCAAATTTTGGCACCCTTTTCCATTATTCTTCTCATAATATAGATTGTGATCATAGCCACTGGCATTGTGAAGGAACAGACATCTGCCTTCAGTCTGATGTTCGTTGTAATGGATGGATAGACTGCCCTCTAGCGGATGACGAGGCAAATTGTGGTAGGACATCTTTTAAAGAGAAATCTAAGCTGTATTTTTTTTTTTGCGTTTAGATGAAATCTTGCACATACATTCATTTCCTATACTACTATAGAGTTGTCATGAAATGGTGCTTTAGGTAAACAAGACATTTTGAAAGCACAGCGGTCACATAGCACTTCATTATACTTTGTTACCTCGTCTGCTGATTTCAGGATTCTCTAACTGTTTTTTTCTTTTGGTGTTTTTGATACCTTGATCTGATTTTAAGTATGTCAACTCTGTCCATTCTGCTACTTGCTAAATCTATCGCTCTACATTCTATGGATATCACCACTCCATCTTTTTCTGAGTGTCTAATTGCTTTGCAAATTGCTCACTGTGGTTGGAAGGTTGAACATAATTATTTCACCATGACACGTGAAGTTGAAAAATAAGAGCAAAATGTAAGAGAATTGATGATGAATATTCTGGCTCATACAGTGTGTTCATCTACAGGGAAAACATTCTGAAACTGTCTGTCACACTTTAATTCTTTCCTTGATCGAATACTCTGCTACTGTGTTAGATATAATTATCAGACCTCTTGTACTCTGGGAAGATACAGACGTCACGCAGTATGAATGAAGGGCTATATCGTAAATTCAGTGTAATTGTTCAATGTCTGTACCTTTCCTGCATGTCTGATAAAAAGGCCTTATTATATGCTATATCGAATCATGCTTAAGGAATAAATTACCCTTGTCCTTACCCTTTGTTAATCGATGGTAGATACAGCTCGCTGCCCTGCTGGGTGTCAGTGCGGCTCGGCTCCCTACGACTATGCCAAAAACCCAACGATTACTCCATGTCTCCGTGATCTCAACTGGGCACCGTACTGGGCAAATTGTTCACGGAGGGACGGGTGGACGGAGCAAGACGGTAGACTATTGTCATCTAAAACGAACATACTGTAAGTTTGCAATCTGCAAATCATTTGTCTTTTACTGATTTACTAAATCACTACTCGGTTCTGAAATTCATGAAAGCGAATCTTTCACGTATTATTGACCAAAAGCCACCCCGACTTATGACTATGTTTTTTCCATCTTTATCACATCCTGTTATCTTCTATACGACACGACTGAGCTATAATCTCTACGTAAATCAATTTCACAGCTGTCTAACACATAGAGACATCATTTGATGCCTCTTTTTTGGTGGAAAAAGAAATTAGACTTATTTCTGGTTGGCCATAGCACAATGGACCATTAATTTTTAGTTTATATAACATAAAGGCTTTTAAACAGTTACTGTTGCAACGATGCATCCAGATATAGTGCAGAATATACTTGAAGCATTAGTCAACTTCATTTTTTTCTACCAGCTGTGAAGATATGAAAATTACACATGGCAGTAAAACAACGACAATAAAACCTACAAAAGCAATGAAATAATTTTTTTTTTTTTTTTTTTTTTTTTTTTTTTTTTTTACAGCGGTAGGAGTCCTTAGGATTTCTTTAAATGTAATGACGTACATTACTGGTCAATCACCATTTTCTTTACTATCAATCAATGTGTATTTTTTATTAGACTTCTGGATTACACACCAGCTCAAGACTTGCCACCAGGTACTTTTCGTGGACTGGACCAATTACAAACTTTGTGAGTGATATTGCCATTTGGTTACATCAGGAAGAGTACAACAAATCTACATTACTAACCTCTTGAATGATATATGGGGGTTACTGGCACAGAGCTGGAATAGTTCAAGAGTTAATCTCTCGAACTGGAGATTAAGGACCTCAATCAATAATACCCTTTCGGATGAAAGATTATTAATCAGAGGAGTGCCACAAAGAACCTTGATAGGACCGTTGTTGTTTAGTATATTTATCAATGATATCAATTCCGGTTTTTCTGACTGCAGGGCCCATTTATACGCCGATGACCATGACACGGTCATCTATTACTCACATAAAAACCCGAAAGTTGCGGAAAATGTTTCGCAAAAAGAGTTCATATATGTATGGATACATGGATGGCTATTGTTACTTGGTACAAATAATATTTTAAAAAAGCAAGAGAATTTGAACTTAGGAGAAAACAATTACCTCAGGTGAATAGTTTTAAATATCTGGAAATTATTGTAGATGATAAGTTACTGTGGGATGTCCACATCGAATAACTATGTAACAAGTTAAGTAAAATGATTAGTTATATGGGTCGTGTAAGACAATTTGTTAATATGACTGAATTGAAATTGATATATTATTCTACTGTGTTACGTCATTTTGATTACGGTGATGTAGTATGGCAATCCGCCAACGGTAACTGTCTTTCACAACTTCAGAAGATAAAATAGATAGAAAATAGAGCCGGGAGATTAATTTTGAAGGTTAACCCTTATTCCTATATTACTACCAGTGATGTTCATTATACCTTAGGGTGGAATACAGTAACCAAAAAGACAAAAAAAAAATCATCTGTTTTCATTCATGTATAAGATTATGAATGACATGGCCCCCGAATATTTAAGAAAGATATGTTTAAGTACAAGACATCACCATACTTTCTCCGTAATCAAAACGATTTACAGTTACCACAGCCTAAATCTAATAATTGTAAGAGATCATTTTCATACAGAGCTGCAGCAGCGTATAATAACAGACCTAATGATTTACGTCAACTCTCCTCTTTATCCATTCAATTAAGTTCAATTTAGACAGAACCGAAGATCCTTTCCACTTGATTTTTTTTAATGTTATGAACAATATGCAATAATATGGTATATATGTAGCCACAATGTACCGTTCTATTTGTGTTTGTGTTATATTTTATTCTATTATCAGTCCCTGATTGCGTGAAATTTTTTGTGAACAGGCCAAGGGCCCCATGGAAGACCAGAAGTGACTATCATTGTCACTACTGATAATGGGCTACCCTCCGTATGTTTTTCTTTTCTTGACCTTTATGTATGGAATATGTCGATTTTTAGTACGAAAATAAAACAAATAAACAAACAATATTAATTTTGAGAGAACAGACAATACTGTAGCTTAGTCTCATTGAGGACGTTTGCATCAGGTAGGGACAACTGTGATGTGATGCTTCAGTAGCATAACAAGACTAGAGGAAAGCAAAATATCAATGTTGGAGACACGCTTTGAAAGATGGATGAAGTATAGGGCTGTACATACATATTATCTCATATTATCTGCAAAATAGTCATACTAGCTCGCATTTCAATTAAAATCACACAGAATTAAATTTGATGCTTTTCCGTGATTCAGATGTCTATGAATTCCTGAGTTCTGGACTCATTTGCATCCTCTCAGGTATCTTCAGTATTGTCAGGTTATGCGCCTCAGGCCTGGGGTCTTCGATGGACTTTTTCGCCTACAAATGTTGTGAGTTCTTTTTTTTTTTATTGTATATGAGATTTTTTTTTTTTCAAATAAGAATTGCATCTCGACATTTGTTCAGAAGAAATATTGAACAGAGTGATCATATTCAATTAATGCCATAAGAACTTCTACATGAACATAAAGAAAAGGTGGTTGCTATTGCTGATTATTGGTCATTTCGAGAGTATATCAAGTATTTAGTCTTTTTGGGCGCTTAGAAACACCAGTATAAAGCGCCTTATAAATGCAATTATTTTTATTATTATTGTTATTATTATTATTATTATTATTATTATTATTACTGTTGTTGTTGTTGTTGTTGTTATCATTTGCTTCTTCAGTTTGGATTATGACAGAGTGGAACGGTGAAATGTATTGTTCATATCTGCACGTTTTCCTCATAATACGAAATTGTCCATACGTTCTTAAAAACATTTCTTTTTTTTTCAAAGATACCAAAGACTCTAACTTAATATTCGCTTGTGCACTACCCTGTTCCATGCAGGAATATGCAGAATAACAGTGTAACCTATTTGGAGAGTGGAACCTTCCGTGGACTCTACCACCTGAAATTCCTGTAAGTGACGTGGTGTAATAGCAATTAAATGTAAAGGAATTAGACCTCTGCATTATACATACATGATATCACTCTTATTACCAACATTGTCATTATCATGACCTCCATCATTTGGACACCTGCTGAACCCATGGCTTGACCTACTAAATAATGCTTCTGACAATTGGCAAATACAAACCTTTTGATTTCACAAAGCAGGTACAGCAAGACGTTTGAAACGTCACCCATCTTTTTTCCCCTTCTTTAATTGGCTTGTATGAATTTAATTTTCGTTAATTTTTGTCTTTAGAAAGTCTTATCAACCTCGTAATTTTCCTTTTTGCTGTGATGATTCCTGTCATATCGCAGATGGCTTGGAGACAATGACGTCATAAGGCTTGACGATGGATGTTTCCGAGACCTTCGGAGTCTTACCTTTCTGTAAGGGTTATTATTGTTCAGATATGTTAAGTATACATTGTACGAAGTCTATGTCTCAGGTCATATCTGTCATTTTACCCTGATTTACTAAAATATCTATGTTTTCACTAGTATTGACTTTATTGATATTTAATAATAATAACTATATTGCTGTAGAAGAACACACCCAAAAAAGAGTTGTCATTCTTCATTTGTGATGGCCTCTTACTTATGTAAGTCTCGTGTACGCCCCCATCATATGCTTTCATGTATACCTATACATTGTGAAATGACCTCCTCATAACTTCACAGAATGTATGCAAAGAATTTGTATAACTTGTAACTTCCGATGCATTTTGTGGTTACAGAGACCTTGGAGGAAACCCATTGACTGAACTCAAAGAGAATCAATTTGCAGATCTTGGAGGTTCATTAGAACGAATGTGAGTATTATGATCAGGCTGCAGTACGCTTGTTCCATATTGACGATTTCGACTGTACATGGTTCGAAATGTATAATAGACCATGTGTAACGTTGTAGGAGATTTTTTTTTTTTTCAAATTTAGATTGTCTGTTATGATGATACTCAATATTGAGACAAATTTACACACACGCGCGCATGGTTAATTCATGTTTGATTCACGGAGAGGCAAATCTATTTGAAGAATGAACAACTGCTTTGAAAGCGAATGCGCTTTCGTAAACATGAGATATTTAGATCCATTAGCGCAACAAATTAAATTGTAACTTTGAGAGCTTGATGTTATTGATGGGAAAATAATATATATTTTTTTGCCTCTATATAGAGATGTGCTGCCTAGCATAATACACAGCAAACCTATTAGCATAGATGCAATTACATATAAAGGTGGTGATGCAAACACCTTTCCTAGGATCACACATTGTCGGAGTCGATCATCATTATTCCTAAATTTTATAAAACAGAGGAGAAATCAACGCTTAAAACATTCTTGTAGGTAAGCTCAGTGTGCTCACAGTTTAAAGATTACGGTTTATCATCGCATATACGAACTGCTCAAACCATCTCCATGCAATACAAGTTGTTTTTATTTTTAAGACATTTCTGCATTTACCATGAATGGTGTATATAAAAACGATGAGCTTATGGTCATGTTTTGTTTTCCAGAATTGCGTGATTCTATTACAGGCGCATAGTGCAAGAAGTATTGGTACATCGCTATCATTCTTGTGGTACTCATATTCAGCAACCATTTTATTCCATCAGAACCATAGGAAGCAAACAATTAATTCTTTAGTTTTGCTTTTACAAGCATCTCCGCGGTACCTAATCAAATACATGTTAACTTAAAGAAAGAACCAAACCAAAAAAAGTGTGTACGTTTGTGTGTGCGTGTTTCGAATTTAGAGAGTATACGATACTTAATGAAAGTTAGTTTACAATCATCATTCATTGCTGACAGATTGCTGAAAAACACGAATCTGACCGTCCTCAATGCAACGCTGTTCTCAGGAATTGACACCAGGCTGGTACGATTGTAAGTACCTTTTAAAATGAAGAAAAACAGGACGTCTTTAACAACACCAATCACAAGCATTAATCAGATAGTTTTAATAAAAATGTGGCCTAAAATTGAGTCTAAAGATAACAAAGTAGTAGTCCATCTTAAAGTAACGCCTTAGAACTCAATATCTAAGCCAAATGCGCAGCCCAGCATACCTTCCATTTATTATACTCCAAATGACCCGCTCATTGCGTGCAGAAAACGTGCAAATGCGCACCGTAGTTATGATTAGATTTTTTTTTTCGGGTGTCATCTGGTTAAAGAAATCAAATAGGGCAGGAACTCCCTCCCCCAAAGGTATAGTAAAGTACTCAGTATATAATGATAATATGAACATGGTATATACACACTTTATTTCTGACGGCGAGATTTCGGTGCCGATAGGAAGAGAAGGAAACCGGCTCCTTTTCTCGTATACCATGATGTATACCATTCATCATTATTTATAACCTCTTTCTTGTATAATGGAGTGTAGGTAAATAGGCGTATGGTGGATTAATTGATTAAAAGTCTAATTCAACTAGAAAAATGTCTGATGAAGTTGTGCGGGGAACATTATTTTAGAAAACATGACATCATTCATGTGATTTGAAATTGATAGACGAGTTTGCCTATCGCAAAACTGACCATGGTACAGCAGTCAAACTTTCTTTTTGAACCTCGTAAATTGTACATAGTACAAGATTTAAGCTGGCAGTGTGCAATCAAGTCTATGAACGGATGGGAAGCAGTAAGTGGAATCCACGAGAAAAATGTCAGTGAAAGTTCACACAGTCCTCTCTCATTCATTCTCTTTCATAGTTAATCATATCGCATGACTCTCCTCCCCCAAAGATTGTACTTGATATGTTGGTTTTTTTCTTTCTTGTGCACAGTGACTGTACATTTTGCTCATTTTTTTATTACAGAAATCTCAGAGAAACTAAAGTTCATACCTTGGAAAGAGGGACGTTTCGGAATATGTCTCATCTGGAAGACCTGTAAGTTCCTATTATATTATCATAATCCTATCTCATTTTCTCACAATGCAAGACATCTGCATGTACCATGTTCACAGCATTCCCAAAACAAGCAACGAAACCCAGAAAATATGAAATGTAAAAATAAAGGCACCCCTCAGTACCCCGAATCGTGCAAAAGTTACAACGTAAATAATTGCTCTAGATATTTTAAGTAAAATCCATGCATGAAGCCCATAGGGCTATTTTGGTCCCTTTTTGAGTGTTTTTGAACACATCTATGTCTTGTTTTTGTTTCTGGTCAGTAGTTTGTCTGGGACAAAAAGAAATGTGTTGGTGTAAAGGCAGTGAAATTCTGTGTAAACCTACGTCTTTTTGAATTTCTTGCTATTCTCTAGAATAATATTCGGGAATTGTATCGGAGGAGGGGAACTCAAGTACAGTTCATTTTCGCATTTTCTGGTACTTTGTATCACAAATATCAAGAATGACTACATTATCGGCATGACCAAATAAAACAAAAAATGAAAACACATGGTCATCAGTATTGAGCAAGTATTCTTGTCAAACTTAACTGTCCGACTTTTGTAATTTTCGTTTGTCCGCCTTTATGAACTAAACACTAATTGAACCGGAAAAAAATAGGCCTATAACTGTATTTTGTACTGTAGGCCCTACCGAGTGTTCAGTGATCATTCTTGAAACGCTCATGCACGCGTTTATTCAAACAATTGTATATTTCAGAGTCTTTTCATCGTTTTTAACTACACCGTTGTACCCCGAAGTGTTTGATGGTCTCCAAAGCCTCAAGGCCATGTAAGTTTGGGATTCTGTACTTTTTGTTCCCTTTATAGCAAAGGAACGCTTAATAGCAGAGGAACATAATACGAAACAGATTCTCTTTCGAAGACCTGAATTAGTTATTAATTGGCTTTCTTGTTCACATGTAATACAAAGCACAGCATGTGCGCAACTTATTTCAAATATATTACCACCTCCTCTTATCCTCCGATTTGATAATCAACTCATGCGTCTCCCTATAAAGCTTGAAAAAAGGCTTCAAAGAGGACAGGTTATTGAGTTAAGCAGCAGTGCGTAGCACTGAAATAACCATGGAGTCTTGTAGTCGTCATGAAGGACGTCTAACTTGCTAGGATTCATGCTAGGTTTCTTTACAATTCAATAGAGGTGGTTTCTAACACTTATGAAAACAGCTACTTGACCGAATAGGGAACAACTGCTCTATGTGATGTTTACAGCGCTTGTTGAATGTCGGAGCATTTACGCCTAGTCACAAGTGAATAACGTTTTAGTACATATACAATTCACTGAAGTTGGCGACTGTATTGTGCTTAATTCCCACGCCATGATTCGTCGAAGTTCCTCGGAGTTTTATGAGAATTCTCCTACATTCTTGTTTCCGCCCTGTGCAATTAGGTACGTCTACGATCCAAGGTTATGTTGCCTGGCTCCCAACTCTGCCACCTGTGTCGTGGAGATACCCACCCATCCACTCTTTACCTGCAGAAAGACCTTCCTCCAGAATTCAACCATCAAGACTTTCATTTTCATTCTCGGCATCAGTGCATTGTTTGGCAACGGTATAGTAATCATCATAAGGCTCCAAAGCAAGAGTTCCAGCGACATGGCTCGTGTTCAGTCAACACTAATTACTAATCTAGCGGCGTCCGATTTTCTAATGGGAGTCTACATGTTTATATTGGCTATCATGGACATTTACGTCGGGGATTCCTACTTCTGGGACGGCAGGGCAGAAGAGTGGCGGTCCAGCACACCATGTCAAATATTAGGTTTTATATCAGTGATCAGCAGTGAGGTTTCTGTGTTTATTCTCACTGTGATAAGCGTCGATCGATTCCTCTGCATCATGTTTCCCTTCAGTAGCAATCGCCTGAGACCCATGAGTTGTACCATTGTTGTCACTGCGGTCTGGTTTCTTGCATTTCTCTTGGGAGCAACAAGTATTCTTTTGAACCAATTTGTTCCTGACGCATACAGCCTGAGTGATGTCTGCGTTGGTCTCCCGTTTATCAGGAAACCTATCAATCCTGAACAGCAAGTGGATGAACGAGCCATGGAAACTTACCTGATTCCAGTCTACCAGACTGCTGCTACAGCCTCCGTCTCTACCTGGCGATTTTCTACCGTGCTTTTCCTGGGCATTAATCTGGTTAGTTTCTGTGTCATCGCCCTCGCCTACATCATGATCTTCATAAACGTGCGCTTTGTACGTACCAAGGTCGGCAAGCAAGCCAACCAATCTGCGGGTGAGGTCAAGATGGCGGTTCGGATGTTTCTCATCGTCGGAACTGATTTCTTCTGTTGGATGCCCATCATCATCCTTGGAATCTTGGTCCAAACAGTCGGCATCACGGTGACTCCAGACATCTACGCCTGGCTTGTGGTCTTTGTGTTACCAATCAACTCCTCACTCAACCCTTTCATCTATACCATCGCCCATGTGATCTCGGAGAGAACCAAGAAATAATTTGTATGGTTCTTATGAAAATCGAATATGAAACGGCTGTTTATAGAGTCCCCTTCAAATGTAAACACATAAACAAACACGTGCACTTTATATTACACTTGCTCACTTCTTAAATGTTGATGTGTTGTAGAACGTAGGCCCTATATGATTAGAAATATGCTGCTATGGCAATATCCACGTTAAAACGTGCGTCAGGTGAAAAGTCCACCCATAATTGATGTTGGTCGCATAAAAAACCAAACAAAATCAGTGCAGTTCGCAGCAGAATCCGAAAGTATGATAGGAAATTGCGGATTTGCTCACAGGAATGGGGTGTAGTCTTATGTCGCATCGAATCTACGGGTATTTGGGGCATTCTCAGAGGAAAAAATGCAAATATTTCGTCTACATCACTAGATTAGTCTTACTATGTAGAAGTAGTAATAATGTTTGAGAGGCACAGGTTTTCCTTTCTCTTGCAGACAAATATTCAAGTTTTTTTGTTTTGTTTTTTTTTTTTTTGGGGGGGGGTACTTCATTAAAAACATAGGGAGGTTATTACTGATATGAAGTTACTTTGCAGAGGAAAAAAAAGACAATTCGTTTTAAGATAATGACAGAAGAATGATAAAAAAATATTGTTGATATGTTTAACGAAAGAAAGATAGGTGTTCAATGATATCATGGTCGCCTTGTCTCACTTTATGTAGTTTCGATCGGTATCATTTTTTTTTCGCATACAAATTAGATTCTGAATGATTGGATATATATATTTTTTTTTGAGGGGGGGGGGGCTGTTGATAGAAATAAAACTTATTGTGTTTTATTCAAGAAAATTTTATATTTTCTTCACCATGAATGGGTACAAAATAATGATACATAATGATATTGGAGTTGTAAGTGAAGAGTAACGACCTAAAACCACTCAATTTCTGTCGTTTTACTGTTGCACTTACTAGGGACTGCAATGCCATGACTTTTATCTCCGAGTTTTTGTAGGCGAGTCAACACAAGCCCAGGAAATAGCTAGGAAGGCACATCTTAGGGGACAGGAACAGAGAGATCCAATACGAGTCTCATACTTGTTCTTTTTACTATATTCTGCAAATCAATGTCAAGGAGTACACACCTTGTAACATCGAGTCTTCACTATCATAGAGTAACTGACACGTCAAGAGAAGGAGCACGGTATTTGAATATGATTTTTGAACTCGGTTCCTCGTTCTACAATAGTAGAGTTAGTTTCAGCGTTTACATAAGGCATACTAAGATGTCATGTGTTGTCACATACTGCCAGGGGCTGATCGGGGAATAAGGCGGCGCCTCTTAGCTCATGTTCAAAGTTTTATGTACTCATTCTATGATATCTTTTTGACTCTAGGACACTATCTACTGACGTGGTGCTCACAATGTTGTAATCACTTGCATGGGAGATCTACAAAACAACAAAAGATAAACGGTCATTTTTCAAAAGTTACTGTAGTCATTTTTGGGCCTCTGGAACATTCTTTTTCTGGTAAAATGTTATTAAACGACAGTTATATTATTTTCCATTGTTTGATCCTCCCTATGCCTTATTAATAGTAGATTTTTGTATTTCTCTTTGTGTTCAAACAAGCTTTGTTGTTACATGTTGTTAGCAATATGAGATGTACATTAATTGAGTCGAATTTGAGGTTTGAACATATATATACCCACTACCCCTCTAAATTATGCTCACCTAATCGTAAGAAAAAAAAAATGATAAAAATGAAAGTGTCAAGATAGGTGTGAGGGGGTCTAAGGGTGAATGATAAGAAAACAACAACAGATTTTAAAAATTCACCAGAAATGAAAGTTTACACAGATGAACCTATGGACTTTTTAAAAGTGACGATTTGTTTGTATGTTTGTTTACTTATGCATAACAGAACGTATCATTCACATTTTCACATAAAAGTCAGTCTAAAAATGTAGAAATATTCCCCCCGCAAAAATATCTTGCTCAAAATCTTTTCTTCGAAGGTTTTGCCATTTTGATTAAAGAGGGATCCATTTGTTTGTTTGTTTTTATGTGTACATGCTGAAATGAAGCGTTCAAAATGTACCGATATTCTCCCATTTTCAATTTGACTTGTGTAATTAAAATTATGTCGCATTTTAATATGATGACCACATCTAATAAAACCAACATATTATCAACGTATTCTTTTGCTGATTAACATCAGATAGTTCTTTGTACATTATAGCCAAGTGCACTTTGGCTTAGAGGTTCGATGAGATGAGTGGTTTGAAGAATTGATTGTTATGGCTCAATATTAACTCAATATTTCGTACAATTAAATTAGATTTGTTTCCTTTTTAAACGCATTTAAGATACAGATTATATACAAATGAAAATGAAATTACCCAGTACAAATTAGATGGAACATTCATATAAATAAACGGTAACTGTCTCGATAATACAATAAAGATTGTAGTCAATTAGAAGTAGTATTGATGACCATTATCTTGCAAAGTAAAGTATAAATTTAGTATAAGCTCTATAAGTACCAGCTTATATACATGTATGTAACACATTTAGATTTAAACGCTATGGTATAGACAGTAAATGCTAGACACATCTACCCAAAAATTATGATATCCACCCTAAATGAAATAAGTAAGCCAATTGCAAATGTAACCTATTACATCTTTAAATAGAATGAAACATTCCAACTCCATTTTCACCCCTATATATAAAATGTAATACGTTTCATCACATACGGTAATTTCTATAGATAGCCCTTAAAGTTCAACCATGCTGTACTATTTTTGCCGGTTTCACTTCGTCTTTGATTTCATTGAGCATGGTTTATGCGTATCCATGAGTAATTCAGCTTGTCGTGAACCAAAATAAATAACTGAAACACTCTTTACGTCACGCAGAATTCGGTGCGTGCTAAAATTAGGGACAGTGATAATTCAGACATTACGTTTCTGCAATAACAATAGGGTTTCAGAATTATCATGAAATATGCCGCAATTAAACTGATACCATGCTGTAGATAACGCCCCCCCCCCCTCCTCCGTTGTGACATGCGTTTGTTCTGCAATTAATTTATGTGGGTTCGTTCAAGAGAATCTTAAAAGGAAACGGCTCTTTGTCTACATCTCAATGTAATACAAACATTAAAAAACAATTTCAAAAAGCCCTCATTGGAATGTACACCTTACTGTTATGATGTATGAATACAGTAGTATTGATTTAAAAGTTTCATGATATTATACACTTACTTTAAAACCAGACAGATTTTGTAACCGCTCAACCTGCTCACGTTCAAATAGTATAGCAATAGGTGTGGTTTCTTTAAGATCCCTAACGTTAAGTTATTTTTGAAACATTATGTTATTTAGACAACATTTGTGGGTGAAAATGAACTAATTTTTCCACACAGCGAGTGTAAAAATTAATTCTGAAATATGGACTTATGTAATCTGGACAAGAAAAAGCATCGCATACGCCATGGCTGATGGGCACCATGGTTGTTGAATCTTTTGTCGCACTGAGACTAAAGATCTGTAATGAAGAAGTGTGAAGAAAAGTCTATCATCTTCAGCTAAAACTGATACAGATATGTATCATAACACCGTCCTGCGGGTAACTACCTCACTGAAGTCGTGCAACGTCAATTAAAAAAAAATCGCTGTCCTGGTATGGCTTTGAAGACCTTACCACGAGATTTTCGTTTCGCTCTATAGAATTATTTACATCAATCAAATAAATTGAAAATTCAACTACAATTTAACAATACTTATTCACAACAGTAACTTAGCTCTGGCACTTCTTGTTTTTAAGATTCCTATCTCTGGAAGCTTTGGAGTCTGCGCGGGGGGCGGTACCAAAACAAAGAACGTGATGTTCTTTCATTCTATAGGAATGCAGTTTGCCAAGTTATGTGAAAATTTGTCATAGAGTTTTAGAGAAGAAGCTGAAATTATAAAAAAAAAAAAGTTTTACATATGCATTACGGATGCCGGACAATGGATGACCGCAATAAGGTTTACTTTAACCTTTGGCTCAGATGAACTGAAAAGAAGTGAAAAGAGATTTTTAATTGTAACCTCGAGAAAGTATGTTACGGTTGTAAAGTTTGCTCAAAAATTGATAAGAATTCTTTTTTTTTTATTATTATCAAAGCAAAGCTCTTGCAGATATGGGGCAATCTGTTCATTTTTAATGTTATAATTATTGTTTTATTATTATTATTATTGCTATTATTATTATTACTATTATTATTATTATCACTACCATCAATAATAATAACAATAATAACAGTAACTATAATGATGATAATAATGATAATAATAATAATAATATTATTATTATTATTATTATCTATTCAGCTAAATGAAAACGACAATAACATTACCATAACATACATAGCAGCATGGAAATGGCACAGCTGACGTAGGCCTATACCACCGCATCAGGGTAAGAAAATACCCCCCTCCCTGCTAAATACTAGTAAGTGATGAGGTTAGAGTTTTGATTAGGGTCAGTGTTAGGTTTAGGGTATAGAGTTTTGATTAGGGTTAGGATTTGGTTCAGGATTAGGATTAGGATTAGGGTTAATATCAGGGGAAGGGTCCGATTTTTTTTTTCCGTAACCCTAACGCGTCGAAATTGCCAATTGTGTCACTTGAGCAAAGACTATCGGTGCACAAGTTGGTTTACCTTTTTGTACGCATGTGCGTGGACTTGGCATGACTTGGGCAGTTAGGCGTTGAGTTTGTACTGTATAGACGGTACCTTGGCATGGTCGTCTGCTAACTACAGAATCAAATTACAATGTGGGAATGGGACGCCGTCCTTCAAACAGAAACATAACAACGGGTTTATGGGTATAATATGGGTATGTGATGCGTGTGTTTGTGTGTGTGTGTGTGTGTGTGTGTGTGCGTGCGTGGTTTCCACTTCACATGTCATCGGCATCGCGTTCGCCTTTGCCTTAGCTTACGTGGTATTTCTGTGGTTTTGTTCGCCGTCTGCTGACACTTTTCCTGTGTCTCGCAAGACTTGCGTTTCTAGGATGCATGCAAACTCGACGTTGTCATCAATATCTTGCAAAAAGTAAATTGGAAATCTAATTGAAGCTTGGAATAAATTATAATCAATATCTTGCAAAAAAGTAAATTGGAAATCTAATGAAGCTTGGAATAAATTATAATCAGAGTATTATATTTAGGCCAACAGCTGCAGCGATATGCTATTGTTATTAATATTGATCATGTTTATTAAAGGACAAGTTCACCTTCATAGACATGTGGGTTGAGTGAATGCAGCAATATTAGTAGAACACATCAATGAGTTTGAGGAAGATCGGACAATCCGTTCAAAAGTTATGAATTTTTGAAGTTTCTGCTCAGTCACGGCTGGATAGAAGACTGCTATAGCTCGTGATGTCATATGAGTACAACAATATAAAGAAAGTATAAAGAAAATTCAAGATATTCTCACTTTTCTCACATAATAAAAGAACACTCGACTTCTCTCTTTCAGATGTCAGGGGAAATAATATTACCCCTAACATAAGTTAGTAACATGTCGAAGAAATGTGCACTTTATTCAAAAAGGTCAAGTTTTGTGAAATTCTCTTTTTATTTTCCTTATATTGTTGTACGCATGTGACATCATACATTGTAGTAGTCTTCTTTAAAAATTCATAACTTTTGAACGGATTGTCGGATTTTCCCCAAACTTTCATTGATGTGTTCTACTATGAATCCACATTGTATATGAAGGTGAACTTGTCCTTTAAGCCCCACAAAATCAGATTCGAAGTGGGCATTGGGTCTTGGGTAACATGGATGAACTACTGGGTTAATTTGGGTTTATCCTCCAACTTCACGATGATTCAGAAAGGCGAAGCCGTATAGGCTCCTTTTTAGTTCAGGTTCATGTATATCAAGATATATGATTACATTCTCATTAATAATATAACATCCAAGATGAAGATGGGGGAGGGAAGAGAAACTGTGGGGGGGGGGGGGCTATAGTAATCATCGATTTTGATCGATAATCTCTCTGTAAATAGTTTAATTTAATCAGCTTTAAAAGGGCATTTTGGATCGGCCAAAAATCAGAAGATGTGCTATTTCCAACAAATTCTATTCATTTTCCCAGTCCATACATGTACAAAATTGTTCTAGTATCACGGTTTGAATTGCTCTATCAATAATTTTTTGATTTTCACTTTATCATTGCCAACCCTATAGTCCTTCTCATCATGTACCATCGTCATTTCTACCATCACGACCATCATTGAAGGAAACCAAAACCCCAAAAGAAATGTGGATTGAGTGAAAGCAGCAACATGAGTATACACATCACTGAAAGTTTAAGGAAAAGCGGGCAATCGATGCAAAAGTTATAAATTTTTAACGTTTTGATGTTGGAACCACTGGCTGCATGACATCATGTGTGGGCAACAACATAAAGAAAATATAAAGAAAACAAACATGTTTTCACTTTTCTTGAGTATAATGGAAGAGCATTTGATTAACCACTTTCAGAAAGTAGGGGGAATGATTACTACCCTCAACATGAATTATGTCAGTATCAATTAAGTTGAGGGAATGTGTAATTTTATTGATTTTTTTTTGTGTGGAATTCTCTTCATATTTCCTTTACATTGTTGTCCACTAAAGACGTCATGGTCTCTAGTAGTCTCTTTATTAAGTGATTACAACACCAAAATATAAAAACGAATAACTTTTGATTGTCCGATTTTTCCTCAAACTTTCACTGATGTGTACTGCTAATGTTGCTGCGTTCACTCAATCCATGTTGTTCTTTGGGTTTTGGTTTCCTTTCCCAGGTCAAAAAAAAAAACAAAAAAAAAAAAACCAGTAGAAACCAGTAGAAACCAGTAAGCATTTTTAACTGGTCGTTACTGGTTTTAACTGGTCTTAACTGGCCTTAACTGGTTTCAACTGGTTCCAGTTGAAACCAGCAAGGTAACTCCAACTTTCCAGTCACAAAATGAGCAATAAAACCAGTTGAAGACCTACTGGTACCAGTTGATACCAGTTTAAACATACTGGTACGAGTTTATACCAGTTGAAACCAGTAAAAGTCTACTAATGGCCAGTTGTAATACCAGTTCAAGTACATATCACTGTACCAGTTGGTAACAGTTTCTGTCGGTTGAAGTTTTACTGCATGGTACTAGTTGATACCAGTTCAAGTGTCATTTTGTACCATGCAGTTGATACAAAATGAAGGCTACTGGTCTTACGAGTTGAAGTTCCCAGTTGATACCAGTTCAAGTCTCAATGCAGGGATGCCAAGTTCAAAAAAAATTTATGAGTGAGATTTTCATGACTCGGCATCTCGGCGAGCGAATGTGCGCGCAAGCCCCCCCCCCCCCCCCCCCCCCCGTGGCCTCCCACTGTAGGGAGCTTTTTTATCTCTTTAATGGTGCGATCAGGTGCATACTTAAATGACTATTTCTTACTTATCTTAAGAGGCAAAAGGAAAATATACCTTCAATTGTAACTATCATTTTAATCCTTTGATCTATGCTCCTAATCATGGGCCCAAATTGCAGACTTTGCCCGATGCGTGAGAAAAACGGGTCCCATGCGTGAGATCGTGAGACGACCCCTAAATGCTTGAGTCTCACTCAGAATGCGTGAGACTTGGTAGCTCTGTCAATGTGTACAACGGTACCACTTGATATATCAACCAATCATCACTACCATCATTGCTTTTATTAGATTACCATGCACGACCATAAACACCATTACTATCATTTCACAACTGGATATCATCTTATCATCATCACCACGATTATCACTCGTATTACCATCGTATACATATCACCACAAGCAATAAATCTTCCACCACTATCAATGCTTTTTTTTCATGTCATCAATCCATCAACAACTTCACGAAATCTCTTTCAAAGTTTTCCAGCGTCTTTATTATTATCCTCAGTCTAAATAAGCATTGCGACTGGCAATATATTCCTATACTCGATCCCTCCCTCCAATGCCCGAGCACATGGCCTAGCACCCTTTATTGAATTGATGAAGAGAAACGATTGAATATTAAAACACTGATTTTTTTTTTGTTTGGTTGTTTGTTTGCTTGTTTGTTTGTTTGTAAGAATACTAGCTGATTTATTCAAAAGTCTTAAATGGACGACACGACGTTTTGAGTTTCAGTTTCATTTTCAGTTTAGTTTATTTTGCACCAAGCATTAAAAATGTACAGAGCATACAATAAAACATGAATGTACAGAATGAGATACAAAAAGAGAAAAATTCATAGGACATACGACATACAAGTAGAAACAATGTGGCGGTATGACTACATAGAAAGACAATGCCATTGGTGGGGGAAGCAGCAAGAAAGGAAAAGCCCTTGTGAGTAGCTGACCCATTGTACAGTAACATACATACCTTTGACAGATTTAAGAAAAAAAAATGTCAGTTAAGTTGACAACAAGTCAGACCAATGCAATCATTACAAAAGAAAACTACGGAGGTATGGACGATAACAACACAGAAAACAGCAACAACAAAAATACGCCTTGAATTAACTATGTTTGTAATCTTCCAATAGAAAGTGTTTATATTTGATTTTGAAATTATTTATAGATTTTGATGCTTTAATTTCTCTAGGGATAGAATACCATATATGAGGGCACTGATATATAACTGAATTTTTAAAAAATGAGGTGCGCATGTGATATAGATGATAGTTTGCAGAATTTCTTGTTCCGTAATTATGGATAGTGCTGTTCAGCGAAAAATAATCTAAAAGGGATTCTGGAAGGAACTTTTTGTAACATAAATACAGAAAAATACCCAATTAACTGTAAAAGATAAATATCATAAAATTGCAGCATCTTATACAAATGAAAGATTGGTTTTGAATGGGCAAGATATGAAGCATGGTGTACAATACGTATATTGCACGTTTTCGTAAGACACAAACTCTGTTCAACTGGGTTTTTGATGCATTGCCCCAAATTATGATCCCGTATGACAAATGTGGTAAAACAATTGAATTATAAATCATTTTTAAAAACACTTTAGGCATTGACTTTAATTTATACATAACACCAATATTCTTTGCCAACACATTACCAAGGTTATTTACATGAGCATTCCAGGTAACATTTTCATCAAGTATTAATCCTAAAAACTTCAAAGCCGACACACGTTTTACCTGAGAGGCACAGATATTGACAGAAAAATTATCAATATTACATTTTCTCTTAGTAAATAACATATAATTAGTTTTTTGAACATTAATTGTAAGTTTATTTGAATAAAACCACTTTGTCATCAGAGTAAGTTCTTGGTTCAAAATAATTTGTAACTCAGTCGCGTTATGATAATATGCGTCCATAACTTTCAATAGCACCTTCGTACCTTCAGGTGCACTTGATGTACATGAACATCATACAAGGCTAATAGACAGTGGAAATCTACGTGTGCCAAGATTTCGCTCTGATTGTCACAAGTGCAGCCCAATCGTATCCTCTGTACTTGAATGGATCAGGCTAGATCATTCAATTAGATCAGCTTCTTCCATATATTCAAGAGATTGTTTAAGCAAAGTTGTTATTTGTAAGTAACACAAGAAATTTATTCTGGGCTAGCTTATCATTCCTGTATAATAGCGTTTTAATTGTTATTTCGGCATTCTGGTGAACTCTTGCTGTGGCATGTACTTGTTTATGTTACTTTGTAATGTACAGTATATGCTGGTATGTATCTACAATGTATATTATGTCATCTTCTGTATATACGTTTTGCTATTTAATGTACGTTCATCATTCAGGGCTCCATGGAAGACCACTATTTATTGGTGAATGGGCTACCCTGACAAAAGATTAGAAATAGATAAATAAATACATAAAATAAATAAAAAACTAGCCGCATTCACACGTACAAAATAGCTGGTTACCGAGCGCGCTCCAAAACTCGAGTTCTTGTTATACTCGCAACTTTTTATAAACTTCGTGATCGATATATTATAGAAACAAACACCTGGCTTTAACTAGTATCAGATTCCCAGGTGTGTTCATGACTTTAAATGTGTATAAATCATTTGTTGTCGACCGACACCCAAAAAGGGAAGCCATGCGTGATTTGTTGTCTCGAAGTCGTGCAGTATCGTACACATAAAGAGTGATGAGATATTAGGGCTGTGATAGAAGTTTAAAGTCTGAAGTTTATCAATATCAGCATAACCATAATGTATACTATGTGTGTGTGAGAGAGAAAAAAATCCAACACATAGCTCCAATTCTCAATCAAACACATTTGTAGAAGAGATTTGAAACGATCGTTTTGTAATGTGTTATGTGGCACAAAATAATTTGTACTTATTTTTAATAATAGTAATCGATAACCAAATGAAAATCAATTTGCCAGATATTAGCCAAATTGAAGATCTTTTCATTAAGTTGGAGCAACGAGCAGCAGTTCAGAGTCACAGAGGCTACTTACAAGTTTTTATAAAATGCATTCATAGGAAACTGAAACTTATTCCGAAGGTTCGTAACGGACCCTATTTCATTGTCGGATCAACGAACCTCCGGAATAACGAACCCTATATTCTTTTTTTCGGATGAACGAACATTCAGAATAACGAACCTGCGGAATAGCGCCATAAATGTTCGGATTAACATATGCCTACCTTTTTTTATTTTAAGATTTTAGGTACCTTCGGTATAACAAATATCCGAAACACACAAATCCCCTATATACCTATACAAGTTTGTTAACCCGAAAATCAAGAAAGGTTCGTTAATCCGGACATTTGGGACGTAATTATTCCGAAGGTTGGTTAGTCCGAATATAAAATAGGGTTTGCTATTCCAAAGGCTCGTTTATTCGAAAATGAAAAAGGGTTCGTTATTCCGGAGGTTCGTTAATCCAAAAATCAAACAGGGATCTGGAACGGGTCACAAGACTTTTTGAACGTTCTTAAAACGTTTTTAAACGTTCTAGAGGGCTTTCAAAAGTTATCTGAATGTCTATAACGTCCAAACGTTTTTTCTCGCCCTTAAAAATCATGTATAGAAAGGTTTTTAATTGTTTTTTTAACGTTTATGAAACGTTCTTATAACGTCCAATTGAAACGTTTTAAATACGTCGAAAAACCTTCGAGAAAAATGACGTTCTGAAAACGTTTTGACAAAACGTCCAAATAACGAACTTGGAACGTTTCAAGAACGTTTAGAAAACGTCAAAATGTTAGCTAGGAACCAGATTTGTATCATGGTTGTATCTTAAGGTGCTCACATGCACTTACTTAGACCTTAACCGGCCACGATCTAAAAATGACGTCAAAATCACGTCCATTTTCTATGTTTAGTTTTCGTGAAAAAGGCGTCTTTCAGACATCTTTCTTGTTTTCTTTACCAATATACATCAAAAAGGCATGAATTGACGTGAGATGACGTGCTCATGACGTTATTCTGACGTACATCTTGTCTTTAGAATTGTGTTTTACACGTCATTAAGACGACTCTAATGACCGCCAATGACATCTTTGGGACAACTTCCATTTGAGCACAAATACGACATATTCACGTCAGTTTGAAACGTTTATATGATGCAAGTATCTGCCTGTTATTTTCGTTTTTAAGACATTTAATTAGTAATTTACACGTCTTTACGACATTTTTGTATAACCAACCAGGCGTCAGAAAGACGTCACAAATAATATGACGTCTTTTAGATGTCTTCAAACAACAATACGACTTTTTGGCGTCAGGTTGAGACGTCTAAATAGCGTCTGTTTTCTTTGCTTATTTACTTCAAACAAACGACAATTATTACGCCTTTCTGAAGTCTAGATAATGAATTCTCTCTATGTCTTCCATTTGAGCAAAAAAAAAATCTTATTTTTGACAGTTGACTGACGTGAAATTGTCGTTCTGACGATAGTATAATGTGGCAAACTGATATAACTCTATAAAACTATAATTCGTAGGCCTTAATTATATGAAGTCACAAAGACGTCGCAAAACTGACGTAAATTTAACGTCACGTCCTTAATATGACGTGGTAAATAGGTTGCAAAGCAACGTAAATTTTATTTCACTACTACGTCGTAAATATGATGTGGATAATACGTCACAAAACTGACTTGAATTTTACGTCTTTACCCAGCTAACAAAAAGACGTTTTCTAAACGCTCTTGAAACATCCCAAGTTCGTTATTTGGACGTTTTGTCAAAACTTTTTCAGAATGTCTTCTTGTGGAAGGTTTTCGACGCATTTAAAACGTTTCAATTGGACGTCAGTTGTAAATACGTCTTTTAAACGTTAAAATAACACTAAAAAACCTGTCTAAATTTTTAGGACCGACAGAAAAACGTTTTGACGTTGTAGACATCCAGATAACTTTTGAAAACCCTCTACAACGTTTAAAAAAGTTTTAACAACGTTCAAAAAGTCTTATGACTCGTTCCAGAACCCTGTTTGATTTTTGGATTAACGAACCTTCGGAATAACGAACCCTATTTCATTTTTGAATAAACGAGCCTTCGGAATAGCGAACCTTCCCGGCGTTCGGACTAATAAACCTTCGGAATAACCTCACACAATGTCCGGATTAACGAACCTTTCTTGATTTTCGGGTTGACAAACCTCTAGGTATATAGGGGATTTGTGTGTTTTGGATATTCGTTATTCCGAAGGTTCGTTAATCCGAAAATCAAAAAGGGTATGTTAATCCGAATATTTGTGACGTTATTCCGCAGGTTAGTTATTCCGAAGGTTCGTTTATCCGAAAAAAACTAGGGTTCGCTTTCCGAAGGCTCGTTCATTCGAAAATAAAATACGGTTCGTTATTCCGAAGTTTCGCTAATCCGAAAATAAAACAGGGTTCGTTATTCCGAAGGTTCGTGATCCGACAATGAAATAGGGTCCGTAACGAACCTTCGGAATAACGAGCTTTGTTTCATTTTCGGATTAACGAACCTTTGAAAAACGAAACTTCGGAATAGCGAACCTTCGAAATAAAGAACCTTCGGAATAACGAATCTTCGGAATAACGAACCTTCGGAATAAAGAATCTTCTGAATAACGAACCTTGTAAATAACGAACTGTAACCATAATAATGGGTGCTTTCATTGTTCAAACTTGTAGTTATCAGTTTCCTATGAATGTATTTCATAAAAACTCGAAAGTAGCCCCTGTGACTCTGAACTGATGCTGGCTGCGCCAAAT
This sequence comes from Diadema setosum, assembly GCA_033980235.1. NCBI lineage: Eukaryota > Metazoa > Echinodermata > Echinoidea > Diadematoida > Diadematidae > Diadema > Diadema setosum. Next base: position 26,721 of record CM067074.1, on the reverse strand, counting down.
TAATGAAAAGATCTTAAATTTGGCTAATATCTGACAAATTGATTTTCGTTTAGTTATCGATTACCATTTTTAAAAATAAGGGAAATAATTTTGTGCCAAATAACACATTATAAAACGATCGTTTCAAATATCTTCTACAAATGTGTTTTACTTGAGAATCGGAGCTGGTGGGTTGGATTTTTTTTTAAATTTCTCTCTCTCTCTCACATAGTAGACATAATATGGTTATGCTGATATTGATAAACTTCATACTGGTAAACTTCTAACACAGCTCTAATATCTCATCACTCTTTATGTGTACGATACTGCACGACTTCGAGACAACAAATCACGCATGGCTTCCCTTTTTGGGTGTGATCAGTCGACAACAAATGGTTTATACACATTTAAAGTCATGAACCCATCTGGGAATCTGATACCAGTTAAAGCCAGGTGTTTGTTTGTAATATATCGATCATGAATTTTATAAAAATTTGGAGGAAAACAAGAACTCGAGTTTTGGAGCGCGCTCGGTAACAAGCTATTGTGTACGTGTGAATGCGGCTAGTGTTCTTACAAACAGACAAAAAACAAACAAACAAACAAAAACACAAACAAACAAAAATCAGTGTTTTAATATTCAATCGTTTCTCTTCATCAATTCAATTAAGGGCTCTAAGCCATGTGGGCATTGGAGGAAGGGATCGAGTAGGAATATAATTGCCAGTCGCAATGCTTATTTAGACTGAGGATGATGATGATGATGCTGAAGTTGTTGATGGATTGATGACATGAAAAAAAGTATGATAGTGGTGGAAGATATATTGCTTGTGGTGATGTGTATACGATGGTAATACGAGTGATAATCGTGGTGATGATGATAAGATGATATCCAGTTGTGAAATGATAGTAATGATGTTTATGGTCGTGCATGGTAATCTAATAAAAGCAATAAAGGTATAAGTGATGATTGGTTGATATTAAAGGAAACCCAAACCCAAAGAACAATATAGATTGCGTGAACGCAGCAATATTAGCGTTACACATCAGTGAAAGTTTGAGGAAAAATCGGGCAATCGATGCAAAAGTTATTCGTTTTTATATTTTTGGTGTTGTAATCACTGAAAAAAGAGATTACTAGAGACCATGACGTCTTTAGTGGACAACAATGTAAAGAAAATATGAAGAGAATTCCACACAAAAACAAAATCAATAAAATTACACATTCCCTCAACTTAATTGATACTGACATAATCTATGTTAAGGGTAGTAATCATTCCCCCTACTTTCTGAAAGTGGTTAATCAAATGCTCTTCCATTACTCAAGAAAAGTGAAAACATGTTTGTTTTCTTTTATTTTCTTTATGTTGTTGCCCACACGTGATGTCATGCAGCCAGTGGTTCAAACATCAAAACGTTAAATTTTCCTTAAACTTTCAGAGATAATTGTGTTCCACTATAATGCGACTGCTTTCACTCAATCCATAATTCTTTTTGGGTTTTGGTTTCCTTCAGGCTTCAATGATGGTCGTGGTGGTAGAAATGACGATGGTACGTGATGAGAAGGACTCGATAGGGTTGACAATGATAAAGTGAACATCAAAAAATTATTGATAGAGCAATTCAAACCGTGATACTAGAGCAATTTTGTACATGTATGGACTGGGAGATGAATTGATTTTGTTGGAAATAGCACATCTTTTGATTTTTAAATGCCGATTCAAAATGCCTTTGTAAAGCTAGTACATTAAGATATTTACAGAGAGATTTTATCGATCAAAATCGATGATTCCTAGCTCTATCCCAGTTTCTCTTCCCTCCCCCATCTTCATATTGGATGTTATTCCATGAGAATGTAATCACATATCTTGATTACATGAACCTGAACTATAGGCCTAAGGAGCCTATACTACGCCTTTCTGAATCATCGTGAAGTTGGAGGATAAACCCAAATTAACCCAGTAGTTCATCCTTGTTACCCAAGACCCAATGCCCACTTCGAATCTGATTTTGTGGGGGTTAATAAACATGATCAATGTTGATAACAATAGCAATCGCTGCAGCTGTAGACCTAAATATATAATACTTTGATTATAATTTATTCCAAGCTTCAGTTAGATTTAAAATTTACTTTTTGCAAGATATTGCCGGATGACGACGTCGAGTTTGCATGCATCCTAGTTGGGCTCACACCTGTACAAATAAAATGGAATATCCCAGACCCCTGCACAAATTCGTACCAAAGATACCAAAATAAATGAAAAAAAAAAATCAAAATCAAAAACATAACCCTGGCAAATACTGAATAGCAGTAAATATTGAGTATGAATTCTTCTACAAACTACATTTTGGTTGGAAGATGAAAGCTTTTCTGATTAAATTTGAGGGGACTTTATTTCATTGGCTGCATGTACAGAAAAGAGGTGATTTTTTGAGTGAAGAGAACTCGTAGTTTGGCTTTGCGGACCCTTGGACAGAATTTGAGCCGAAGAACCCACCTGGGAAATTTGATGGATGAAAGATGAAGATGAAACATCTCATTTCTTCCAGCTATTTTACAGAATTTTTTGAAATTTGAATTTTAACACACGCCTCTAAGGGGAATTATTTATCCGCGTGAGCCCAGTAATGCAAGTCTTGCGAGACACAGGAAAAGTGTCAGCAGACGGTGAACAAAACCACGGAAATACATGCAAAGGCGAACGCGATGCCCATGACATGTGAAGTGGAAACACACACACACAGTATACACACACACACACACAGACACACACAGACACACGCACACACACACACACACACGCACACACATACACACACATACACATACACATACACACAAACCCGTTGTTATGTTTCTGTTTGAAGGACGGCGTCTCATTCTCACATAGTAATCTGATTCTGTGGTAAGCAGACGACCATGCCTATGGTACTGTGTATAACAGTATAAACTCAGCGCCTACTGCGAAGTCCACGCACATGCGTACAAAAACCAACTTGTACACTGATAGTCTTTGCTCAAGTGACACAATTGGCAATTTCGACGCGTTAGGGTTACGGAAAAAAAAATCGTCCGGGATAATTGGCCAGGGGGTAATTGCCCGAGACCCGTATAATGCATACACATTGCTGACGTATAACACAATAATGAACAGGGAAGCGATACTTTGGCTACGGCTCACCAGAGTAATTATTTTACTGTTGCCCTTAAGCATGTGAGCCCTCATGTAATGCATTCCCGCACACGTACACAATATACTTATAAGAATAAGAATACCCATTATTATCAAAACTGATCAATCATAAAAAAAAAATATCACATTAAAATACAGGAGATGAACGAAAAAATACCCATAAAGTACCCAATCTTCAGTTCAAAATTTAACTCAAATTATGTTTTCACTATATGTAATAAAAACTAAAGAAAAAAAGCCCCGGGGGGATAATAAATAACATAATCATATTGTGCTATAAACACACAAAAAATAGATGGTACATCTGATGCTATACGCGCCACTTGAGGAGCTTTGCCTTCTCATTTGTACATAAATTACCTTTGTAAATGAACTTCAAAAGATAGAGAAATAAAATTCCGTACAGAACAATACAAAAATGATAAAAATTGGATAGGTAATAAGGAACTTATGATATTTTTGAATTTCACATTTCTTCGGAAACATATCTTAAAGAAGTCCTTATGAATATTTAAAGAAGTCAGCTTATGATGTCATACTCTCACAATTTTTCTAAATATATATGTTGTATATGAAATTCGAAAAAAAAAACCCACCTGTTATTTTTAGCTATAGTAAAGCATGTTTTCATACCACTATACCGGGATATATCAAAGTTAACATCTTTTCTTAGTTTTGGGTGGATAACCTCTGCAAAAAATTGTGAGAATTTCTTTTCTTTTCTTTTTTGACGTGAAAATCCAGCATGTTGTCTGCAAGTCTTGCAGAAACTTTGTTTCGTAAAATGAACTTCAGCTTTTGAGCTGGATGTTCTTGTTTTATTGTGAATAAACTGATATTGACTTGAATTGGTCTGAATTGTAATATGATAAACATTTCAAACAATTGACTACACAAAGGGATATCGATGGTGTGTACATCATTTTTAAGAGAGTGAAAATTAACAGAATTAGGACTTTCTTGCCTCATACTTTCTGTGTTTGTCAGAAACCTGCGGTAGACAGTTCATATTACCATATTCTGCACTACTTTGGTGAACATGTCTCGTAGGATTTTTTTTTTATTTTAAAAATATGACCTTTAATAACTAAAGAATGTTTACATCTAAACTCCATGAGGCATATTTGAAAGCCTCTTTTATGGATTCGGAAGAAAGGCGCAAAAAAATCTTTAAAACCACGCTATTAAAGTGCTTCCTGTTTTAAAGCCTCCCCTCCCCCGGACTAGACACAAACAATAAATAATCAAACAGCCTATGAGGGAGACCAGTACATTAGAAATATGAAAATGTGGTATGAGAAATTTTCTGTTGGAAAAAAAAAAATCGATACTTCAAAGGACGAGAAGATTTCATCCGGACCATGTCTGGCTAAATTGTAAAAAAAAAAAATCGATGTTAAAAGCTCAGACGTATTTGTGTGGTAGACATGAATTGTATAGGCTTATCGAAGTCGTAATGACAACAAAGACGTATTTTTTTTTGATATGTGGGGAGGGCATTTTGAAGGAGCTGTGTTATACTAGTATATTAAGGACTTAGTCTGTCGTTTTAGATAGCAAAGTCGGGTTTTCGCGTGTAATGAAATAACTCAATCGAACTCACTTGGCTTCAAAGGTGCACCTTCACGTGAAGAAAACTCTTATTTAATCTGCTTTTAGTGACAATAGAGACAGAGAAACCGCGATGAACACAACTTCTGTAAAGCTATTTATATTATATATACATGTCTTTGATGGGCGTTCATGAAGGTGTATTTTGAGTAGAAATTCAGCAAAAAGTCTATCGAAAGAAAAGAAAATCCTTGATTGAACGCATTTGTTAAACAAGTCCTTTAATGATTATATTTGCATGCATGTGTGTATGAGTGTGTGTGTGTGGGGGGGGGGGTTGAGGGGGTATTTGGATGTAACCGCTAGTCTGAATGATTTTATTGCATGGGTATTTCATATTACATTATGTATAATTATATATATATATATATATATATATATATATATATATATATTAATATATATCATATAATATATGTATATGAAGAGCTAGCTTCCAAAAGGTGCTAAATCCATCATTTTCCAATGGATTTAGCGTCTTTTGGTTACACGCTCTTCATATTATAATTATGTGTGTATATATAGATGTTTCATTGTAATTATGTAGAAGATCCTTGTCTTCTTGTTATCGCGTGCGGCGTTTCCGGCCAGCTCCAGAATCTCAGCAGTCAGGTACTCCAGACCATGTACATTGGCATTGCCCCGGTGGCCCGGGAGCTGCACTAAGAAATGATATCGGCCACCAAATTTCAAAAAAGGCTTTCTTTTGATCGAGCACTTTTGATTCAAAAGCAGGTTTTATGTTTTCTTCGTGGGTGAGCAGGGTCCGCTTGAAAAAAAAAAACAACTAAAAGACAAAACAAAAACACAAACAAAAATGAAAACTCCTTCAAATGCCCCAAATACTACAGGAGAGTGATCTTATTTAACATTATTATGCATATTTCAAAATAGGAAATATCCTTCCCCTTACAAGTAACCTTTGTAGGTTGGCCACCTTCTCCCACTTAGTCGGCGTTTATAGGGTTGACAGTCTGAATGGCTGAGCTATATCTTAACAGCCAGTGCGAGTCAAACGTGACCATGGCAGTTTCGTAAAGAGGCGAGGGGCGGGGGGGGGGGGGGGGGAGGGGAGGACACGGGTCTGATCCCCTACCCATTTGCTTTACGTCTGGTTATTACAGTTTTCAAATAATAGGATCAGCAAAATATGGAAAGCAATCACCCCATAATCAAAATTAATGATTTGGTTTGTGTACCTTTTACTTACTCTTAACATTTTCGTATATATACCTTGTCGTGAGAATACAAGCGTCATTACCGTGATATCTGTCACCACTCCATTCAGGCGACAGATATTCACCGATTTAAGCATGCACATTTCCCTGAATATTAATTTTCTTGCTTTTTTATGGAAAATTTCCCAAATAGTACACGAAAGTTTCCACCAGTTCATTGAATTTCATTTATACAATTGCCAAAGCTCCCCTTTAGGGGAAGGGGCATGTCTTCTTCAAACACCCCCCCCCCCCGTTGATGCACTTACTAGTAGACTGATGTAAATTCTTCTCATTCATCCAGTCGAAGTACAAGATCAATAATTAGTTGAATCAAAAAACTGGAAAACAATCTCACTGTTGCGACGTTTCAAGAGAGGAGATCTCCGTTTCAATTTATCACACGCGTGGCTGGCCGTTCGCAAGATCCCAAGCCGTCTTTCGTGCGCTGGACAATGACAAAATCACAAATGACACTAAATCACGCAACAATTACAAAATTCAGATCATTGAGGACTTTTTCATTTAATTTAGAATATCTTATGGACGTATTGTCTTACACTTTTGAGTGAAATTTCCAACAGAATCCACAAGAAGCGTCCACCATATTGTCATCGTCGAATTTCAAATCAAAAATGCGAAGGCTCTCTCGTGTGGGAGACTGTGTATCCCCCAACTCACACCCTCTCCCACTTGGCTGCTGCACTTAGATATAGGGCTCACACCTGTAAATAAAATGGAATGTCCCAGACCCCTTCACAAATTCGTACCAAAGATACCAAAATAAATGAAGAAAATAATTAATTAAAAATCAATGATGAAGTTTGGCAAAAAACTGAATAGCTGTAGATATTGAGTATGAATTCCTCTACAAACTGCATTTTGGTTGGAAGATGAAAGCTTTTCTGATGGAATTTGAGGGGACTATATTTCATTGGCTGCATGTACAGAAAATAGGTGATTTTTTGAGTGAAAAGAACTCGTAGTCTGGCTTTGCGGACCCTTGGAAAGAGTTTGAGCCGAAGAACCCGCCTTGGAAATTTGATGTATGAAAGGGTATATCTCACTTAACCAGGTTAGTGAAGATGAAACACCTCATTTCTCCCAGCTATTTTACAGAATCTTTTGAATTTTTAATTTTAATACATACTCTATGAGGAATTATTTACCCCTGTGAGCCCTATAAAGAGGTAGGTGGCCCCGGGACCTCCTCTCTGACATTCGAATACATGTAGTTTGATTTGCGAATGGGAAAATTACACAACAATCACAGACTTAGTTTGCTGGAGGTCTTTTCTTGTACCCTGCACAATTACTCATCCAAAATTCTTATTATTTTCAATTGAAATTTTCCCACATTGTATTCTACCAAGAGTTTCCATTAGGGTCCCGTTGATATAGCTGTACGTGTAAAAGTAGCTCGAAAAATCGAACGCACGTTTATTGACAAAGCTCACGCATAGCAAAGAGGAAGGCGAGCCTCTGTAGCTATCAACCGTCAGTCTACTACAAAAGGCTCCTACAGATGGCGCTGCAATAATTTGTGCTGGAAGGCCTGGGAGATCTAGTCCCTCGCTGTTCTTGGAATATTCCAGGCGCAGCGACCCAGAAAAAATGACTTCGTTCAACCCACCCCGCAGAAAAGGTTTGACTGCATGGGGTGGTCGGTTGGACCCTCTGGAACACCCCTAGGTAGTATGTGATATCAAATTGTGGTATCAATGAAATTTTACAGGCCATTTTAGTTGCGACATGACCATATTCTTCGAGGAAGCGTCTGCGCACACTAAGACTACTACACGTACCACTAGCACTGCTACAGGCGCCAATGCCAGTGGTGCGTGTTATAGTCTTAGCGTACAAAGACTTTTTCCGCGACAAACATCGGTTTTTGCCTGCAAACTAACTTTTCACGCTAAGCTGGGGTCGGTGTAGTGTAGTTTCCAGACGTTTTTATTTCGTCTTTATTTCTCCGAGTTGAAGTAAGCCAAGTGAGAGTGCATACCCAGCGATTGTGACGCCCGAACCGTTTTTTTGTGGCAATCATTGAGCATGCACCCTCACTCGGCTTAGCGCAATATAGTCTATAGCGGGCGACGTATTTTTAGCCTAAATCAGTGACTGGCAGCAGTGGCGTATCTAGGGAAAATGGCGCCCGGGGCAAGCGCGAAAGTTGCGCCCCTAATTTCTGAAAAAGTGTTCAACCCCAATCCCATCCCGGTAGGAACTTTAAACAAAGTCCACATGATATGCTTTTTAAAGCACTTAAAAGGGGTCTTTTGAGATTGATTTAAATGTAATGAGTGTTGATAAATTTTGGCGAGCGAGCGCAGCGAGCGAGCCGAAAATTTTTGTATTTTAGCTTACAAAACATGGAATTCTTGTCATTTTTTGCTTATCAAATCTTTCAATTCTAATAAAGATATAGTGACGGCCTTATAGATAACGATTTATACCAACAAACTTAGAAAAAATACTCTAAATTAGTACGCGCGAGTAAGCCGAAATTTGTATATTTTCGCGTAATCATCACGTTTTGTTCTTATCTCTCTCTTTTTTCTTTTTTCTTTTTTTTTGGCGAGCGAGCGCAGCGAGCGAGCCGAAAAATGTTGTATTTCAGCTAACAAAACATGAATTCTTGTCATTTTTTGCTTATTAAATCTTACAATTCTAATAAAGATATAGTGACGACGATAACGATTTATACCAACAAACTGAGGACTGAGCTGAAATTTGTACATTTCCGCGTTATCATCCCGTTTTGTTCTTATCTCTTTCTTTTTTTTTGGATAAATTGTGGCGAGCGAGCCGAAAAATTTTGTATTTCAGCTAACAAAACATGGAATTCTTGTCATTTTTTGCTTATTAAATCTTACAATTCTAATAAAGATATAGTGACGACGATAACGATTTATACCAACAAACTGAGGACTGAGCTGAAATTTGTATATTTCCGCGTTATTATCCCGTTTTGTTCTTATCTCTTTTTTTTGGATAAATTGTGCCCAGCGAGCGAGCCGAAAATTTTTGTAGTTCAGCTTACTTACAGAACATAGAATTCTTGTGTGAACACAGATAATAAACATTGTCATTTTGCCCGCGTCATCATCATGTTTTGTTTTTATCTTGTTTGATTTGGTTTTCTGCCCCCCCCCCCTTTTCCGGGCGAGTTTTTTTTTTTTTTCTTGTTCTTGTTCTTGCTCTTGTTCTTTTCTCTTCT